>CM029551.1:10388481-10988481 GCA_017141385.1 Sogatella furcifera | reverse complement strand
TTGGAAGAATTAAATTGTCAAAGCCCATAAAAATATCCTTAGCCAACAGTGCATATTACGGACATAAGGCCGGTATTACACGATAATAGTTCTATGATCATATCTGATCATATGGAAAAAGATGAAAATATGATTTCGTATTTTCATCTCTTTTCATATGTCCAGATATGATCATAGAACTATTATCGTGTAATACTGGTCTTAATTGCAGCATTCAGTTTGAAGAGTAGTAACACTATTTACGCGAACAAGACTTTCTTGAAAAGTAAGGGAATAAAATTCAAAATCTGAAATTCCAACTCTGATAACTTTCGTCATTAATAAGTTATAAGAAAAACCAAAATTTTCCTTCCATTCGATCTATTCTTACACCACAGTGTACGAGTTTAGTTTTAGTTACAAGCGAAAATTCCAATTACAGTAGTTTGATGAACATTTAAAAACAGAATACATCTCATAGGAAACTGTCACTATCACTCTTACCATCTATTGATTCTCTCCTGATACATTTGTATTATCCACTAATTTATTACATAGATCAGAATTCAATTGTCAATTACATTCAATACATGAATAATACAAAACTAATGCATGTTTTCTCCATAATGCATGTTTAATCCTCCATATTAATATGTGATATTCAATTGTGATCATTTCACCTGAAAATTATACAAATCCGATCCATGATGAAACATAGTAATGTCAATAAGTTGAGATGGAGTTCAATTGATTCCACTTTATTTTTATCATTGTAATTTAACCTAAATATTATAATAGTTGATGCCATCAATGGAAACTAGAATTGAATCGTTATTGTTGGACTATACTACTCGAGTCTATGAATTCAAAGTTGCAAGCTAATAGTTAGCATCAAAACTTCAGATGCCATGCATTACATGTAGTCTAGTAATTTTAATGTTAACAGTGATAGGGAGAAAAACAAAAACTATAATAATGAATAATGCAGCAAGACCCAACCTACCTCCCAACTACCCTTAACTTGAATTCAATATGGAAGATCCAAGATGACGAATCAATTTTTAATGTTATGTATGGTTCAATAGAACTTCAATTTTAGTACGATTCCCAATGTCACCAACCTTCAACTTACGTTTTTAGAAGAATTATTAAATCGTTTCCAAACTAATAACGGGGAAAAAAGTTGGACATATGAACAAAAAAATCCTCGGAAATAGTCATTGTGAATTTCAACTTCGTTTCAGTCATAATACAACCGAAATGAGATCACTTTGGTCTATTCACGATCACTTGAGACGAAATAAACCTTTTGCGGGTGTGTGCGTGTGTCTTCTATGTGAAACGGTCGGCCGCAGTCGAACACCTGACTCTTGTCTGGAGCTGTGATTGTCCACAGTAAGACTTGTCTTTTCTTGAGCTGTGATTGGCTACAGCTGACCGTTTCGCATAGAAGAAGGGTTCACCATAAGGGTAAGAATATGTCTCAATAATAAGGTGAGGCTGTAGATGCTACATAGTATATACATAGTTCTACATCTATTATCATATCATATGATTTGTAGGCCTATATCATAGTATAGCAAAAACCTCAAGTCTCACCTTACGCGTCTCCTTTTTGTCATATTCTTACCCTTACACGCAGAAAATTTGTTTATTTCATCTCAAGTGATCGCGAATAGGGTATAATGCTACTTGACATCAACAACAAATGAAAATCCACACTAATATATCAACACATTATGGATAGTAGATTTAGAAGCTACAATAAATATTGGCGAAGACCTGTGAGTTGCTTTTCTCATTTCAGACAAACACTTTTGGTTGAGTTGATGCATTCATGAAGGGTTTACTCAACCATACAGAGTTATTTTAATAACTACAGAGATGTAAATTCAATTACGAAATATAATATTTATACCATTATATTGTTGTAGATCATTAATATAAAATAAATACACAATTCCCCAAAAATAAAAAATACAGATTTCTACACATTCCTACTAATATTTACTAATACAAATACTAAAGACAGATTTTTGTTGGATTTTTCGTTTAATCGGATCATTTGCGCTGACCAGTCGTTAATACTGCCCTGAAGTTCATCAAAGTGGCTGTGATATGACAATAGAGCATAACTCACAACCAATTTGACGATTCCAAGGCAGAATAGTTCGCCCAGCTCCAATCTTCTTCCATTAGGGTTGTTGACTTCCATCCAATAACGAGCAATCTCTAAATTAATCAGCACGTAAATATATGCGATACCGTACAATAGTTAAGATAATTCGAAATTTTATTGGGACCTGTGATGGCATAGAACAGTTACAACAGTCTTATAATCCTAACAAACTTAAAACAATTGAAATCCTAACCAAAATATACATATAAATTAACTAAAAATACTGTACACCATTACAATCATTATTAATTAAATATGAAAAGGACGTGATGAATAAAAACTTTTACAATAAGCCTGGAATATGATGAATTCAATCCCTGACAATTTCTTGATCGAATAAAAATCTTGATTGATTTTTGAAAATGAAAGAAAATGAATAGATAATTGTAAACTGATACAAACTATTCGCATGTGTAAAAATGCTGATGAATTTATGAAAATAACAGAGGAATGCATGCACAAAAATTTGAATGAACTAACAAAATGGTAGAGCTAACTTCAAAACTAAGTTTTTGGATCAACTTAACAATAGAAACTAGCATGAGGCATTGTGTATGGAATGTAACAATGATAAGATGGCAATAAATAACCTTCATATATCACTACCAACTTCAGTACTAAATATTAATGCTAATACTTCTGCTTGCTATGCAGCTCACTCAAAGAGTTTTGAGGCGCAACCCGTTTCCAACACTGGTGTTCATCCTCATAATAAATTGTTCATAATAACTGGTGTTCATAATAAATTGAATGATTTGTTTATTTAATGTTATAATTGTACTGATTGAATGGAAATGAAAACTTAATGTTTATTACATTTCATGTGAAATTGAACATGGCAGGACCAGCTTACAGTGCAAAGATATATATATATATATATGCTTATGGCTTTTAATGGTGGGGAGACCCTTACGGGTAGGTTCCACCTCGCCAAAGTGTACTTGGCCAAATACTGGTCACCCATCCAAGATCAGTCCACTGTGTTTGTGACTTAACCTCACAATCATAAAGCAGACACTCTCACCAGGTGGCCAGTACCCAGTGCAAAGATGATATACTAAATCATTTGCTAATTGAATCAAGTTGTAAATAATATAACAATTATTTCAATATCTATTTGACAAATAGAAATTATTACAATATTCATACAACAAATACAAAATTGTCAGCCCATCATAATCTATAATATATTTACAAAATAACAAAGCATTTATGAGATATAGTTTGATCGAGTAAAGAAGACATTCTGGCGAGAATGGAAGATGACTCCAGCTCAGTCAATATTGGTTCAAAAATTATTAATTTGGTCTCAAATCGTAGGAAACACTCTATTGGACCAATATTGGACTGGAGTCATTTTCACGACTTGCCAGAATGTGTTATCTGCTTGGACCGACTATAGAAACACAGACACTAAGTATAAAACGAAAGGCTATAAACTTCTCTTCAAAAATGGATTTTTTACCATATTTTTCCATTATCTTCATAACTGGTTTCATCTTCAAACTGGTTTCATTGAATTTCTCAGCTAATTTCATACAGAAATTGATAATTTTAGAACCTGAGTAAAGCCTCTAAAAATGAGAAAAATCCATATTTTTAGGAAAATCTCAATTTTTTTGCCATTGTTAACTCGGTAACAAAGCGTTTCTGGTGGTTTGTCCCACGGAACTTTTCCGTCTACTTGGTGTAAGGAATCAGCTCGAGAAGTATTGCACATTCCTCCTGAAACTACCTGTATTCACACTTGAGCTTCAATATGAAAAGACGGTTTGGACTCTGTTGTCTGTGTTTTCATTGTAATTCTTCGATAGTATAAATAAATGAATACTATTAACAAACAATTCAACTTTAAATAATTTCGACAAAATATCTTAAAATTATTGAAGACAGCAGTCGTTGAGTTGGTGGCGTTGGCGGTACTCTGGCGCAGTGCTCATCAAAGCTGGCTGTGATAGTATTAGAAATGAGCTATGACAATCCGGCTTTGATGACGCCGAGCCAGAGTGGTGACTGGTGAGTGAGCTGGACGAGGGGTGGTCGGAGCACTCAAAGAAGGCCACATGAAAGACAAGGTAGTGAGATGAATCGACGCACAACTGTGCAGCATCTCACTACCCATGTCTTTCACAAAGACTCCTCCATTCCTCACTTCCTTGCATCATCACAACCTATACTATATCTATATATCTGCAATATCTATATACCTATTCCTATACCTGATCAATATAACCTACTAAAAATTATTTCAATATCAACTAACCTTAATATTGTACTGATTTTGTTATGCTCTACTGGTACAGTAATATTGACATATTGACACCACTAATCAATAAACGAATTACTTTGAAAATAATGTTTTGAGATGAATTAAGAAAAACAAAATACTAAAACCATTTCAATGATATTGAATTTAAGAAGTTTCAATTTGAATTCTCCAATGAATTAATAATTCTAATAACGACATTTGAATGGAGCTCCGTTGCAAAGCACAGGTTGACTGATAGTACGCTCAGCTCTGATAAAGGGGTGCTTTCGAAAACTACGCCGCGCACAGGCGTCAGCGTACAAATAGTCAAATACTATGCTATAATATAGGCGTCAGGTGATAGCGTGGTAGTGCTGCTATCCAGTATAACTACCACGCTACTAGCTGACGCCTATATTATAGGATAGTATTTGATTATTTGGACGATGACGCCTGTGCGCGACGTAGTTTCGGAAAGCATCCCTTAATGATCTACGAAAACTCGGTAAGTTTCCAAGCTGATGTAACCTACTAACAGCTGATGTCAAGCATGCATCTATTAACACTAAAATTCTAAAAAAATATCTAGGAGGTAAGCAGACAAAATCGTCATTGGATGTCGGAGCTACATTTCAAGTTTTGACTTTCTTTTGTCTGATACATAGATTGATAAGACTTAAGGTGAACAATTATTATTTTTATTATTAATGATTCTATTTTTATATCTTATGATTCTACAACATCCATAATAGAACATACAAAGAGGTGTAATTCTATGCATATGAACCTAGTAAATAGTTTCATAGACAACTTGACAAATCGTTGACAATAATATAATTTAAGAAACGAGTTAAGGCTTAAAGCTCAATGAGAAAGATATTATGCAACAATATATTGAATAATAGCTAGATGTACAACAAACATGAGTGATATTATAATATCTTCCAATAAACATTAGTCCCGGCATACAATGGTATATCCGGCAGAAGGCCGAATAATAAAAAATGACGGATAATAGAAAGTATTACAAAAAAGATGTTCACTGATTGCAAACCCGGTAATAATGAATCTTGTATGTGAGGAAAATGAGTCATATATGTGAAGAAACATGAAAATAGTAAGAAAAAGTTTGTATCAAGTTAATGTATGTCATTCTGTAATGAAACATCGGTACATATTTTCTTTAGAAATCCAAAATTTCAATTTTCTTTGTACTTGAATTTTTAGGCTCTGCGTATAAGCCGGATAACATAACTTGCCAAGCCGAGTAACATAGAATACCAGATGAAAATGATTAATGCCGATTCTAATGTAAATGACTCAATTTAAATGAAAAATATTTGTCAAGTTTTCTATGAGTTTACAATTGGTACAGTACTAAACGATATGAGAACTGGATAGTAAACTATGTAAATGACTAATTAATTCACTATAGAACAAAAAATACAAATACTATAATAAGATAAAATAGTAAGATAAATACTATAACAGACCGTACAAATTCAGGTTTATTGTTCAACCAACATGAAAAAAGCAACTCACAGTTCTTGTCAATTTATAGATTTATATCAACAAATCTGGATAGCTATAGCTAATAGTGAACTAGGCAATGATACCGCCTGTCAATTATTTATCGGAACTAGGTATAAGAGATGGTGATCAATTTAAGCCAATCCTACTCAATCGCGAGAATCCACAGAGTTATAAGACTGATTTAAAACTATATAAAAGATTACGAATAGTAAAAATAAACGCAGAAATCAACTAATTGGATCATCTGTAGATAAGCAAACGATATCTACTTCTACAGAGTTCTGGTCTGTTACCGAGAGTATGACTATTACTGAAATCTAAAGAAACTTCGATAGTTAATTCCGACTCAGGTAGTCAAGTCTTCCAATAAGCTATTCAATTCCAGTCAACTGCTTGACATGTAAGTTTCTATGTGTCCACCAAAAGAATTAAGAGTCTTACTTATTGATAACTTACTTGAACAATAGGTGACGAAAAGTTGTCGAGATGGTCAGTCAGTCCATCTTAACACTGACGTTCCCATGTACGATTACCATGCTCCGGAGGTGTTATGACTAATCCAACCTCAATCTGGAAAACAAAATACACTATGCAATCATTGTGCTATACATTTCAATTTCTAGAACAACCTTAAATGCTAAAAATTTCTATACTTCAAGTGACAAGACAGAATGTAAACAAAAGATGGTATACACCACATAAACCAATAAGATTAACAAAAAACACAAGGAAACAGGGCAACTGTTCAATGACTCATGATTGATGACTCAAGATGAATGACTGTTCAATGAAAATCAATTTCTCATTTCAAAGACAGAACAAAGACCCCCGGACCCAGAAGAAGTACTTTTTATAGTTAATGAAATTCTACAGTTTGATTCTGGTAAATCTGAAATGAGTTGTGATCAAGATAGATTTCCAATCTAGGGACCTCGCTATAATAGCCTAGTCTCGTCGCACACAGTTGACATTCCTTCAAATGGCCAATTGAAGCAAGAGTAACTACGCATGCGCAGATCTGGAATTTTAGCGTAAGATGGTGAGAGCAATTCCATATTCTCATTTCAACTGCTGAAAGCATTGAACAGTTACCATTTTGAATGAATATCAAATCAACTGTGTGCGACCATACTATACCTAGAGTGGAAAATCTCCACCCACACAACTAGTTCAAGAGAAACTGTTATAGTCTGCCAAAGCGAAGAAGACCCTCTGGCAAGATGAGAAAATAATTCCAGCTTGGTCAGTATTTGTTCAAGAATTATAAATGTGGTTTAATAGTAAGTAGATCAAACTGCTTCCTACAATTTGAGATCAAATTGATAATTTTTGAACCAATATCGACCGAGTTTGAGTCATTCTCCCATCTTGCATGGAGGGTGGATGGTTAATCTACAGAACATACAACATTTATAGTAATGTAACAAATGATAGAGCATGGCTGGTGGATAGCATGGAGGGTGGATGGTTAATCTATAGAACATACAACATTAATAATAATGTAACAAGTGATAGAGCATGGAGGGTGGATGGTTAATCTACAGAACATACAACTCTAATAGTAATGTAACAAATGATAGAGCATGGCTGGTGGATAGCATGGAGGGTGGATGGTTAATCTATAGAACATACAACTCTAATAGTAATGTAACAAATGATAGAGCATGGATTACATGAAGGATTGAAGATTGATTACATGAAGGGTGAATGATCGAAGCCATTCTAGGTCGATACCCTATCCATGATCACTTTAGACGAACTAAACCAACTTTTTGCGTGTGTATGCGTTTAAAGGTCCATGTTTAAACAACAAGAGCTGTGATTGGCTACATCAGATCGAATGCGGCCGACCGTCATGATTTCACATTTCAATGACCGTCGTCATTATTTCGCAAAAAGGAAACCCTACCTTTTACACGCACACACACGCAAAAAGTTTGTTATATTTCGCCTAAATTGATCGTGAATTCGCTTATAGGTGCAAGACCAATTCGGCTAGTTGGTTCCATCCACCCACCAAATGATTCTACCACCTACTATATTGGTTTTAGGTTGAGAGCATCATAATCAAGATATTTTTCGAGTTTAGTCATATTTCAGAATTTCAAAATGGCGACTAAAAACAATTGAGCCTAACAACCCACCGGCAGTGCTTGAGGGTCTCACCACCAATATAACCATTGATACAGAGTTTCAATACAAATTCTGAATGAATCATCAAGTAATTTAGAAGATGCGATTCACAGTTTATTCGCTTCTCTCTCTATTAAACATCGTCAATAGTTTTTTGACAGAACGTAATGAACTCTGAATTTTTGTTGAATGTTATAAAACATTTCTAGGATATCATCTTGGTGGATTGTATACATGTACAACTATTCCATTGTGTAATACATTTTGGAGAATGTAAAATGTAAAATGGGGCTATAAGTATATAGCCCCCTGGTTCTGTCCCTGGCCTAGTCAAAGGTATCATTGACTGTGAGAACTGTCAAATGTACAAAAGTGATTGTTAATATTGAAAGTTCCTTATTGAGCATTCACTTCTACATTTATGAATATAATTGTCAAATAGAAGAACATACCTGTGAGAACAATTAGTTTCGCACACTTTCAGTGTTCACGATGTGGTAGTGCTACTAGTCTAGAATTATCCAACTCTTCTACGTTCCCTCCATCAGCCGATCTTGATTTATGACATTCGAGTTTTTGACAGCCTCCACTCCTCCATCATTACTTATTTTCATGCACCTGCAAAATACATCACATATCAATACAGATATTTCGTCAAGTGGACACCATATTGCAAACTGTCATTCTCAATTTGATAGATTTTTGTGTGCTGCACAGCATACTGCACATGCTCAAGCATTTGGTAGTATTCTGTGCTGCACAGAAAATAGACTAAATGCGAACAATTTAATTACAAATCGATATGCTGAAAAAGTTCTACTGAAACTTTCAGTACATTTCAATTAATCTTCCTAATCTGAGCCAGATTCTCATACAAAATAATTTATTGTTATTATCTTTAAACTTTGCTCACGAATGTCTGGGTGCCTTAGAAAGATAATGAATAAGATAGAACATAATGTAGGCTACTCTCAAGATTCTAAACGTATCTCTACTACTGGAATTATTGTAAACCTGAAAATTGATTAAAAAAAATTTGATGAATTCATTGGTAAAATTAGAAGTACAGTAGTATATGAAAGGCAGTAGAGGGACCATGATGTTACAATGTACTCCACCATGAATATTACACCTCGCTCAGAGTACTAGCCAATAAAAACAGGAGATACTAACCTCCATTGACATTATGTGATTGAAAAAGTAGGTTCTAGGAGGTACATTGAACCCTGTATTCTTATTCTGTTTTGGATTTTGGTAAATTTTCGTCAAATTTTTAATTTTCACTTCAAATGTAGATTCTATAACCAATGGGACTTGACTGCCCTGTTGTCATACACGTTGAGAAATTTTAGAACTATCCACATATGATACATCAGTTACCGTGAATTGAATGAACAACGTGAAAAACGACAGATGGTAACTCGAAAGGGATGGAGGAGATAACAACTCCATCATCACCATAGCCCACGGAACCGGATATTGTTTTTATAGAAGAAAGGGACGCGGCCGGAAGTGACCACGTGTGCCACATAAATGCCCCTCCCCCACCAACATATTACTCTACATCAACTCCCAAGCCTCGGCGTCACTGTGTACAAGATTCCGAAACCCTACTGCAATATGGGGGATGATCTGGAATTCAGGAAAAAAAAGAATTTTCAATAGGCCTAAGTTCATGTTCATTCTCCCACAGAACTCATTTATGAAGCTAGTGTAAATTACACTTGTTTCTTCACTTAATAATTAACCTCTATGACAGTGAAAATATCCACATTTAAATATTTTACTCTCATTGGCAAGTGAAGACAGACAGTTGAAAACCAGCAAGTGAGGGATAACACGAGTTGTACTATCACAAAGATAAGAATTGAGTAAAAACATACTTCGAACTGTGTAGGTTTCGAGCCAAATATAAGCATGAATGTACTATATTTGGCATTAATAAAAATATCAACTTTCGAAGTTTGAGGATACTATGATCAAAATTTTTAAATTTTTTTTGACATATTGCTCAAAAATGTTTGACTGGGAATATTTTTACAAGAATCATCATTTTCAACAAAAATTCCATGTGTCACATTCGAAAACTTATTTGTCGGTTGGCAAGTTACTGACATTCATTCTCAACTCAGTCAGGACAGTCTGCAAGTCATCTACAAAAACTTAAATATCAAGTCGAGAGCGATTTCAGCTGAATCGATACGCTTCAACAGACCACACTCAGCTTGCTCTGACATAGCTGACATCAATAAGTTATTAGCTATCCACCAAATAAGCTGGAATTTTCTCAATCAATTCTCTAAACATCAACAATGGAAAAATTGAAAATACCATGTAAATCCATCTAAATACCATGAATGAATGAATCAAATAACAATCAAGGAAATCATAAGTTTTAAGACAGATAATTCAGATCCTGTGTTGAGACTAAGTATGCCTGGTACAAATGTCATGAACTTGAAATATAGCACGGAAATACAACCAAGTGACTGAACAAAATCGCCCAAATGTTTTGCAAAATAATCTCTGTGTAAACTCGCTGAATTATTATGCATCCATATCAGAAGCTAATATGATCCTGACCTAAAATGGTGAACCGAGTATGTGATTTTGGGATACGTTCATATTAACCCTTTGAATTGTGACTTTCAATTAAATCGTGAACCTCTATGTACATTGATCTGCCTACATCAAATCGTTACGCTATGCGGTTTTCGAACTAGGCCTACTGAGAAGTGATTTAGTAATCACATGGAATTATCTGTACCATCCAACGGGATTTCATTCATAATAATCCGTGGTGATTTTGGTTTGCTACCCGATAGTCATGAGATTATAACATGAATTACGCGATCAACAGGGGGATTAGCCGTGCGTGCATGGTGTGTGCGATTTGTTCAACTAGCTTCCTATATGGTATTCTCATCCACTCCAAAAACACGGTTAGTTAATTATAGACAGATGATCATGCAAGCTAGGATAAATATAAACTATCACGCACAGTCGTTGAAAAAAATAATTAGGAAGCATATTTGCGGATTTTTTTCTATCCGGGGAATACAAATACGCTCTCTCTCTCTCTCTCTCTCATAGAGCGAATTGAACCAAAAAACTAAGGGCATATTCAAGTCGGAACTGTAATAAGCGATCTCAGTTGCGATCCCCGTATTGCGTACGCTCAAAATTCATGAAAAAGCACGTCAATATTATGTAGTATCACAATTAAAATCGCTTGTCACAGTTCCGACAAGTATCCACCCTAACAAAATATACTCACCAAAAATGGGTTAATGTTCAAAATCCACAGCTCATCCATATCCATTTGATAGACGGTGCCAAAAATCGGTGGGAAGCATCATTTCTCTCTGCAAAGAAAGAAACACAGATACATTATTAGATAGGGATATAAATTAAACACAAAGTTGAATACAGTATTAAAGAAGCGGAAGTTTTCTTACAAGAATATTGTACAATTAACTAGAAGAGTTGGTCGAACAAAAATTAATTTTCCTTGAAGTAATATTGGAGAACTTTCTCTCCTTATTTGAAACGCCAACATATCCTCCTTACCCAATTTCACATCCAACAGCCAACATGAACAAATGTAACCCCATTGTTTAAATATCCGCACCCTCGACCATCATTGAATCTAATTTACATTCAACAAGTAATTTAAATCAATATCTTTGTAACTCATCCAACCAGAAAGGGTTGCATAAACCTAATTAGGTGCCAAATAAACCTTATCATTCCTCGATAGGTGAAGGGCAAAACATGCAAAATAACAAAAATTT
Source organism: Sogatella furcifera (assembly GCA_017141385.1). Lineage (NCBI taxonomy): Eukaryota > Metazoa > Arthropoda > Insecta > Hemiptera > Delphacidae > Sogatella > Sogatella furcifera. Next base: position 10,976,615 of record CM029551.1, on the reverse strand, counting down.
TAATATAATAAATAGTTTTGAAAATACAAATCAACAATAAACATGAGATGTCGTTCATAGGCTGTTATTGATAGTACGCAGATAACGTCTGCAAGGAAATTGCCTCAAACAATTTTTTTGAGTCTGTAATCAGTACCTAATCAACGATAACAGTCCTCATCCCAGTCAGAACCTAATCAGCAAGATTTATTTTATTGGATTCAATTGAATGGAAAAGTTGATCGTGTAGAATAATCCCAAAATAATTTGATTTCCAATCTTGATATTGAACCAGTAATATTGTATTTTTCCAACCTAAATTCAACAGGACTATATTTAGTTAGCACGTCAATAGATTTTTCAGACACGTGTACGTGAAATCAGAGAGCGAGAACGACAGAGGCGCAAACGAAGAAGAAGACATCACGATCAAAACATAGCGAGCAAGAAGTCGAGGCGAATGAACTCGCGCCGTAGAGGAGAGATGATCGGTAGTAATATAATCAAACCAGAGGGGGGAGTGGGGGTTACAAAATCGAGGGGGATGAGTGGAAGGGGGCCACAACGAGCAAGGTCAGAAGACTTTCGATTTCGCGATACTAGCAGCAGGTAGACAGAGAGAAAGATACAAGCGCCGGCGCACTAGTTCCGCAACTCTCATCGATTTTCACATGGATGGAGATCGTGTGACGCCCCCTCCTAACACAAACACGCTGCACTCCTGAATTTATATTATAGTAAAGGGGCATATCGAAGGCAAGAGTGAAAGCGGGCCACAGAAACACTCCTTCCCACCTACACTACGGCACCGCACCCCTGTCTTTCAACCCTCTGCACCCGCCCCTCCCATACATACGCGCCACCACTCATTCAGAATTAACGCCACCACTGTTAGTACTCTCTCTCAATCACCTCTAAAACCTGTAGACTCACTTCGCAACACTGAGCAACTTCCAGGAATAACTGATTCCACTAACCAATTATTGCACTCATCAGAATCACTACTACAGCTTAGTAAGTGTAGAGATAGAGAGCATTGTCAATCAAAATTCTGTACGATATCAATAATTGATAATTGATATGAATAATTGATAATAAATAATTGATGAATAATTCAATTAATGAATAATTGATAATTGATTGAAGAATTATTCTTGGAATCTCGGTGAATAAGAGCAGATTTTTTCAGTTGAAAAATTAGGATATTAGTGAACTTGTTCACCAGTTAGTTACTGAGAGATGCCTCTTATCGACTGATTTTACACAGACAAAAACATGAGAGCCTAAAAAACACTCCAAAACAAATTGAAAGAGGTAATCGAATCATTTCAACATCGGAATGATTGTATAATAACGTTTATGAATAATTTTTCTGTTGGGGCACTGAAATATCAAGATGAGACTTGCATCTCGTTTCATCAAAATTTACAAGTTACTATCATTAAAAGTTTAGTAATTGATAATGGCGGAACAGCTGGCTTACACGAGAGGGTCTGAAGTAAGGTCTTCTTCAAAACATACAAAATGAACAATTTAAAGTGCCAATAACAGGAAAATGATCGGTCATATACATTGAAACGTTGATAGAATAACTGTATCAACAATAAACTATTGAAGTTATCCACACATATTGAAAATAATTTTTCTCTGTGTTACAAAATGATAACAACTTGATATGAATGTTACAAGCTGTTATCAACTTTTGTTTGTGCTAAACAATGTGTTCACAATGTGCCTGCTCATCACTACTTGTCAACATCTGATTCATTGTAAACTTTAGTCTACTTGTAAATCTTTAAAACTTCAAATCTTGTAAAACTTTACTTGTAAAATGTAGCACAGTTTTCCTCTGGAACCAGTAATAAAAATATACACACAATAATAATCAACCTCACTGGGTGCCAGAAGTGTCGATTGAAAGAGTTTATGCATCAAAGCTATTGCAAGTTTCGGATACTAATGAATCGACATTAGACTGCATAGTAATTCTGGCAGATAATTCAAAGTATGGCGAGGAAAATTATATAAAGAGAGGTATAGCAATGACGTCAGAGAAACTACTTTGCTATAATCAATGGGATAAATTGAACCAACGTATGAAGGAACTGCACTCGAATAATATAGAGTCGTAGACTCGTAGTATTTTATCTACGTTTGTGGATTGCAATGGATTTCCAATCAATGAATGAGTAAACGAATGACGCAAGTGAATTTTGAACAGCACTTCATCGATAAAAAACACCTGACACCATGTAATTCGATAGAAATCAGTGACGTCAGAGCTACAAACTAATTACGTTGGAACGTAATTGAAATTAGGTGACTATCCTCTCTCTCTCTACAGCAGAGCGTGTCGCCGTTGCTGTGTTTGAATTTGTCTCGTCATTATTGTGTCAATAGCTGAATAGTTATCCTCATTGCTGGCACAGTTTAAAACCACTTTTCCCTTCAATTTACATCTGCATCACTTCAATAATTGATAACGATTCGCTTCTATTAGCTTTCACCGCGATAATTGAAACAATTCAATTGCAGTTTGCTTATTACTAGCTAACATCAAACAACAAAGTCATAATTTCAATGAAACTATGAGGAAAGTGTAGAGATCTCCACAATTAAAATATTCAACCATTCTTATAAAAGCAATCATATTGTAATGAACATGATAAGAAACATGTTAACGACTGGGCAGTATACAATTGTAAATATAAGAAGCAACAACGTCAATGAAAATATCAGTCGACTTTTATCTTGCTCAAGTATTTCTATTGATGATTTCGGGGATCAGGGTCGAAACATCAATATTTTGGATGATTTCTTGATTCATGGCGAGCTGCTGTGCATTTCATTCATTTGTTATTAAATTTGTCACGGACCAATAAATTAATGATTGAATATTTCTTCACCTACAGAAGATCCCATATCTTATGAGCTACGAGTATCTTTTACAAATCTTGTTCTTCAAGCAAAGATTATACCATGAGTAAATCTGCTTTAGGATTAAAACCAGCTAGACGCTAGACCAAAGTGGAGGCCGGAACTGGGCCGGTGCTGAAGCAATTTAACTGCAGAATTGGCTAATAAAATTATTCAATTCAATACGAATACAAACACCAATATTTATGGTCTTTGCAAGACATTGGAATTTCATTAAAATAACAATTTCGTTTCTCTAAATTCTTTTGATGTCAATAATTAGCATCTCAATAAGAGTGTGGAAAAAGTCAACATATGAAACACAATGACAACAGATTCAAGGAGAAAGAAAGAGAAAATCATAGAAAGGACGACACAGACAGACAGGTCAAGTTCAGTTGAGAGCAACGAAAAAGTGATGCAAAGATACGAGTAGCTGTCTCTTCATCTGTGCGTTACGCAAGTAGAGGAAGGAGAAGGATAGTAGAGAGTAGTGTGAGAAAGAAAGAGAAAAGGAATGAGTTTGAGTAGGAAGCGACGCGCGACAGACTACTCACTGACCTACGACAATCTAGGAGCGAGTGAGAAAAATACATTGAACAGGAGAGTCGACGAGAGAGAGGGAGAAACCGATTGAAGAGACCGTTGCACTCGCGTCTGTCCTTCACAAACAAACGGGAAGAGGGTGAAGGGGGTCTGCCGTCGCATAGAATGTTAGCAAATGCAGCAGATACAATTTATTGCACTACTCTACTCAGTCACCGCTTCCACGAAACGCATCGCACGCAGTCATTGACCTTTCAGCCAGCATAGCATGGCCGTCTTCACTGCACAGTCATGGAAAAATGCCAAAGTGTGGAAATATTGCTAGCTCATCAGGTTAAAATTTGGTTGGGAGCTAGCACAAAACGAGCTTCAATTGTAGAGATCTGGGACCTGTTTCACAAAGGTCTACAAATACAGGTGTAATGGTCAACACTAACCAACTGTTCAGGTGGGTCCAAACCAAAACATGTTTGCAATCGTACATGTAGCAATGTTTTCATGCTTGGAAAACTAAAACTGTGTCTTGGTTAGGACTCACCCTAACCTTAGTCGTTTAGGGAGGTTTGGACTTACCCTGATCTAGTTTGCCATTGCAGCTGCATTTCGACACTTCTATGATAACTGGGAAAGCTGATAACGAGTAAATATCTATTAAAAATATTCATGAATAATGAAAATTACTTTAAAAATTTGTCTCAATTTTCATACATTATAAAGAGCTCACAAAAAAAAATTATATGCGCAAGCTTGGAAAATTAAAAGGTCATATCACATAGACTAGATGAAGACAGCAATTGATCCAATTAATACCATTACTGAGAAATCTGAATTTCTATTGAGACAACATAATATTTGACTGGCCTCATTCAATAAATTGACAAAATGTCAATCAAAACGAAGCAACACTTGCCATAGAACATAAATAGGTTTTGTTTGTACTATGTACCATAGTACTACAAGTACTTGTACAGTTGTTTGTCTAGTTCAGTAACTGTAATTGCTACATTACAAGTTTGACAAATATCTGGAAGGGAATTTTCAGAAAGAATAGCACATTCTTTACAGAGGTTTTATAAGGAAGATTACTATTCTTCCACTTAGCCCACATTCTCTTCTACATACAATGGAATCCAAGGCAGCTGGGAATTGAATATAACATAAATAAGTTATGAAGAATACTTAGAATCAAGCCACAATAGCCCCAGTTTCTACTTAGAAACAGAAGGTAATCCAGTAATCACAGTTGGTAGTCTTGTGACACACGCGAACTGGCTTTGCCAAAGGACATTCCGCGGAATGCAAGGCGGACTCTCCTCAATTCCAGGAATTCGAGGACACCAAGAATGGCGCAGCCCAGCCGGCAATCTCCAGTTGGGATCGCGAGCTTTATTAGGACTGTGACCGCTGCCTCCTATGCCACACAGTGCAATTGATGAAGGTCGTGGAAAGCCACAGACAAGTTCAATGACCTAGACGCCAGGAAAGCCCACAGCACTGGCCTCAATTCCTTGACTGTTCAACCGTGAACAGAATTTGTCAAATAAACACTGCTTATCAACTGCAGTAAAGTAGGATATAGCACATTAAATTTCTTTCAACATTGCAAATTGCATAGCAATAAATGCTTGTTCATAGAATTCACATATAGGCACATTTAATTGACATTCACTTAGAAACATTTACAAGCCATTGTTGAAAAAAAGCTTTAAAAACAAATGTTAAGCAAAAACAAATGAGAAAGGAAAATAATGAATTGATACATCACAAATACAACGTCAGTGGTTGATCCTTGCATCACTAGTAGAAAATATAAATAATGTAAGAGAACAGCATATCAGTGAAATTCAATTAAAAATAATCACTGTGAATATTCTATCATAGGAAAGAAGAGTTAGCCTACCGAAAAAACAAACAGCTTTATCCTCCTCGATTACAAAGTGTTTGAACAACCAGGAACCTTTGAAAGAGGAAAGTGGATCACAAACTATACATCTTACTCCAACTCTAAAATGTCAACTCCAACTCGCTAAATATGTCATATTTACTATGAACCATGATGGCCACAAAAGGAAGTACCCAGTAAATTGTTCATAGTATTCTTATCATTTTGACAGAACATCAACAGACAGAATGAGATCATCATTCGACAGAATCATCCATCTTGCTAATCTTGTCAATGCGTACTCCACATAATTGGTCAGCCAATTTCTATAAAAAGTATCATAGTAGAGACAATACTAAACTCCAGAAAATAGTGAAAGCAATATATTGATTGACACAGCGATATACATTGAATTTAGATGATTATCACCAGGGTACAGAATAAGTCTAAGCTAACTGAAAAACGTATTGTACACGTTCAATGAAGAGAATAGGAAAACATAAGTACAAAGCAAATTATTACAACAAATACTTGGCGGGTATTTGACTAAAAATTTTCAGCTGAGTTCCTGTTGCAAAGTCAGTTGTCTCTTGGTCTAGACTGGCAGGCATTACATACTTCACGCCACGCCAAGACTATTTTAAGCATTTCCTGTTCATTGACGGCTCCTACGCCCACCACCACCCCGCCAAGTCACTCCCCCAAATTCTTCCCCCTCGGAATAATGCTTAGTCAGCCGGAACCCCAGTGTGCACGTGTTTACCAAGAACTGTTGTTTATGGCAGCGCTAAAATAGGAACGATGCTATTAGTTTCATACTCAGTAGGCTTACAGTACAGTCAGTACTTTTATAAATCGTCAACCTACTCTATTTCAGCCTCACCACTCCCTCCCAGCACTCATGACATCCTTTGTCCGGTACATTTGTTTCCTTTGCGTTGCACTCTTGCTACTGTTTCCGCTTACTTTAATAGGCTGATTCACACCACCAACAACCAAATATCAAGGCATTTCCTGATGTGTGATTTTCACACTCACAACCAACTAGTAGGTATGAGATCAAAGAAAAACATTTCTCAAGAAACAGACTACCATACAGGACATTTGAATTTAATTGTATTATGAATAGACTTCTTGTGGATCTCATTGAATTGAACCGGCATCAAACAATACACTACTTAGTTCTATCAGTAATTATATCACATTTATATTTACGATATGACAGCTATACATTAAATAATTACTGCAAAAAAGCTAGACGTAAGTAACCGAAGAAAAATTGGGAAGTAGTATTGAAAGAGATAAATTCAAAACAAAGAGGGATGAAATGTCACTGAATAGGGATAGTGACAATAAAAAAAGTGACATTCTTCTCATTTTTGCATTCTATGTGGGATGAATTTAGTGAACGATTCCAAATAGGCTACCATCACTATTATTATGGAAGTAACTTATGTTATTATTCTAGTAATGAAGTAACTAATCATTGTTGTGCCAGATTGTTATATCATTATCAATTATAGAATATATTTAGTAGGCTATGCTGATGCCAAAAGTTAGGCAGCTCCATCTGCATTCAAACAGCTGATGTTATCAATCAGATTTGTGATTGAGCCATGCCTGAATTATATTTTTGAATCAAGAGAGACAACAATATATATGCTTCACATCAGCTGTTATTAGGTTGTATCAGTTAAGAAAATCAAAATTGTGTCATATACTACAAGACTACTGACAGTAATGCAACAAACGAGACCAAATTACTAACCTAAGGAGTAGAACAAGCACTCGAGAACCACGATACAAAACTTACAGATGCAAAACTGTCGAAAAGTTTTGCGTTCTTCAGAAAATTTAGTCAAAAATTAAATGATATCATAAATAATAAAACACGTCTGAAAATTACTTTATTGAAAAATTGGAGGGATGACTGATTATACCTAACATAGAAGATAGAATAATCAAAATTGAAAAGAGCTAAGCCTCATTTCGGACATTCACATAAGACATAAGACAACAGGTGAACACTACAAAAGAACAGGTATGGTGAGGTCTATAAGCATTTTAGGTATTTGTAAATTATTATAGTATTAGGCTAATTCCCGATTGTATCATTCAGTCAATAATGGAAATCAACCCAAGTGAAAGATCGAGTTGCAACACATTGAAGCTTCGTCAGACAAGGTCTAAGATGAATATATATATTGAACATTTTAAAAATATATATATGATCATTTTTAAAATCCAAATCCAGGGCGCCACCATGAGCAATAAAATAATGGACATTTCTGTAAATATTGTGATCAAAGGCAAGAAATTAACCAAGTTTGTGTGAAAAACATAAATCATCGTAATGAATCACGTTTGAAAAATGTAGTCGCAGTACCGTACTTGCTGGGCGGAAGGATACATGAAGAATGTTGACCCTAACCTCTAAACTAGAAGAATCTACTATCATTGTTCAGATAACATAAACAATTAACAAAAACAATAAGATTCAACATGAAATTTGCCTGTTAGTCAGAAATTTCTAGGATAAAGTGGAAATATTTAGAGAGAAAAATGGAACTACTTTCCTCCGCGCTGGCTACGACCGAACATGTGCTTGCGTAAAAGCAAGGGCGGATACGATCGAAGCCATTACGATGAAATGTGTAAATTGAAGCTTTCAACTGAATTAACACGAGTGAAATTGTTATGATAATTAATTGAATTTCTCTATTTATAACAAATACGATTGAATTTAACTCACGTGATGCACTGAATTGACAGAGCCTAGCGAACAGTTTTAGTGAACCCACGCGGCCTGCGTTGTAGATGGGCCGGCAGCCATTCATAACATCAACCAAACCTCGCCGGCCAACAAAACCAATAATCCAATCGAGTTTACACAATTGTGACTTAACACACACAACTTTCAATCACACCAGCATGTCAAGTCACTAACACAGATTAAAAAGTTCACTTTTTCGAGTTTGAATCGACTATATTTGCGACGAACATAAGAAACCTTAAGAAGCACAACACGGAAAGGAAGTGATCGTTGGCGTCGCCCAGCCCGCTAGAGACCACGAGGCGAGCCGCTAGTTGCCACTTTGGCCGCATGGTAGCGCTAGTAGTACGATGACGACGCGTCCTCCCCCCACCAACAACCTTGCTCTGTTACGTCATAAAAATAATATCCAGCCAATGTTATCGCATTTTTCCCACGGCCTCGTTCTTGCCGTCTGACAACTTCTTCCCATTTCTCCCATCCCATCCTCCTAATTCAAAACTTCACAAGAACATGATAGAAATCTAATTTACCATTGACTTTTCACATAAGACTGGAAATAAAATGAGAGAACATTGTATGGCTTGTTCTTGAAATAATATCTTAGTCATACTCTGAGATTGAATAAATTTATCTACAACAGGAAGTCATATAATTGTTAAATGTATTATTGCAAGTTCACAACCATACAAATCTGTTTGTCATGAATAAATTATACAACTTACTGGAAAAGAAAGAAAAATAGAATTTCCCCACAAACACTCACACATTCACTCACATTTCATGCCTTTCCAATTTATAACATTGCAACTTAAATTCAATAGATCAATAATTTACACTTCTTCGATAGTGTGCAGACTAGGAAACAATAGCAAACATGATCTCCAGAAAATCCGGCATAATATCTTTAAGCCATCTAAGAATAAGAGACTTGAACATTTTTTTATTAGCAATTCTCCTTGCCTCAATAGGTATTTTATTAACTTCTAATTTGATCGAACAACTATGTTAACTAAAGCAATTCCTAAAATCCAAATTCTAATCTCCCTACAACTCATCAAGATTTAACTCAATTATACAAAAGAGGATGAGACATGAGTTCATTAACATGTTAATTAAAACAATGAGTTGCCACCTTAAATCATCATTCAAAGGTTTAAGCTCATAGACCATTATTTATTTGACATATAATGGGTAGAGTTCGTAAATTTTTCAGAGTTAAGTACTATGAACAGGAAAATGCATGCTCATCAATTTATCAATTTATTAATAACGTGGACTAATCATTTGAAATAAGACACTTATATAATTCAACAAATTTTTTAGTTTTTCCTTGTGAGTGAAAATTTGTTGAAGACAAGAAAACTTAAGTGGCATAACCTAAATATTTGGACTCATTATGGAGAATTGGTAAATGGACAGTTCTGGGAGTAGCCTAATCCTGTTGAACATTCCGTTAAGTATAAGTTGTAACTTGATAATAAATAAAGAAATAATTGGAATGCAGAAGTCATTTACATGAATAGACTATGTTAATATGTGCTGTGTTATTCATGTATGTATAGTGTGATTCCACCTTTCTCCTGGACCGCAGAACAGTTCCAAATAATATTCCTAGAAATTGAAAACGTGTTGAAATGAATAGCACTTGGTGATTTCAAAAAAAAAATTCATTATCCTTTTCCTATACACAAAGACCTTCTATAGATATAAAATTAAATAGTTTATAGATATTGCATAGAAGAGGTGGAATAATTAGAAATGTTTCAATTGTATTTAGATAAATTGCACAGTTTTCAGAACAGATAGGATAAGTGCAATCACAATGCAAGTGGGCAAACTAGGTGGCGTCTACATGCCTCTCCCACGCTCACCCAGACAGGATGATGCATCTTTGCTGCTTTGACCTCCATACAATATTGTCTGAATGACTAGCGACTGAATCATTCATATCACAGTGTTCACCCCACCCAATCAACCTACTCGTCGAATACAACTAGGAAAAATAATTTACAAATCCTAAACGACCTTGTCACCTTGAAGATTAACAACTCAAAGGTGTAGTACAGTACCAACCAACATAATTGTAGATGTTCAATTCGTAAAAAACAATTTTGATCATCACTTAATTCAATGATGTTGACACAGACACCATGGTCATAGAATGGAGGAGAAAAAACAGGCGCTATTACTCATATTCTTATCAGTAACTCATAAAAATTAATAGTAGTTCGATGAAAATAATAATAATTTTCGTGTAACCTGGCTGGCTCAGGTCTGGTGTCAGAGTTTTCAGGTCACTCCTGATCAATTTCAGGGCCTCTGACATGACTGTTTTTAGGCAGCCGGGACCGACAGTAGTTCCATAAAGAACGGGAAGAATAGAGCTAACAGAATTTGGTCCTATTTTTAGTCATAGGACAAAAAATAGAATGGATGCACAGGAACATCAGACAATTCTATGAAAGATATTACTGATCCAGCTAAATAATTCACATGAACAAATACTCAAATATAGCTTGAAAATATAGCTCAAACATAGATTGAAAAGGAGACAACCCTTAGGCTGAGGCCGCACTGCCGGTGGGTAGAGCATGGAGGGTGGAGGGTAGTTGGTAAATCTATAGAACATACACACCATCCACATTAATACATCGTATGAATGGTATGTGTTCAGCCGCCATCTTGAAATTCTTAAATATGAACAACATAACCTCAAAAAACAGTATGATGTCATACCATTCATACGATGTATTACTGTGGATGGTGTGTATGTGCTATAGATTTACCGACTACCCTCCACCCTCCATGCTCTACCCACCGGCAGTGCGGCCTCAGCCTTAGAGTTTCCGAATGCTCTTTACTATTGTGTACTCTTGTCAGATGTAAAGAGAGAACTTGGTAATATGTACAACACCAAACTTGAAAAAAATAAATTAATCTTTGTAATACAGCAACAACTGAGTATGTAAGAGAAGTGTAGGAAAATAAAAGGAAGACGATGAGCAAGCGCCGTTAATGGTGGAGGGAGGGTCCTGTTCTTGGAATGTGGCATTGGGAGGGGGAGGTGGAGGAGCTTGAGGCCACAGATTCCACGGCCTGCGGAATGTAGGACTGTGAGCGGACCTCCAGAAATCACCCCTCCCCCTCACCGACCAACACTCTTCCAGCTACTACCTGTATCTCGCTCCTTTTCCTAGAAACACTGCCAACCTGTCCCGCATTCTTGTTGACTCCCCTCATCATTATTATTCTTTTCTTGTACATATTCTTCTCCTCATTTCATTTATTAGACTTCTCTTTATTAACAGTATTCTTCTTCTTTTACCATGGATGACTGGAACCGAAACAGCTACACTATAACACATACACACACAGTGTTTTTCACTTCCCGCCAATCCGAACTCCGCCGCCCCACCACCCACACAACCACCTGCTACAACTTTCACAATGTATTACGATGACATTCACACATTAATCTTTGCTTGTTTGGAAAAATGAAACAATAAAAACAACAGTAATTTTTGCGATAGAGTGGGTACATAACTATTATTTGCACGACAGCTGGCCAAATACTTCTACAAAATCAAACCTGAAAAGGTTACCATCAGAAGTATTGATCTGCAATATTTGAAAGGCAAATTTCCTTGATAGAAAAAATGAAAAATTGTAATTTTCATTCATTGAATTTATCATGTTTTATTTTGCTTATTCATATCATCCCTTTAAACTCTAATTGGATATTAATAATATTTTAGCTTTGGAATTGGATAGCTTTGATCAAATCTACCGCAATATTTTCTGAATCCATCAATATCAAATCAATAGAACATCCTAACTTGATCGATTCGGCTGTTTTTCAAACAACTTTGCAACTGAATCGAGATCAGAATTCACAGGAACATGTACAATTATATTGAAGAATATTCAAAGTGCTACTTTGTACTGGGCTAGCCTACCCAGCCTACCCGAAACAAAATAAATTGGGAAAATCAAATTGCAGTTTTGATTAAAGTACATGATTACTGGATATAGCTCTACCATCAACAACTACAGCTATAGAATTGCAGATCCTAGGTCTACCTGGTGTTTATAGAACCCAGTCACAGTTTAGACAGTCATAAATTATAGTTATACATAACTGACCTAACGCAACAAGAACTCATCATTATACACCAATAGATACTAAAAACAATCAAAACCATGAAAAAGCTCAACATCGAGCTTAAAAATTAACCAACGACATGAAATTCCAATACCAGAGGACTAATCTAAAGATATGAAAGTAAGCATAATATGTAATATATTTCGGATAATACTCAAAACTCAATCCCACAATCTTATGACTAGACGGTGATAAGTGATGTGGTGTGGTAAGGGGGAAGGAGGTTGTTTTTGTTTTCAACCAGGTCCAGGACCAGTCGAAGGGAGGGTTGGGTGGTTGAAGGGTGAGAGAGGAATGTTGTAGTAGTAAGTTGTTGTAGAGGGGGGGGAGGAGGAGGAAGAGGGAGAGATGAATGGACCGGTACATTCCTGACGCGAGAAAACAACATAAACCTTTTGCGGCGTGGTGACCCCGACAAAGCTGTGCTGCTAGGGCGCGCCCCGATCCACCATAGCACTGCTATGCTGTTGCTGCTGCTGCTGCTGCTGCATTCCATTGACAACACACACACACACACACACAAGCGCGCATACACAACTCACTAGTTACAATCAAACTAATATGAAAGGGTTAAAGACCCTCGAAACTTGTCAGTGCACATGGGAAAAACAACACTGAGAACACCGCAATCAGCTATATTTGGATGTAAATAAACCTTTTAGGACAGTTATGATATTGAATCTAACCATTGGTCCATTTTTCTATAGATAACGCGTATATTAGTACCCTTCTACAACGATTAGGTCATTATTATTTCAATTATTTTCTTAAACTTGGTACAGGAGAGAATTGGAAATATGATACGGCAATGCTGAAAATCTCTATCTTACTTGATACTCATCATCTCAATGACTTCAAAAGTATGGCAGATCTGCAAAACACGACCAAACGTGTGACACCCATTGGGTACATAAACCGTGATAATTCAGTACATAATTCGATTTATATACGTTGTAAATAATATTCCAGGAGAAATCTGTCAACCTACCGGGCAGATTCGTCAACTCAAAACAAGGGCTTCCATTGTACACATCCCCCATATATAATTTATGAAGAATGTTAGGATGTATAAAAACATATTTATGAATGGAAACGTTTCTATCATTTTTTGTAGGGAAATCAGCCTGAGAAGTTTTGCAGATTACTCCTGAAACATTCTGTTTTTTTTCACAATCGACAACAATGAAAGAAAAATGACGAATATCACTAAAACAGAAATATCCAATCAATCTGCAATCACACCTAGATTGAGGGATCAATTTATCGTAACCACAGGACAGGTTGTTGAAGGCAATCTTGTTAGCAGAATAAGGTTGGGTAAAGAATGATTCCTGCCGAAAATCCTATAATAATAACTTTCATTGCGTCCAATATCACCTCGCCTCATTCAGCAAATAAAGCGCGTCTCGATCTCGAACCCAGAACGAGGAAGACAAGTGCACGGAAATATAATAAATTGGAAAACTTGTAATATCAAGGCTGTTTTTGGGAAGAATGAGGGTTCGAAAAGGACGAAAATGAAAGAAGAGGAGGCGGAGGAGAAGAGCAATATCCGAATTCTTTTGGCTTTATTCTCCTCCTTATCGCCGTGATATTGGCGACAAAATTAAAATCTCATGAAATATTTATCGTCGTTTTCGGAATTCAGAAGCGAAGCCACAAAATCACCTGCTACATTGTGGTCGTGACAGGAGTTAAGAGCAAACCGCGCCGCCGACAAAATTGATTTTATAATGGATGCCAGCTACATTTTCACAAAATATATTGAGTTCGAAATTCTATGAAGACATATTCCTATGAACACATTTTTTAGGTGATTACAAAATGGATTTTTTTTCATAAGCCAAGGTGAAGGAAGTAAAGGTATAAGTGAAAACACCAAAAATAATGAAAAATGTTTTGTGTAGGTGCCTTAATCATTTTGGAATAAGTTTATGATAATTGAAATTTGAAAGGCAGATATAACTAGAGAAGACCCATTGCAAAGAGGAGAAATATAGAAGAGTAGAACATAAAAGAGAAGCTGATCAAGAGAAGATTTTTGAGAGAACAGTGTAAACAAAGCCAATTCTTCTGAAAAACCTTACGGAATAAAATGTGAAGGCTACGTACTGTAACGGAAATATATTAAATTGTAAATTCTGTCTAATAAATTGACTGTATCATAGGAGCTGGAAGTAGAAGAGTCCAGGCCAAAAATCATTAATTATATAAGTTAAGTAAAAGTTAAAAGTAAGTAAGCTGCAATAATTATACGAGCAGTAAGTCGTACAACTACAACTGCAAATATTGACCAATGTCCTAAATAGAAGGCTAATATTTGCAGTTCCAGAAGTATTTTGCCTATTTATATAGCAATAAAGTGAGATTCCAATGGATTATTATTATTATATTACGATTCTAACTTGATGCATTGAATATTGACCAGCAAATGGATCATCATCGTATTATAAATTTCATCACCTAAAATCTCCAGTATCTGCCAATATACGGGTCGTTTGCATTTAATAAAGATTATTATTATTATTATGATTATTAATTAATGCAAAGCAGATTCAAAGTAAAGAATATTGAGTATAGTTATTGAAAATACTACAAAATACAGTACTGTCAAAGCACTTGGTACTGAAAACAACCAAAGCACATAGTAAGATAGGAAACCAGAGTCAAGTTGAGAGATAGGAGCAGACTGCAGAGCAGAGAGAAAAGATAAGCTCGCCTTATCGGTGGTCAATTGGCGATACAACATAGAACAAACGACCATTCCTTGTTACATTCTATTGAGTCGTAAAAGGCATTTGGAGACCATTCACCCTGCTTCACCCCACTAGACAATTGCAGAACCCAATACCGTCGTCAAATTAGCCCGTGCAAACAACTAGAACGATCGAAACACGGAAGTGGATGACAGTATTGTCACTCAGTATCACGCTTGCACATACACTCGACACATGTGTAACCATCCACATCAGCATATCGTACAGTATGTCCAAGCAAAGAAGACATTCTGTCAAGATATGAAAACAACTCCAGCTAAGTCAATATTGGTTCAAAAATTATAAATTTGGCCTCAAATTGTAGGAAAAATTCTGATACACAATTTGAGATAAGATTTTATGATAAATTTTTGAACAAATAGTGACCGAGCTGCAGACATTTTTCCATCTTGCCAGAATTTCTTCTCTGCTTGAATAGACTATAACTGCCCCCTGACAACACACGTTCATACTCGAGACGAGCATGCAGCTAGAATTCAATTATTTAAAATGAGTAGCTATGTTACATCGAACCATAGTCCATGTTGTGCGAAATGTACACCTATCGCTACCTAAGAGCACTTGAAGGCAAATCATCTACACTCAAGGTGATTGTGTGCACTTTCATTAATTATAAGCACACAAATGAAGCTGCCACACTAATGCATTACAAGAATGTATCCAACATGAATAGTTTATCAATCATAGATTCAACTACTGTAGGCCTACAAAACATTACAACTCAATCCAACTTTGATTTGCTCGGTAATTTTCTGATAAGATAATGACAACCAAAGAGGGTTTGATGAAACAAGTATAAAATTCACAGTTACGTGTACATACAGGAGCTACTTGAAGACAGGTTATCACAACAGAAATATTCAAAAAGGTAAAGGTCCTACTACAAAACGTCAAACCTATACTGTTTAGTTTAGTTAAAACTTTAAATAATTAAAATCAAAGTACCCTTTTTTTTAAATATTTTTATTATAAAAGGGTACTTTGATTTTAATTATTCAAAGTTTTAACAAATACAGTAGGCCTAAGAGAAAATAAGTATTGTTTAGTTCAGTTCCATGTAGTTTCAAAGCGAGGATAACTATGATTGACACAATTGTCCATTAGAGTTTAGTACAAGTTGAATATAAAAATAAAATAATTTATTATGATTAATTAGAACCATTTTAATGGTTCCCAGAGAAATTATTCAAGTCAATATGAATTTGTCAATCAGCTGAACAAAAACACATACAACCTACTGGGAGAGGACGAGAGGATACAAACGAACGGTACTTACAAGTGTCGAACTGTTCAGTGATAATGCTCATTTTACATGAAAAATTACTTAGTTTCAACAATTAATTTCACTTCTATCAGTCACGTACCAACGGAATTTGTTGAAAGTAGAGCATATTGTTTAAAAGCAACTACATTAAATGATTTTTTAAAACTGAATAATGAATATGAATTCAATGTGTTTTATGTGTTTAATACAGAATTAAATGAATTTGAATTTAATTTAATGAAAACTGAATAATTTTCTTTGGAAAATTAAATTGAATATAGAACAAGTGCAAGAAAGTTATCTACATTAGTTGTGGAGGTAATGTTGTGCTAGTTATTCATATTATTGAGACAATAAAAAATATTGTCTAACCACACAATTATTATCAAACATTGAGATAACGATTCGGTTGCTACACCCTCATCAATCTATGATAAACTGTGCGATATGATAATGATACATCAATACAATAAAAGTTCATATCTGGTGAACTCTATTGATTAGCAAGTTTACCATAGATTGAAAATGGTGTAGCAACCCAGATCTATATAGTTTTTTAAAAATAAATCTTTGGTTTGAAAATATCTTTCTCGGCTTTTCTATTCAAAATACCTCCAGGGCCCTTTCGCATGAGAAATTAACAAACAAGTTTAATAGTTTCGCAGTAGAAACTTGAAGCAACAAAAACCAACTCTGACATGAACAAATTGTAGACAGAAAGAGTACTAATCGAAAGAGTCACTTTCAATGACCTCACTGTGAATATATAGTCTCCGTATTAATGGTGAAATGTAATTCCAAATTAGTGTTATATCCATAGTCTAAATTTACCTTCAACTATCGATCATCCAAGTTTTTGAGTACTGTATTTCCATCAATCGACAGTCCCATTCTGAAACAAACGATATACAAATTAAAATCACATTCATTTCTTGGAAAATCAAAAATCCTTTATGAAAATTCCTCTCTCATAGATGCTGTACAAAATTTTATACTCACAAGTTTTGTTAAAATCAAGTCCAACTAAACGTAGTTTGAACTTGTTTAAAAACATGTTTAGGGGTTACTTCAATAATCATGGTTAAATCAAACTATAGATTTAAATTTGGCTGAACAATTAAAGTTCAATTGAAACAGTTAATTAACTATAGCCTTTTCAAGATAACTTGTGATAAAGTGAACAAACGTTTTGAGTTTGCGTAAATATGGGGTGCCCCCCTTGAGCACGATAAACCATAACCAGCACCAACACTTCATAGAGCATTGTCAATTCGTATGTGTCCGAAATTTTGTTTTGTCGGGAACGCGTCCTATCGTACTTTGTCTCAAGCTATTGTGGATAAGCTAAATTTACATTAAACTCAATTTGAATGGAAAATGAGAATACGAGCCTTAATGTGGCATACATCCCATGGTTTTACTTGTCGCCTTAGCTTACAGTGAACACTCAATTGACACCATGCACCGAGTGCATTACCAGATTAATGGAGCTGCCCAAAACATGATATTGATTGTAATGTAATCCAGTTAAATCCCATGAGACCAACACTCCATTTCGACCTGATTCAATATGAGTGAAAGCAAACCATTGTCACAAAATAAACAGTTGATATTAACTAGATTCCCGCCGTATCAACTAGAATCAACTCGATATCATCAAAACTCTTCCATAAAAAATGCAAGTTTTACTGGCGTGAAACTGAACACGTACAGTTCTAAAATTTACTATCCTCTAAAACAGAGAATTCAACATTCAATCCACATTGCAAATTAGAGATGAACTGCTCCTGAACTGCTAAACGCCTGAACAAATCAATTGAAAATTGGTCCTATATTCTACCAGCACATAATATTAGCAAGAGGGAGGGGGAATGACTAATATAAGAAATAAGGATAAAACAGGTTGAAAGATTTAAGATTCTATGTCAATGAGTTAATTCGTTTATATTACACGTTTCTGATGAGGTTGTGATGATTGTTTCATTTCAAATACAACAACATTGATTATACAATACATTATATTATTATAAAATTATTAAAATTATACGAACTGAGCTTCATTTTTACTCAAATGATACCAATTTTTCATCTACATGAACCATGAATTTTCATTCAGATTACAAAGTACTGTACATTATACAAAACTACAACATCAATAATTATCATCAAACTTTCTACACCAAGTAGCATGTTCTTTCTTTTGAATAACATATCCTAAGAGAAAGAATGAGATAAAGATTAGACAAGAGTGTGAGAGAGGAAGAGAGTGAAAGGTGTGTTAAGAGCAAGCGTGCTCAACGCGAGAAATGGGGCGTGAAAACCTGACTGTTAATTGGTAATCGTTAATTTATTAATTGCTATCATCAGAACGAAAAGAGGACAAGAGGAGAATACCCTTCTAAAAAGAAAATTAAATCACGGTCCTGATTGTCAGGCGCTTACTCCAGAATTGATTCCACTTTTCTAAACTGCACTCATGACTGACAATTCTCTTCAGTGGAACGAACCTGGAAATCATTTCAATCCAATAGAACTAATGAAACAGAGTTTCTAAGACCAAGACTCGAAACATCAAGAACGATCAACATAAAATTTTCATCAAATTTCAAGATGGATATCGTAATTCAATAATTATAATCCACCGTTAGTGTTACAATATTATCTTTCATCAATTCAAATTGAAATACCTAAACTCAGTTCAGATTATCTGAAAATGTTTCATCATTGAAAATAAGAATCAGCTAATTCCCAATATAGCAGCGAAGCTATCCATGAGCATTACAAATGTTTCATATCAACAAGCTTCCTTTCTGTATAAATTTTGGACTGTATCACTACTGCGTATCATAAATACGCCGTGTAAAGAAATACCTAAAGCACCGATAGAGGCATGTCCCTATCATACCATAAAGGAGTGCACAGAACTCAGATCCTGAACTTGATATTTGTTGGATACCACTCAAAAAGTGTGACTCAACGCAAGAAAAATAATATCATTCCCAATTAATACATCAATAATCAATCAAGATTCTCTTCACTCTTCAGTTAATCATCATGAAAAGTGTGTTGTTAATTCAGTCACCCCTCAACCTCTCTATCAATTCATCATACAAAAATCTTCAGTGAAATAAATTTTCACTCGTTGAACTTCAAGGTCTATCCCCTTTAATGCGGAAAATTCAATCATTCAACTTATCTCACTGTTCTGCAATGAAAAAATAAGTTCGAAAAAGTTGGCTGTAAATATGATGATTTTTCCTTATAGGAAAAAGCCGATCAGCTCCGGGCAGAACTACGCATGCGTCCGTCAAAGTTCGGATAGACAGGATGGACAGAACGGCTGGATACCAAAGCTCAATAATGCGGTCGTTATACTCAGCCGCTCTAACACTTGACCTCTATTTCCGGTCTGTATGTGTGTGCGTGCGAGCGCGTTTGCACTTGAATGTGAGTGAAGCATCCAGCCAATGATAGTACTTGAACAACTTCGTTGGTCGGACATAATCGAGAAAAAGTAATCCAACGAAAACACGAGTACTGTTTCGAGTAGGCGCGCGCATCCTATCTCCCACTCACGACAGATTTTACGCATATTCCATTCATAAAAATTACTGCTCACAATGATTTTACGCACATTTCATTCATCAAGTTTCACATTTACAACAGGGAAAACGCTGACAGGAAGTATTTGATTGTATCGAGCCGCTGTGAAATTCATCGGTTACTATCTCATCTACACCAACGATTTCACCTACTACTGACAAAATCAACATAATGCATGAGGGTACCAGTAATTAGCCTACAATCTGACGGATAACTGATGGCAATAGCTGATTCAAAGTGAAGTACATGAATGATGAAATGTCTGTACTCATTTCCTAATCGATGTAACTTCCGACTTAGTTTGGCGTAGCACGTGCAAGAAAGGCTATATCCATCTACATAAAAAACCAATGCATTAAATTTCGGAAGATCCTGTACTTCAAATAACAAGTTCACAACTTATTAAGACACTTTCTCTCCAAGAGTTGATAGGTTCTACCACGGTTACTAGAATACATGAGTGTTTCCTCAATCTCAGGGCTACTTTTATCACTGTTTTTTTAATTAGTTGTAACATGTAATGAATTGAAAAATAATTCAAAAAGGGTACTTTGATAATCATTTAAAATTAAAAAAACAAACAATAGAATACATAAATATTTTAGAATCCATGGGTTCTGAAATCTACTTCCCCAATGAAATCAAGAATATTACAAATTTATTTGAAAATTTCAAAATCTATTATATATTATCAGATTTTATTTACTCTAAGTTCCTGTACGTACTGCATTTCTCTAAAATCAACTGGTGAGAAGAAATTCAAATGTAATACGTGAATTTTGAATTCATAACACTATCCTGCCCATTCGGTGTTAGCAGCAACAATACTGACAAGAAATGACCATTTGTGAGTGAATTTTGAACAAGTTCAACGACTGCAAAAGTAGAAATAGATACGATAGATGTTGGGATTAAGTTGGCCCAACTACAGGTGCCAGGTTAAGAATGTGAAGGGAGATAAGCGTCTGGGACGCGTCTTGTACCAAAATAGACAAGCGACGACGACGACGTTCTAAGGCTAGACACTCTCAAAACTTTCAACTGAGAACAGTGACCCCTAAGTGCGGTGTGGGGAGGGGGTTAAGAAGGGGGTTTATTCAAGTTAAGCCTACACCCTATAGTAAGGTCTATTTCAAAACGATTAATGATTAATTAAATGATCAACTATTAATTAAATGATTATCAAAGTACCCTTTTTGAATTATTTTTCAATTCATTACATGTTACAACTAATTAAAAAAACAGTGAGAATATAATAGAATTTATTATATTTATCAATAATTAATGAAATTATAACATGATACTATATAATATCATAAGAATAAACTGTAGAATACAGTTCTTTCCTATTCTCACTGGATTTAAGCAACTAAACAAGTTCTTCTATGAAACTATATACAGTTATTATTCTAGTTTACAAGCAGTATTTATAAGATTTAAATTCACTGATTAATCATTAATACGATTTGGAAATGAAAATTGCAGTGGTTAGATGGATAGATAGATAGATGCCTTAATTTTCCACTAAGTAAAATACACAAGTGATGTTGGCGAAGTTGAGGCACAAGAGCCCCCTCTTCCACTTGACCCATAAGCAGAGAGGATAGAATAGAACTCCTTCTATTCTCTCTGGGTTCAAGACACCTACGAATCATGAATCCAACATGACTATAGTCTGCGAGAAATTTCTTGTTACATAGCGTTAGGGGAAGCGACTTCCCCCTCCACGACAACACAGTACTGTAGTGGAGTCTAGAATGACAAGTTGAGCTGCGCAAAAATAGATGCGCCGTGTCATTCTGTCTTTCGTTATTGTGATGAGCACATCGTCCGACTCTAACTCTCCTCATAATACAATACAATTTGTTCCACCTTTGCCTTTAGCCTATTCGCAAGTCGTTTCCTTTCAGTTTGTATTTTCTTCTTTTACTCTTATTATCATTCGGGCAAAGAAGGGGTGGAGGGGTGAGCTGGAGACTTGTGACGCGAGAGCTCACTCACACCCACTCAGTAAAGCAGAGGAACGCAGTTAGGTAGTGGGGGAGATTAGTAAAGGACAGAGTATCCGGCCTCTCTCTCTGAAAGAGAGGGGCAAGTAACAAGAAAAATCTCGCAGACTATAGAGTTTGAAAATGACAAGTTGTCTGATGACAATACTTAGTTGTGAGGAATTTTATCAACAGAGTAAAATGGAAAATACATTGTATGATCTCGAAGAAATCGAGAACAGAAGTTTAGTCATCTAATTGAGACATTATTGCGTGTTTCCAAAACGAAAGGCCAGTTAGCGGAACCAGCCTCATCAGACAACTATTTTTCCAAAGAACGGCCTTGTGCTCTCTAGTTCCAAGGATGAGTTCAAGTTCTAGGATCTGCTTAATGTTCAGTGAGTTCGATTTGCGAGAAATCTATTCTGGCCAAATTGAAACGGAAATACCAGACTGAGACGAAACTGTGCTGTGATATCATAACCTCATTTTGGACATCAACTTCTTATTAAAATTCGAGAGACTAATAGTACAGAAGAAGTCTGTTTTTCCTCTCCCTATTGGATATTTGTCTAAGTACCCTGCACCACTTTTGATGATCAATTCAATAAACAATCTTTCGTTGAAAAAATAGAACAAAATAATATTGAATTGGAAAACTGATTGCTAAAATTCTGGTAGGCAAATCGATTTACAGTATTACTGATGATTTTATGATAGTTAAAGAATTCAGTTGATCTACTCACCTTTCATCAATAGGAATATACTATTACGATATACGATATCGTTATCTCCAATATCTCTGGTTCAATAAAACTCAACAAATACAGTGAAAGTCGACTATTCTGTCCAAAAATGATCTGAATTAATGAACTGTCCAAAAATGGCATTAAATAGTGGAAAATTTGAAACAGAGTATAGAATAACAACCAATTATTCAGTTCTATAATGTCTAGTTGGAACATTTGACAAGAATGAAAAGATCATTAATTCACTTGTAATGAGATGAGAGAGAAATTTATGGGTGTGAGAAATTATTGCAAGTTTATGCTGATTCAAATGATATGTCCTATTCGAAACTTGAGCAACGGTACTTCTCTCTAGTTTCTACTCTAATGAGAACTTGAACATGTTGATCAATTGCAAGCACGAAGCAACTGAACATAAAACGAAACAATACATTGAATCAACAAATTTGTGTCAGACTTCTTTAGCAAGAATAGTGATTTGATTACCAATTCATAACGATTAAACTTCTTTAACAAGACTTATAATTTCATGCAATACCCTGCAATAATGGACCCACCGCATGTCAGCGAAGTTCACAACAATAACTAGCACAAATTCATATTCCATACAGCATCATAAACAACCAGCAATGACAATTGACAAGTAGGGCTGTACTTTCATTTCAGATAACCGCTGATTAAATTAGAAATTCAATTAAACTACAGAATTACCTGGGCGGATTCAGTTATTAGACTGAAAGGAATTTATAATGATCTTACAAGAAAAACCAAGCACTCATTGCAAGTAGAGTCGTACTCAATTTGAATTAATGTGAGGTGAGAAGAAACCTCTTGAAAAACTGTTTTAGCAAGGTAAGTATGAACAGAACGTCAAAACAAAAGATTAAAAGCAACGTAGAGGCAGGTCAGTGCTTCCATTGATCGCGCAAATTGCTCCTCCACCCCCAACTCTGCAACCCATCGTCATATCACTTTTAACCACCTCTCTCACTCTTGCATATGCAATATCCTTTACGTAATCACACATGTATACCGTTGGAATAATTGATTATTCATGTATAAATATTAGTTATAATATTTACATACATTGAATATGGGTAGGGTTCGATTAGTCCAGTTTCTCAAATATACAGAGTGTTTCAGGAGGAATGTGCAATACTTCTCAGGCTGATTCTTTACACCAAGTAGACAAAAAAGTTCCACGGGACCAACCCCCAAAAACGCTTTGTTACTGAGATAACAATGGCGGAAAATTGAGATTTAAAAAAAAAAATTTTTCTCATTTTTAAGAGGCTTCAGTGAGGTTCTAAAATGGTTAATTCCTATGTAAAATTAGCTAAGGAATTCAATGAAACCAGTTCCAAGTTTGTAACTTTAACGGTTATTGAGATAATTTGAAAAATATGCTAGAAAACGCCATTTTTCCAAAAATAAGGGTTATAACTGGATAAGGAATCATAAAATTGTATTTTCTATCAATGGAAGTTGAAGAGAGTCGGATTCTAGAGAAAAAGTTAAATGGCGGCGAAGGTGTAAATCTTACCCAAATCTCAGTAATGGCGATCAAAAATCGCAAAATCGCTACTATACACAAATTCATCACTTGTGCTATGTTTTGTTAATTTTGCGTGAGATATGGGTAAGATTTACACAATCGTCGCCATTCAACTTTTTCTTTAGAATCCGACTCTCTTCAACTTCCATTAATAGAAAATACAATTTTATGATTCCTTATCCGGTTATAACCCTTATTGTTGAAAAAATGGCGTTTTCTAGCATATTTTTCAAATTATCTCAATAACCGTTAAAGTTAAAAATTTGGAACTGGTTTCATTGAATTCCTTAGCTAATTTTACATAGGAATTGACCATTTTAGAACCTCACTGAAGCCTCTTAAAAATGAGAAAAATTAATATGTTTTGAAAAATCTCAATTTCCCACCATTGTTATCTCAGTAACAAAGCGTTTTTGGGGGTTGGTCCCGTGGAACTTTTTTGTCTACTTGGTGTAAAGAATCAGCCTAAGAAGTATTGCACATTTCTCCTGAAACACCCTGCATAAGTTGTTTATTATTCAAGATGAGAGTGGTTCGATTAGTCCAGTTTCTCCTGTACTAATCGAGGCGTTTCTCCTGTACTAATTAGTACAGGAGAAACTGGACTAATCGAGGCGGTGTATTTCAATTAGTCCAGAGGTTCGATTAGTACAGTAAAGTTGTTTTATTAGTCAGGATGTGCAAGTGTCTCAGTTTAGCCAATTCATGCGATCCGCTGAACCGGTTATAATATGTGGAATCAACTACATCACTCTCTCAGCGTTACACTGGAGACAAAGGAATTCTCGTTTTGATGATAGTCCAAATTCTCGTCAGGGCTGATATGATAGTCCAGTAAAATAATGGTAGTTTTGTCAGGCAAGTGGTGAGAAAGCTATTTTCTCAATTCTTTCATATGTATTCCAGTACGCTGAATCCGATAATTGAGTTTTCTGCCGTCCTAGGGTGTCGCTTCACCCTTAAAAATTATAAAAAAACCCTTAAATTTCGGTAATTTTTTGTTTCTGATTTTTCAATTGATATTTTTCATTTATGGAAAAATATATTCAGTTATAGATCATAGTCAATGAAATTACTTGGAAAATTCGAGGTCACACGTTGAATTTTGATCTATTGTTTTAGAGCTGATACTTGGTACTTATCACACGTTGAATTTTGATCTATTGTTTTAGAGCTGATAAGTACCAAGTATCAGCTCTAAAACAATAGATCAAAATTCAACGTGTGACCTCTAATTTTCCAAGTAATTTCATTGACTTTAATCTAAAACTGAATATATTTTTCCGTAGATTGAAGGGGTAGATTCTGTCTTTAAAAATTGAAGTCGAAACCTTTGGATTTTACAACAAGTAGGCTTACTTGGAATATAAATTGATGTGCATTTGTGAAAACTCTTGTATCATAGGAATGTATGATCAATTTCGTATAAGTTGCATTCTCAGTTTAATAAATTGGAGGACGGGGAGTGGGTTACTGGTAGGAAAATAGCCACGAGAAAAATAATAACACAATCACAAAATATGATTGATATTTTACAAGTCTTATCCAAATTCTGGAACAGATTGCAACCTCTCTTTCTTCAATGATGATCACTTCATGACGATAAGAATTTTCATCTGATAACATTTTCAAATCAAAGTATGTATCTACCTGATCATTTATTACAATTTGTATAAACTATTAGATTTTGTATCATGCGGTCAATGGTTGTTTGCAATGGAAATAAATTCTCTTCAATTACGCTATTGTTTGTCATGTTTTAGAACAAAATTCGTTCAACAATCTATCATCACTCGACATTTCGGGAATTACGAAACTTCTTGAAAAGCTAGTCAATCTGGGCCGACACAGCTTTATTGTTTTCTATTTCAGGTCGGTAAGCTGCGTAGAAGCTGGGGCATAATGTTCGTCGACACCACTTTCAAGCTTACTTTTACTGATGTTTGTTTACTTGATTTCAACAACTGCGTAGAAAGCCAAGGCCAGCGGGTCAGGCCCTGCTCAGGCAAGACGGCGGTCCTCTGCATCAATACATTACAGAAATGCCCCAAGGTTTATTGATGCAAAACAAACCATAATCAAATTCAGAATAAACTAAAATAATACTAATACAATTTCGAGACAGTTCATTCTGGTATGATAACATATGACATGATTCTTAGACGGTTAAAATAGATGGTGGAAAAATATTAACTTCAACTACTGCCGTAGATATAGTAGACTAAAGTAGATGTATAAAATAGTTAATCTTTGCTCCTACCCAGAAAAATCCGGACAAAATGCCTGTCATGTATATCTGGCTACCTTATTAGTTGCTATAACAAGATAACTGCTACTGAAAATAGCAGTTGATAGGTTCTAGTAGTTGTAACTGCTATGACAAGCAATTTCCTATGACGCACTTGGTATTTTCCATCAGCTGTTTCACCAGCAGCTAATAAAGTAGCAAGGTAGGCATGAAACAGAATTTGATGTTTGTTTTCAATTAGAAAGCCACGGTTACACTGGATGCGAGTTCGTCCACGTAAGGGAATTACATTAGGGATTTCTAGTAAAAGTGGAAAAATATTTTGCCAAAATCACATATTGACCTATGGTTGAAATGGATACGGCTGCGACATCAAACAACTAAATTTCCAGTACATTCTATTAGTTACAAATACGGTATGTAAAGGCAAACCGGGGGGAGAAATGAACAAAAATGCATCTATTATTTTTTTTATAAATTCAAGTTGCAAGTGTTCGCTATATCCATAACCCATGGTACGATGTTTTCTTCCATTTACAAAAATAAATATGATACAGTAAATTTTGTACATAGTTTATTATAATACTGTATGACAATATGACCACCCATTTTTCTTAGTGACTTGAATTATATAAATTATCCATTATCGAATAAAGGCTGCTTTATACAATGTCATTAAACTTGTACAGCCTATGCTCAACAGAGAACACATATCTGATAATGAAACAGGACATCTATCTATCTATCAGAAGAGAACCAGTTGGATAACAATTAATGAGAAACTAAGTTTGAGCAAACATGACCAACTTTTCCAAAACAAATTTACAATTCAACACAGCATTATTCATTGAAAGATAATGAGGGACAATATTAATAACCTGGCAGTATTAATAATCTAACAAAACGAGACAAGATAACAAAGCCGATAGGGCGCCTTGTCGAAAATTCCCCTGCTGATGTCTGTTACATTTACATACGCCTGCGCAGTGCACTCTTCCAACATTGAACTCAGTATAGCATGCACTACTTCAGTACATCACTTCAAATTCATAGATATTCTGTACTTCACCCATATACACAAACAACATTCTGGCGTGGGAAAGTTCAACAGATCAACAATAAAGCCAAAATTTAACCTACCAACCCATTAAACGTTCATCATGACAGGGTCTCCAATGAATATTCGATTCTTATATGTTGGGATAGATAGACTATATAAAGACAATATAATACAATAAACGATAAAAATTAACTTGTTCAAACGGTTTGGAGGAATACGTGGAAGTAATCAAGAATCTGGAGTGATCAGACTGTAAAAGCACTCTACAAATTGTATAATATGTATGACTATGAAAATACAATTAATTAGAATTCAATGAATAAATTCATAATATCTATCTTTTTTCATAAAATAGGGCAGATGTATTTATATCCTGAACCTGATCAAAGCCCGCTTGGTTATCATCAAGGTACAGCTTGGTATAGTCTGCCCAAGCAAAGAAAACCCTGACATCTCTGGCAAGATGAGACAATGACTCCAGCTCTTCAATATTGAATCAAAAATTATTGATTTGGTCACAAATAGTATATCAGAATGTTTCCTACAATTTAGATTAGATCAACAATATTTGAACCAATATTGACCGAGCTGGAGTCATTTTCTCATCTTACCAGAGGGTATTCTCTGCTTAGACAGACTATATGATGGCTATTAATGACAAAGCAGTTTAAATTAGGGTATATATAATTTCAGTCCTCTTAAAATTGCAGTTGGAATGATAGAAAAAGATTAAATTTTCTCAAGAAATTTCTCTACTATTGGTAAATCTTATATTATTAAATTTAATAAAATGGGTAAACTTCTTCAATGTTCAAACTTTACTGTCAGTTCCAAGAACGAATTAGAATACTTCCGTTTCATTATCAGTTCATTGTAAATTTCATTGCAATCTTTTTACTTATCCTATTTTTGAATAAAATATTCCAAGCCATGTAATATAAAAAATAGATTACTCCCAATAATATTATAATGAATGAAACGCAATGCACAATAACAATCATTGCGGCTATTGTTCAAAGGCTACATGGATATAAGCAGAGTGACAATTTGAAAAGTATGGCACTATGATTGTGTTGGCAATGCATGATAATGCTGTTAGATATGACAGTTATGGATAAATCGGTTTCCCAGTCACATCAAAACCCAGTCAATCTTCCGAAGGTTAAATACAAAATTAGAAATACCAAAGGGCATTCCTGAGATTCCAATTGACGTAAATGGAACCTGATATCTCATTTAACTTATGACGTTCATTTTCAACCATCTCTTTAGAATATTGAATGGAATACTTCACTACTGTATATTATAAATACGCACATGTTAATCAAGATACTAATCTTCTCCAATTAACATTTCAATAAAAGTGTTGTCAGATCAGATCAGACTTATTGAGATGCTAAATTATATCTCACGTTTCCTTCAACAAGTTGTATGGAATACATTCATTAAATAAAAATTCAAATGGACAAACCACCTATATGTGATAAATAAATGGATACATGAGTATATATGGCTGATAACGTGGAAAACAATATGAGTAATAATTTATTCAAATTATTGATTTGCGAATGATAAGTTATCAATGTAGTAGGCCTATTACAAATATATATGTTTGACAGATGGGATATAAAAATATATTTCTAATTGATTTGTGAACTCAAAGTCGAATAGAATTCAACTCCTTATAAAATCGTAAATTGTTCCAATTGAAATATCATGAAAAAAGACTTGAGTGAAACACACACTATGGAAAAATATGATGCATCAGCACGGAATGCAATAGAAAACTGTACAAGCATTTAGAAATGCAATATTTTAGAAAAGTTCTATTTATATAGTAAATACCAACAGGTTGCGACTTGTGAGAAAAGTAAGTTATAGTATCATGGCTGGTTGTACTCGCGACAACAGGCTAGACAAAAGGTCAGCAGATTTTTGCTTCAACTGGTATTTCTGAATTATATGTGCTATTGTTTCACAGCACAATAATCTTGTGCTTATATACAGGGTGTTTCAGGAGGAATGTGCAATATTTCTCAGGCTGATTCCTTACACCAAGTAGACAAAAAAGTTCCATTGGACCAACCCCCATAAACGCTTTGTTACTGAGATAACAATGGCGGAAAATTGAGATTTTTCAAAAAATATTAATTTTTAAGAGGTTTCAGTGAGGTTCTAAAATAATCAATCCCTATGTAAAATTAGCTGAGGAATTCAGAGAAACCAGTTCCAAGTTTGTAACTTTTTTAACAATAAGGGTTATAACTGGATAAGGAATCATAAAATTGTATATTTTTATTAATGGAAGTTGAAGAGAGACGGATTCTGAAAAAAAAGTTAAATGGCGGCTTTTGTGTAAATCTTACCCAAAGCTCAGAAATGACGATCAAAAATCGCAAAATTGACAAAACATAGCACAAGTGATGAATTTGTGTTTATTAGCGATTTTGCGATTTTTGATCGCTATTTCTGAGATTTGGGTGAGATTTACATAATCGCCGCCATTTAACTTTTTCTTTAGAAACAGACTCTCTTAAACTTCCATTAATAAAAAATACAAATTTATGATTCCTTATCCAGTTATAACCCTTATTGTTAAAAAAGTTACAAACTTGGAACTGGTTTCACTGAATTCCTCAGCTAATTTTACATAGGGATTGATTATTTTAGAACCTCACTGAAACCTCTTAAAAATTAGAAAAATTAATATATTTGGAAAAATGTCATTTTTCCGCCATTGTTATCTCGATAACAAAGCGTTTTTGGGGTTGGTCCCATGAAACTTTTTTGTCTACTTGGTGTATGGAATCAGCCTGAGAAGTATTGCACATTCCTCTGAAACACCCTGTATAGTGGAGCCTACGAAGTTCCATAATCATTTGACTGTTTGTGTGAAACAATAAGCACCCCTATGAGCAACTGAGACTTTTTGCCTGCTAAACAAACGTTGGCTGAATTTGATGTACGATCAATCATTATCACAGTATAATCATCATTGAATTATCATTCATGGAATAATACAACAGGAAAGCCTAAACTTCCCCACAATTTATACAAAAATCAAGTTATTTACAATAGTGATTTTGTGAAGTGCTTCAGTCAGTTTTAGTAGTAAACAATGTTTTGGAATCAAAAATTATGTTTTCAAAAGAACTTTTTAAAAGAACTATAACTCATATCTCTGTTTGGGGAAAATGAGGTTATCTGGGGAAGTGGAACAACCCTTGGGTCTCCCCACTATTAAAAGCCATACGCTAAATATTTCAATAAATCTATAATCAATTATGAAAATTATTGAAGATCAAAATACGATTAATTATATGAAATTGGGACTTCATCTCGGCTAGTTGCACATATGTGGACTAGAGTTAATCTTCGGTTAATCATTGACAAGGTACATCTTCAATGAACCACCATAATTGTTGATGTTAAGCTTGACAGACATTAATGCAACGGCTATTCTATCTGTAAAATGAAGATTGTAAAAAAATATAAAATACTGAGACTGAAGTAAATCTGTTCAAGTTGAGGCTGGTCGGCACCGGAAGATGATCAGACATGGCTAGCAGCTGCCGACCGAAGCAAAAAGCACCGTTCACAGACTGGGAAGGTCACAACCAATGCCTACTGTACATTGAAACCATGCGCGATTACGAAGAATCCGACACAGAAAAAGAAATCATCCGGAAACAAACGGAAGAAATACCACTACAATCTACTCCTATGGTGATAGAGTAAAGTACTCTACTTGTGAGTACGGCCAGGTCCAGGACAATCCGGAACTAGACACGATAACGTTCCGTTACAGTGGTCGAGAAAAGTTCACAGCAATAGTGTTCAAACCTGTTCTCAATTCATTGATGAATTTCCAAAGAAATTTCAAAATCGTTGCTATGAAGTATTGATATAACATAAATGGAATATTAAAACAAACAAAGATAGAAGAGAGAACGAAGACATTTCATAAACTTTTGAGGAAATACACAAGGATAACGATAACAACTTATTTGCAGAACACTATAATTGATTAGCAGAATAAGCTGAAACACTGTATTATTTGAAAAATATTCTGCCATTACTGAAAATTTCATTATCTGGTGGTTTCTTTTTGTGAAAGCAAGCATGGAGAATATCTAGACAAAACACTTCTAAGAAAATAATATTCGACAATAACAGAATTACTCAAACAACTTTCATTTAGTGATCCTCATCAAGACAGAAAGGCAGACGTTTAATGACATTTGTCGCTTCCCACTCAAATAATCACTGGCCCCAATTAGTTATTGAACTCCAAATTGTTTAGGATAGCATCAAACACTTTATAAATCAATACGGAATCAAATCTTGTGTCACACGAGTCACATTCATTTATGTTTTTCCAAGTAATTTTTGAGAAACAGGCCGTTAGTATCCATTTAATCAGATGATAAATCCTCATCCGAAGACAGGCACAGGCATTCAATGACATTGCATTTATTGTTTTAAACCACAAAGTAAACATTGCTTCAACTATCCTTTTCGAACACTCTAAATTGTTTAGAATAGTGTCGACCATTCAAGAAGTATTAGATGATAAAATCTGGAGCCATGAGCAGACCTGATTGAGTTTTTCGTGACTTCTACATTTTCATGAAACAGAACCTCATTGAAAAACTAACACGCTCATACAGCGTTTAAACAGTTCATACATGGTTTGAGCTTTGTTAGAACACGGAATAGTCAGTTCAAGCTAATATCAACTGAACCAACCGATATCACTTCATGACTGATATCAACCGACTATAAAATAAAACTGAGATGGTGCAGTGGTACTCATTAGCCCAAGATAGTTTGTGAAAAATCGAATTTAAAACCCAGGTCATGTTTATTTCGAATTACCTTCACCTATTTTTAGTGAAAAAGAATAATTTTATACAAACCAATGTCCCCCTAAATGCACATCGAACACGATGATGACATGAGTTAAACAAGAAAATGTATAAAATTATGCACATATAAAATTGAACAATCGAAGTAGTAGGTCTTTTATTATCACTCATACGAAACCCCATCATAAATAGTACAAGACCTATCAATACAAATGAATGTTAAATTTCAAACGTGAATTATTTTGTGTATTAATGTCAATAGAACCGTTTACACACTTTAATCATTGACACTGGACATGAAGACAAACTGTCGTAGAGAAAACTAACAAAATTTGAACACCAAAGACGTTGAGGCCATCGACCGGAAATGAAGACTGTGGCCGATAATTAATGGCGAACAGGGTCTGGATGCTGCTCCAAGGAAGTGCTTCTATTGGTCAATTAGCGCACCCAGCCTTTGAAGAGTAATTAGCACAGTTCAATTTGAAGGAAAGGAGAGGTTTAGGGCCAGGGGAAGGGAGGTACACAAACAACATGAACAGTATAAGAAACAGTTCTGGAGCTGGCAGGCTGCTGGGATAATGCCTATAGTTACAACACTTGAAACTCAAAAATAATTTTGAAACATGGTTGAAAGGATGAAGGGCAAAAACAGCCAAAACTGGGAAAAGGGACAACAGACAAAAGGGAATATAAATGATTAAAAATAAAGGGATGCTTTTGACCAACCCCCAATTTTTATGACAGTCTAGGGTCTCAAGAAACAAAATCTAGAAGTATGAGTCAATCCGAATATTTCAAGTTTTTTTCTGTATGATAAAATGTAATTTGAGGGGATTTTGGGGATGTAAGGGGTTTTTAAAATCGCTGTAGCACATGAACCACTGAACATAGAAGTGTGAATTTGGTCTCAAATTAGAGAGAAATGAATTTCGCCGAGAGGGATTTTGAAATAAGGATGCAAGTGTTTCCAATTCAAAGTTACAAACTTTTAAAGTAACGGCATAATTCCTGTGAAAAAATATGGAGCTTTCAAAAAAATGTAACTTGGAAACGGTTGATGATACAGAGTTGTGATTTATCTCAATCTCTTCCAAATTTTTTTCTTATGGAAAACATGCATGGAATTTTTTCGACCGACGCTTGGTTCGGCTACAATTCACGAAAAGCTGAAATTTTGCACCTTTCACACCCCCTCCCCAAAAAAACCCGACGCTCATAATGGTGTAACCTTTTACCAAACAATAAAGGGGTTGTATAGAACAAGTTGGCGTAGAAATCGTCCTTTCTCTTTGGATGTTGAGGTTCGAGTCTAATTGCACCGCACTATATATCAGATTGTTTCCTGCGATTTAAGATCAAATTGATCATTTTTGAACCACTATTGACCGAGCTTGAGTCATTTTCCATGCTTGCCAAAGGGTATTCTTTGCTTGGACAGACTATAGCTATGAGTTTTTTTTCATGTGTTGGATAACTTTGTGATGAAAACTCTTAAATTATTGCTTTGGGAGCATGAGAGAAAGTACAAAGCGTCGCAATTAATGTAGTGGAAGTAAATAACTATTATCAAGGCGAAAAGCAAAGAACTTGATTCCGTTACGGAATTTATTCCCAAGAGAATATTTCTGGCAAGATAAGGCTACAACGTTATTATTGCACAATTCAATAAACACATTTAGAGGAACATCATAATTCCACGGATATCAAGTTTAATTCAATGTTAATATTTTCATAGAATTCTATGTTAATAAATTATTACCAGATACTGCAATATAGATCAAATTATGAAGAACAAACTGGGAGTAACCCCTGAAAAGATGAAAATTTACAACATGAAATTAGGAACTATTAGTAGGTAGGAAGTCTGAATTGTCTGAAAAAACTCTAAATACTTATCAAGTAATAAACACTCTTCGGCATTCAAACTTGTTTCAAAATAACGTTGTGAAATTGAACACAATTTGGTTGATCATTTAGAGTCAGATAAAATGTTTTTTTTATAAAAATGGAATTCGGTAGGCTTATTTCTTTACGTTCATTTCATTAACGCATCCAAAAAATAAGTGGAGAAGTAAAAAGGAGAATTTCATGGGCAAAATTAGACTAAATAATTATAAAGTATCATTTTATAATGATGATAAACTAGGTCATTCAATAGATTGAATTTAAAAAAAAATCATTTACTAGCTCATTACAATATGGATGGCAGTAAAATATAATTAAACAGCGTAACAGTCATTGACTTGTTTTCAAAACATAACCTCAAAACAAGGTGAAGGTTATCAAGAGCAATGTCCAAACACATTCAATCATGCCTCTCAAGCGAGCCTTTAGAGATAGGAGAAAGTTAATTGGAAAATAAAGATAACAATCTCAAAAGCACTGGAACGGATACAGAAGTTATAAATAATTATAAGTTTGATCATAATATTATAATCAGTTAGTATTGAGATTAATGTAATATAAAACAATCGAGTATCTCTATAACAGGAAAAACACATCAATTTACACATTTTTGCACATCAATAAGCAATTAGAAATATCATTCACTCATGCAATTTTTTGTCATTTGGCCATTGTAAAAATTCAATAAAGAAATAAGCTGAAATTACAACTACGGATGAAGAAAATAGGCTTCCAGATGAATTTTTACATAGTCAGCATTCAAAAATAAATTACCTAGGTACCCAAATTTCAAATGAAACTAACAGAAAATAAGATCATTCACAGAAGTTCCAAGCTGATCAAAACTGAGGTAATTGATCTAAATTGTAATAAAGTACAATGGAATACAGTAGATGGATCGAAAAAAAAATTTTGGGGCTGGTTAATCTTGTTTGCCAATTCAACTAAAACTTTATCCTTCACTTAAAACATTTTGGGAAGGCCTAAGGCTAAATATTTTATTCTTGACTTGTAGGCTATTTATGTTGAATGTATCGAAGTATGTCTACAACGAATATTGTGGAATTATTACAATGATCAAATCCTGAAACAAATTCCATATTTGAAGGATTCCTATAGTATAGGTGGCTCGTTGGAGGAGTGATAAAGCGCCGGTCTGATAACCAGGTGGACCCTGGTTCGAATCCCAAGCGAAGAACAATTTTTGACCACAGCACAATCACATAGATACGACCACCCCGTCTTTCGGAGGAGACGATAAGCCGTCGGTCCCGACTACCTAAAAAGTAGTCGTCATCTATCATCCATTCCATTACCCACGCACAAGCCTATGAGCTTATGTGGGCTTCACCCTCATAAACAAACAAACAAACAAGACTAATTTGAGCGAATTTTCTGACTTAGTTACTATGACAATAAAGAAATCTATAGAAATGGCTATTCTGACAATTATGAAGATACAATATTGTTGGCAAGTGTGTGGGAGACAATGTACTGAGAGAGAGGACCTTCAATTTCAAGTTTAGTATTCACCCCACAAAATTGCTCCAGTTTCAAGTTTAGTATTCACCCCAAAAAATTGCATCATCCATTAACGCTACAATTAACCAACTGTTAATGAAATTCCACAAAATTCGAAAATTTCTTGTGTAGGCGAAATGAAGTGATTTTACAATTATGGAATAATTCAAATTCCAAAGCTTCTAAGAGATAAAATTAAGTTAGCTTTTAAGAGATCCAAGTGACCGGAATAATTTTTCATCAGTTCTCAACTTTTCAATTGAATGAGTTAGTTTTGTTCAGATAGGCAAGGATATCACACATTAAATTAGAAATTTATTTGAATTGAGAGCTAGAAAAGTGATTTTTACATCCAAGGTTATTAGGTAAATAACCTAATATTAATCCAAGAGCCTTGGTTCACATCAACTTGGAGTAGAATTATTACCAAATTCGTTGACAAGGCAACATGCATGAAACATTAAAAAATAATCAACAATAAAAACAGCATGTCAAATTGTGGTTCAACCTCCTGGATTTAAACAAACAATCCCTCAAGAGAATCCTCATAGAATATTTCAATAATTCAATTTATCTTCTCTCTTTATCTTACAAGGATAGGAATAATTTTTTGCTTGAAACATTCAAAATGGTATTATTTTCAATGCCAACTACCCTTTGTAATCCAACATTCCTTCTCGGAAATACTTATATCTTTTCCCAGGCCTACTGAATAGAATATTCCACTGGAAATTCTCTTCACATCCAGAGTTATCATATGTATGTTCTCAACTATATACCTAACCCCTATCTAAACATTTGGATTTAATCAAATTCTTAACCAACAACTACATGTGTATAACAATAAAAAAGGCTTGCTACATTGGTGAGTATGGAGGAGAAAGCAGGCTGACGGCCTGGCCTGATGGCACGTAGGCCCCAGCGACCACATGGAAGGTTAAAAACAAGAAAATAGGTAAGGTTACCTTGAAAATTGAGTTTTTTGACTGAAACTGGCCGCCATTTCCACCGCTACAACACCACCACGATGTATCCAAGACGACACACTGAACACAATCTCACACGCACAGAGTTTGAAAATGTTGTTGTGTGCTATAGCTGCTGCTTTTAGTTAGCGGTAGTCCTAACCTCCTGTTCACTCCACTGCTGGCTGGCTGTGCTGCTTCTGCCCTCTTCCAACATCCGGTTTCAGAGCGGAGAAAGAGCGCGGGAACCGGTGCCACAACCATGGGGAGGGGGAAAAGAGAGAGAAAGAGAAAAGGAAACCGGGTGGGGCACATGGCTGGCATGCAAACAACATGAATGCTTCTTTCTCACTCACTCCCTTAACAAAACTCTCTCTCTCTCTCATCATCTCTACTCAACAACAAACTAAACTTCAAAGTACTGTACTCTTCAAGACTCGCCAGACGTCTGATTTGGGAAACTATGTGAAGGAAGCACTCGCGCGTCACGGTCTCTACTCTACACCACGCACCGTTCAAAGCAACGCAACGCACTACTACTGAAAATTACGCTGCAATGCACTGCACACCACATCCACCCAACCAACCAGCCAGCAGGCAGTTACTTTGACTCTGACTCGACCGAAACGATCGATTTGTGCGTGAACAAACGTGGATTTGCGCAGTAGACTCCTCTCGACGACAGAGCGTAGCGTAGCCGACCCCACCCGGACGTGACGTCACGATATGGCGGGAACGAACCCCGACAGTGTTGCCACTCTGCCACGCACGCACGCGCACACACAACACACGCATTCCACACACCCTCCCCCCTCCACCACACCCAACCATGGACGCGTCGCAAACAACACCCTGTGTCCATGCCATGATGAAAACACACCGAAAACTTTCGAAGGGAAAGGGACCCGACCCTCATGCTGGCTGCTCTGCTTGCTCTCTTCTCTACAATGATACAAACTACGAACTACAGTACTCTTATGCTCTGCTACCAACTGCTTTCTACAACACATACACAATTCCTACAATAAATTATTTACCATGTCCATGGCTATAATTATAATTAGTCAGGGGTGAATGGATCCAGGTTCAATGCTGAATGATAGCAATGAATGTTATCAATAACACTCATATTTGGTTGAATTCCAGAATTTAACATAGAAAGGGTATAGACTGTACATCGCAATGGGTATATGGGTTTCAGTTCAACAAATGAAACTCTGGTTAAATGAAAAGACAAGACGTTGTCTTTTCATTTAATATGGATAACTACCAAAATATCACCTTCACAACTACTCAAAGAGTGAAACTCTGTTACTGATTGCGATGGTAAGATACCGTTCTTACAAAAACGGGAAGACCAATCCTTATCTAAAAGTTCAGGTGAATACCGTTAGAAAAATCCTGGATTGGTGGTATTTATTCATTGTGTCTACAAAAAATCACAACTATTGGAAATTCCCCAACTCTCATGAGAGCAGAACTCTGCTCATGTAACAATTTCAAATAAAAGTATGATTAATAATTAGTTTATTATCCATAGGATTTTTTCAGGTACAGGTTTTCATCATAAGAATGCTATTTAGGATGTGAAGAGTATTTGGAAGAAAGTTGAATTAGCCTCTAAATGAATTCATAACAATGTTGACAGTGTCCATGTTCGAACAATACAAAACTTTACATGAAGTGCATTCTATAAAGTAAAATATTCATTCCGAAAAAGGAAGGATGCATAAATCAACTATACAGGCAAGTTCAAGTTCAAGACTACTGAAATATCACCGGAAATTCAATCTAGGAGAGTGACAAAGTTCACTCTTTACGCTTGATAACAACTACACAGTATCTGAGAATAGATGCTAGAGATTTTTTCATCATACCAATCCAGAGTGAATGAATACATCATTATATTATTACTGACTGGGCTCAAAAAATGTATCTAAATGATGAAAATTCACTAACGACAATCAAAGGGATAATTCCGCCAACTATTGAAAATCAGTTTTGTTCAAAGACTTCTTAAAAGTGAATTGTTGATAAAATTATTTCAGCATTTATTTTAAATAGCAGCAAACAAGCTATCCATAGCTTATGCATGCTATCAGTGCACACGGATTTGTTTTGTTCAACATAAATTATTCATTCAATTGTCACTGAAAAGTTTTCTGTAACTTTTACTACTTTCAACAACTATGTCGGACTAAGGGAAAAGGCTGTAGTACTTTCTTTTACTTAAAAATATGTGCCCTGGTACCCTACAAGTTAATTTTTAACATCTCATTTTCTCTTAGAATAATAACAGTCTTCATAACTGAAAGACTGTATTTTAGAGTAAAATCAGGAAATGTTTTTGATGGTATAATCTAGAAAAACCTATTCTCGACTTTCTACAATACTAGTGGATATTTGAAAGAGAATTCGGGAAAACCCAGATTCAAGGGATATTTCAATCTTAAACACGTTTGAAACGGTGAATTTTGTAGAGTGAATTGAGATTCTAACTTACCTCACAAGTAGGCTAGTCACAAAACGTTTCCAAGACCAACTCGAGTATTTTTCATCATCGACAGAGCGAACCCTGCAAATGAAGAGAGATCAGATCAGTTATTACAATAAATTTATGTTATCTTCATCTTCTTCCAAATTTGAAAATAAATGTCTTCTATTTTACCAAAATAACAATATCATTATCTGCATACTCCTAAGGATATTCTGGTCTGAGCATACTTAAACGAAAATGGATAAAACATCATCAGCGTATTGCATCTAATATATCAAGATCGTTTAAATAAATAAATTCTAAGTGACTGATAAGCAAAATTCACACAGAGGAATTACGTAGTAAAAGTTTTACTATTAATAATATTCCATATTTATTACTATATGTACTATCGTAACCGATTCAAGTATACTTAGTTATTTTCATCGATAAAGCAATCTAATCCTATTATATCTCTCTTTCTATGTATCTCAATGTCAATGTCTGTCTGAGCCTGGAAATAATGTTTCAACCTGAAACTATGAGGGGTAAACTAGACAAAATTGAGCTAGTGTACTCTATAATAGCTCGAGCTCGTGGCAACAGGCTTGTAGCAGGGCAGATGCTCTGTCTCTGGCTACTGTGACTGGCATGGCAACACCTGCTTACAGGCGAATGACTTCTCCCTCAGTTTCAAAAAGGGTCATTGAAACCAAAGTATAGGGGATACAACACAGTTAGGCACACCTCTGCAAAATATCCACAACGTTGAATGAAAAACAAACATCAAGTTTATGAGATCTTTTCAAGAAAACGACTAAGTTCTAGAGATGTGTAGAGCGATAGAGAGATTAGATTACATTTCTTTATTCATTTAGATAGCAACAAAATATTTATGCTTAGTTTCTAAATTACAAGAGTTATTATTAAAGCTAACATTTTTAAAAGTTACATACTAATTTCTATATTTTACACTACAATTTTTGCAGGTTATACTATAATTCTACAATCTATTCAACAAAAGAGGTTACATATGAATGCAAAAATCATAGAACAGTTATCCAATCGAGGGGGAGAGAGATTTAGATTTAGATTTCTTTATTCATGTAGATAAATAACAAAACAATTATTAGAAAGAAAGTAGGCTATAACTCTATACAGGAATAAAATAATATACAGTAACTAGTACAACTCAGTAATTAATCAACAAAAAAGTACAAGTGAACACGAAAATCATGGAAATTTTATAGCATAAAAACATTGTAGAATAGTTATTTGTGTGACTAGTGCCTAAAGTGGTAGATTGCTGCATCGAGTGAAACAGTAATTTTCACGAGCCGGAGGCAAGTGGAAAAAGTTTCACGAGTGCAGCAAGTGTAAGCTCGAGTTACACATTACATTTTTCCTACAGTTACCATCAAATGTGAAAAAAATTTTGAAGAATGTTGATTCAGAGACCTATAACATAATTATAAACTGGGGGTTGTAGGGTCACCAAGAGAGGTAATTATATTATATGATCTGACTCAACTGATTATAATACACTATATACAAATGAACTAATAAAATGGACTGTTAAAATAAACTGACAGATTGGACTCATCAAATTGCCTGATTGAACTGAAAAAAATGAACTAATGAAATGGACTAGAAAAATGAACTGATGGAATGGACTGACAGAATAGACTGATGGAATGAACTGACAGAATGGGAAGATGTAATGAACTGATGCAATGGAATGATGAAATTAACTGACAGGATAGACTGATGAAATGGACTGATGAGATGGAATGAAAAAATAGATTTATGACATGGACTGATGGATTGGTCTTACAGAATGGACTGAAAATGACCTCATGAGGAGGACAGAAAAAATGAACTGATGGAATGGCCTGACAGAATGGACTGATGAGATGGACTGAAAAAATTGAACTGACAGAATTGACTTATGAAATGGACTGACAGAAATGGAATGATGAAATGAACTGACAGAAATGGAGTGATGAAATGAACTGATGCAATGGAATAATGAAATGGATTGACAGAATGGACTGATGAAATGAACTGACAGAATGGGCTGATAAAATAGACTGACAGAATGGACTGGTAGAGTTGACTGACAAAATGGAAAGATGGAATGGACTGATAAAATTGTTTGAAAGAATGGACTAATTGATAATGGAATGATGAAATGGACTAGAAAAATGGATTGAAAGAATCGACTGATGAAAAATACTGACAGAATGGACTGATACATTAAATGTACACAATCCACCAGTTTTGGAAACACATATTCAAAAATTTCCTCTTCTGTGATTGGTGGAAAATCTGGAAAGTCTAGATAACTTTACGCACTAGTGCGTAATAGTATATTACATAATGAATGTGGAAAAGGCGTTTTTACAAACGAATAATTATGTTCTCCAAACGAGCGGTACGCGAGTTTGGAAAATAATTATGAGTTTGTAAACTTTTCCACATGAATTATGTACATTTTTTTTCGTCATACTAGACTGGGAAGGATTTATTAAAACCTCAAACAACTGAAAACATCAACTGAAGGCAACATAACCTCAAAACAACACTAGCACAAACGCACACAGTGAACTTCCATGGCGGCTCGTTCGACTCGTTTATTCATATGTCGGAGTTCGGAAAAAAGCTGGGCCAGATTTTCAGTGCTGTAATTATTATCGTGATGATGACTAGTGCTGTAATAATCATCAAAATTATTACTCCCGCATTCATAACAGCTGATCATTGATTCTCCTGTAAACGGCAATTTTTCAAACGCAAATCTAGCTTGGAAAGTTGTGTATTACATACAAGTATGGCGAAAAGTATTTTAGACACTCGTGTGAGAATGGCTCATTTTAGAAACTCTATTCAGTATGTAAAGAAGCACTTTTATAGCTATCTGTGGGAACAATGTATAATTTGCAATCTTTCTATTTTGATCAAATTATCTAGATGAAAAGGCGAAGTTTGGACACAAAGATGTCCATTCTTGGGAAAGGGTATCGAAGATATCCTTGACAAGCCTTGACAAGAGAGAGAGAGAGAGAGAGAGAGAGATTCAGATTCAATCACTTTATTCATGTAGATTACATAATACAATAATACGAATCCTATGCTATAAGAATAAAAATAAATGAAAATTACACTAATTACATTATGGTTTGCATAAGTTGGCTAATTATAAACTATGAAAACTTGCAAAATGAGACAGATGTAGGATTCAATAAGCTAACGGTATTATAAATTTGGGCTGTATCTACATAAAATGGCGGAGTTTAGACATATAAATGTCCATTCTTGGAGAGGGATGTTCAAAGACATCTCTCCCATTAACACTCAACCATGTTGAGAGAGGGAGAGAGAGAGAGCGCGCGAGTGAGGGCTATGAGATAGGAAAACACCTCATGTCTCAGATTCAGGATGTGTAAGCTTATTTGCAGTCAATATTAAAGGCTACTATTTGTGTTAAAATGTGTCTATCTTGGAAGCCATTGATAGTAAAAATTTGTATTTGGGCTTAAATTGTATAGCATAAGCTCCTCTATCATTTGATATGTAGAAATCATGAATTCAAGCTGATAAGGTTAGATTTATTTACAATTGAAAAACATAAAAAATAACTTTTTCAATTTTCCCTACTATCACTATATTTAAAATTTGATTCTAAAGTGGGACTTTTTGGATTTATTAATGCATTTTTGTTGTCAAATTGTGCAGAATTGAATTATCTATTATTCAAAAAAATGAAACCCATTGATAACTTTAATAAAACTTCATTTAGAATCAAATTTTAAATATAGTGATAGTAGAGAAAATTAAAAAATTGATTTTTTATGTTTTTCAATTGTAAATAAATCTAACCTTATCAGCTTGAATTCATGATTTCTACATATCAAATGATAGAGGAGCTTATGCTATACAATTTAAGCCCAAATACAAATTTTTACTATCAATGGCTTCCAAGATAGATACATTTAAACACAAATAGTAGCCTTTTTCCCGGTATATATGATCTTAAAGTACTCAAGGTCGTAAAATTCTTCAATTTTGATCGAATTTTACAAATGATATATGCATTTGAACCGCCTTGATGAGCTGAAAACAATGAGCTATAGTTTGTTAAGATCCATTGAATTTTACGAATGTTACGGGTGTCCTTAATTTATTATCCTTAAAGAGTCCTTCTAACTGGAAATAGCCTGAATTGAGGACGGTATGGTGGGTATTATATTGAAATATGATCTAACAAAAAATATTCCTACAGAAAACTCCAATACAAGAA
The DNA here is from genome assembly GCA_017141385.1 of Sogatella furcifera. Taxonomy (NCBI): domain Eukaryota; kingdom Metazoa; phylum Arthropoda; class Insecta; order Hemiptera; family Delphacidae; genus Sogatella; species Sogatella furcifera. The sequence goes on along the minus strand of CM029551.1, from coordinate 10,933,072 downwards.
TATAGAGATTTATTTTGGTCATTATTGTTGAAAATATTGTATTTTTTGTTGTACAAGGAAATATGTTGAGAGCTCTAGCACAAAAAATATACAAGATAGAAAGTTTTATTTGGTCTTGAATTGTACAGAATGAAATTATCCCCAGAGGTATTTTGAATTCTAGATTTCTAGCAAAACGTACAGAAGATATAAGCAATCAAAAATTGAAAATTGTCAAATTTCAATTTCTCTAAAAAAATACAGCATTTAAAAAAAATCATAACTCGGTTGTCGCTCATCACAGAGGGTTGGATTTGATATTAATCGCTCAAGAATTTTATTTACTAAAACATTGCAATTACAAATTTTTCTGTCCGACGCTTGGTTTTGACGTGAGTTGCAGAAAACTAGAAAAAGAACAAATTTTCCGTGGTATTTTGGGCACTCTGTATTACGTGCCACTCAGAAAGCGTCGCAAACTCATATTAAACTTATTTGGGATGTCCACAGTGGTTTAAGATCATTTTCAGCCATCCATCATTTTTTTAGGTGCTAGAAGTCTAATTTGCCTGGGCTATGAATGAAAAGACAAAATGTTGTCAAACCACTGATTTATTAGAAAATAGAGATACCAGTTTCGGTTGTTACACCATTCTCAATATCTGGTGAACTCCAGAGATTCTCTGTAGAGATAAACTCTAGTTTACCAGAGATTAATAATGGTGTAACAACCGAAACTGGTGTCTCGATTTTTCAATGAATCACTCGTTTGACATCTTGTTTTTTCATTTGATATGGATAACTACTACAATATCACCTTCGCAACTACTCAAAAAGGAAAAGGAGATTCAAAGTTTCGATGAGCTTTGGTGATCTTGGAAGAGTCCATTTGCAGGCCAGAAGAGTGTTTCCACAACCCCAATATAAGTGCGTTACTCAAAACGGTTTCACGTGCATGAATTGCCCTAACGACCGAAGACTGCAGCCTTTTACTTTTGACGGGTTTGGTCGATAAATTAGGGAAACAAACTCAACTTGAGCAAGACTAGAGTATGGTTGCACCTCTTAGAAAGTTAGTTGTAAAATAGCAACAGCTATGGCGTAGCACCTTCACCTACAGCATGAAACCCACAACTAAATTAAATAGGTTGACACGGGCACTTGTAGGAACATTATAGTTCTAAAGATATAAATGACTGGGGAAGAGGAATAGATAGACCTAAAGAACATCCACATCTCATATATTACATATATCAAGAAAATGGCTATACTTTTTGACCATAGCGTCGGAATAACGATATAGGGTGGAATACACATTACACAATGCATGCTGATACTGTATTTCAATTCACATGATAGGCTACTTTGATAAACGGTGGGTTAATTCATTGAAATAATTCTATTGGTCATAATAGGGAGTTATCAGATAATGTAATAGAGATTTTGTAGTTTCTAGAAAGAAATTGAACCGAGACACCATCAGCATATACAGTACTGTAGTCAGAAAAAACTGAGAAGACACGCAGCTACAATGTAAAGTGTACAGGAACGGCGTGTCTTCTCAGTTGGCACGAACACTACCAGGCAGAGGAACTGAGAATGGTCAATATTGAGCCGAAAGGTCGGCGAATCAGCAGTCAACCAGTGGAATCTTCCCCACAGAGAAATTCAGTCTCTTTGAGCTCTGACAATGTAAAAATGCCATTAATTAAAATGAAATGATTGGAATAGATTGGGTATTGATATCTTCAAACTTTTGATAATTAATCAAATTTATTCTTGGTTCCTATATCTCACGATTTGCAAAGACAGGACCATGTTGATTAGAGCCCGTTATCTTGATCAGGAGGTCCTTCTTCACCAACTGACCACCACCACCACCACCACCTCCACCTCCTCCGCCTCCTCCAAAGCCTTCTTGTCATACTCCTCCTCCTCCTCCTCCTCCTCCTACTCCATCATCTCCTCTTCCTCTTGCCGGCCGGGGTGGCCGAGGGGTCTGGGGCGTTACAACCTTCAGTCCGCTAGCGCTACCCGATCGTGGGTTCGAATCCCATCAGAGGCATGGTCGTTTATGCACCTCATAAATCACCCTCGCACACTCCATTACCCATGCACAAGTAAATTGAAATACTTATGTGGGCATCATCCGCAGCAAATTCCTCCTCCTCAAAGACAGATCGCATGTGGGGGACTATACCTCATCACTTGTGAGGAGGAGACTGTCTCCTCAGCTGCCTCTGGTTACATCTCCGCCACTGAGGGGCGCGGGATAAAGAGTAGTGAGTGAGCTTTTGACAGCGCGCAGGTGCCGTCGCAAGGCGTTTCTGCCAGGTGGGTCTCTTCCGGTCACGCGTCCCTCTTTTGCATTTTCTCTCTCCCTCTTTTTCAGTTTTCTTCCTCCCTCTATCATCCCTACTTTATCCCCACCATTCATAGTCCACGTTTTTCATTTACTCCCTTCATTTTAGTTCTTCGGAAGAAAGGAAATTAATAGTGAATTTATCAGTTCACTCAAGTTCATGTTTACTGCCAACTGAATCACTTGTTACTTGTTACTAAACATAGCATTACTTTATTAACTATAATTTACTTGTTCAACTTGGAAGGTTTTTGGAATCTCTTTATAGTTAAGTTTATTTATCTCTTTATTGTTTGTTAAGTTTAATTGAGAATAGCAAAGACTATTGAATTATAACTATTTACCCTTTTCAATGCAGACAGCATGTTTCATATCAGCCAATATCAAAATAAAATTAGAAATATTGTACAAGGAATGAGTTTCCAATAGATTACACATCATCAACTATCACAATAGTAACTATGTGGTATTTTATAATCTTGGAAACGTAATTTACATGACACCTTATGTCAGTATTTTAAAAATTAAGGTACAAAAACTAATTATTTACATGCAATTAATAATAATTATTGTACAAATAACTTGTTCAATTTTTTGGGCTTGTTGGTGAGTTGGGCTTGTTGGGCTATGCTGGTGAGAATAAACTATTTCTATTTTATTGATAACATCATGAGATCTGATTGTGTGAGATTAGGACAGTAATTTACCAAATTTGTTTAATTTTTTCACATCATAATTACAGTTTTCTGTAATCTTATAATTTTTTCCTGTTGATTATTTTTGAGATTATTTTCTATTTGGTGTTGTAGAGGTTACAAAAGAACGGGGGAAACTGAAACTGGAACGAAGCTATTCAATAAATAGATAAATTATGATATTATAATACATCTTGGTAAACATCTCATTCATGAACATTCAAATTGAAAATTGGAATTTAATTCTGTACTCTTCCTCATCCACTTCATCGTAGGACATAGACTTACTTTTTTCAGATTACTGCTTCAGAAACCTAAAATTTCATTTTCGTTAGTACTTTATCAAAAATACATTTGTTTTGAGTATGTTTATTGGGTAGAGTTGGTGATTGTACCCGATACTTTAAACAAAAGGTCGATCATATCCAATACAAAATTCCCTTGTTCCTTCATTATTCATCGATAATGAATTTCAATATCCACCCTACGAAACAATGCGAGAGCCAGGGGAGAAGAATGTATAACATTTGCCGCTGCAACAATCAATTCAAACACCAACTCCTCATAGAGCCATTATTGTACAATAGGCATGAAATAATGTATTGGGCTACAAAATTTCCACATTGTGGAAACAGCTACAAGCTGAGGTTAAAATGTTACTGTGGGGAATGAATGTGAAAAATTTGCTCAATCAAAGTTCACTTTTCAAGTGTGGTTGAATAGTTGCTAGAAAGATGGTAAAACAAGTTAAATAGTTAGCTAGTGTGATAGGGATTACAGAGGCGAAGAGGTTCGGAACAGGGAATAATGCCTGAAAGTAAGAAGAAAAAAGTAGAATCTTTAGTTGATATTCTAGCCACTGTTGGAAGAGTAGCCTATTATATTTGATAGAGATCTACAAAATGTTTTACCAAAAGATAAATATTCACTAGAAATTGATAATTGTGTAACAAATGAGACCGGTTGCTTTGTTGAAAAATGAATGCTTGTGACAATATTGATAAGTATGTGATACCTACACACCAAGACAAGAAGAATACACGATAAAAGTTTATATTTTAAATCTTCTAACGACAATGGAAATTAGATCTCCTCTTAAGCTTCATATGAACTATTATACATACCAAGTATGTTATTGAAGAAAGTGCAGGCTACTGTACTAAAATGATTAGGATTGGAAGAAAACACTCTCGAAAGTTTCCAAAAAGTAAATTTATAGAAAAAATATCTAGGTTTCAATCAAAACTAACAAATATCATAACATTTTAGAACAGTTTCAACAGTTGAAATGTAAAGAATGACATCCCTTTGAAAACTTTTCAGTGTCGATGTAGATTATGAATCTTTAAATGAATAAAAATAGCGCCATAGAATGCCAAACAATACTTCAATAATTGAATAATATTTATCTAGCTTGTAGCTTTGCCAGACTGAGGCCCAGGTAATCCATTGACTTTTCTCTCCGCTCATCCGACACAGTAGAAGTCTCTAGTTTAGAGAATTGTAGTCTTTGGAGTTTGAATCTATTTTAGAAGTGTCTGGCTCAAACAACAGCCAATGAGTCTTTTTCTTTTCAACCTTCTTCTTTGTCTTCGTCCATTTCCGTCTTCTTACAGAGACACTACCTACTTGCCGTTTTCAAGCACTTCATCTTACGAAAAAATTGAACTATTTCTCTAACGCACTAATTCATTATCAACATGCTTTTCATTCAATGAGACCAACTTGATGAATGTTAAAGGTGAGTGAAGCGAGTAAAACAGCATGTCAAGAGCCATGAAACTTTGAAAAAAATATGAAATACCAAGAATTGTGAGGGTTGATGGAGGAGGAATTGGAAATAGATGCTAATAGAACATTCAATTTGAAGGGGCTAAGCATGAGAACGGAGAATGAATAAGGAGCAAGATACAGATTTTGCCACACTTCAATGCTTCATATGTATAGCTGAAGCCAAGTAGTTAGCCTTCTCGTCTGTCTCTTGTTCGTTTCAAAAACATTAACTAGCCATATAGCTGAATGACAACTCTAATCGACAACATTAGCTGTTGGAGCGCTCAAGGAGCAAACGTAATCTCTTAACTTTCTATTGTCAGTTATAATAAATAGAACAAATCTTTTAAATTCCTATACAAGCCATAGAGAGATATTTATATTTCAAATACTATCGAATAAAGGACAAAACTCATTGTCAAAAAAATCAAAAAGCTTCAAATTCCTATCAACAGACATGTTTTAATAAAAAAGACGGACTGGAATTATTACACGTTGAGAGTTGTTTTAATTTTGTTTAACTGGAAGCCTCGTATCTTTGAACATCGATAGCGTTGTAATGGAATTTATTCACTGGCCATCTTTCCCAAATTTTGCCACCCAACGAAATCATTCCGCTGAGAAGGACTGGTTTCCATTAATCGAACGTCTTCTTCTTCTTCATTCTCTTCCTCCTTCTCCTCTTATTTCCAGGTTCTTATTCATTCCCCGATTGACGTTATTTAGTTATCCACCCAGGAAGCGGAATATACTATAGACAGGACAGAGTTGGTTGTACGGAAAGAACACGATAAACAACTTCTCGATAATCATCTCAAGAATACAAACTCGCTGGAATCCTGGAATGCAGAGATGTTTCTACATGTTACTACAAGGTTGCGAGGAAATCTTTATACTAAGTTTGGAGCAAACTCAATCTATCAAGTATTACAAATCTTTGTACCCTTTTCTAACTTGGATTACATTTTTTATAGTAAACATTGGGTCACAGGTTCTCCTAAAAAGTGTTGAAAAACAATTCTAGCATAGCAAGGCGAAAAAATTAATAAAAAATGTACTTCGCTCGCATATTGGTTTGAGACTAGTGTAAAGTCTGTACAAGCAAAGAAGAGCCTCTGGCAAAATGGGAAAATGACTCAAACTTGGTAATTATTTGTTCAAGAGTAATAAATGTGGTCTTAATTGTAGATCAAATTGTTACATACAGTTTGAGATCAAATTGATAATTTTTGAACTAATATTGACGGAGCTTGAGTCATTCTCCCATCTTGCCAGAGGGTCTTCTTTACTTGGACAGACTATACCCATGTGGGCCTCAATAGGTTTTCAGAATTTTTCACCTTAATAACTTCGTTAAACGTTAATTCAATTCAAAAACTTCATCTTCATTTCCAATACGATTCTTCATAGCTTGGAAATCGAAAGGAGACTCTCTGCTGAAAATCTTGTTCTTCTTGGTGCTAATAATTGCTACTTTTGTATTTTATTGAATTCGATTTGAAGAAATAATTATTTCCAGTCACTACCCTCAAATTCCATGCAGGAATAATTCAATATTATCTTCGTTTCCATCAGTATCAGTATGTCACAATATTAATTTTCAATTACTCCATTTGATTTGATGAGGAGGCTGAAAGGAGAGGTGAGAAACAGAGAGAGAGAGAGAGAGAGAGAAAGAGAGAGAGAAAGGACGTCGACCGGCGTCGCGACATTAGGCCGGCGTCCAATAACAACATCTATTCTCGGACGACGTCTGTCCCCGCACTCAGCAGGGGGTATTCGGCCATTGCTTCTTTCCAAATTCTATTCCTGGTGCTTCAATCCAATGCTTATTATTTACTCTCAAACTAGCACCAGCTACTACAGGTCAAAGTGAGAAACCGATTGAAATTAATAGAAAAGTTCGTTTGAACATCAAACTACTGCTCTAGAACAAACATAAACTATTAGTTTATTAGTAGCATAAACTACTAGCAACAAATACTACAGGTCCAAGTCAGAAAATTAATAATTCTCATTTAGAGCCATGTAGTATAATCTTATAATTCACATGATAAAATCATTCTCCAGAGTTTTTGATGTGCATATGAGCAAGATATAATTATGAGCAATTTTTTACTATTATAACATCAAATCATTGACAATAATAGTAATAATAATATGAGATGTATATTCATGAAGATTTTTTGATCAATTTGATAGATCTGGTGAGATGAGTAACTTAATCTTAAACTATTATAAAGAATAATTTTGAAATTGGCACTACTTCCAAGACATATTGTAGGGCCAAAAAGTTAAGTAAAAAATATCGACAATATTCAATACATTGAATGGATATTAGTAATATCATACAATGTCAAATATTTGGAAGAAGATTTCAAGTAATGTCATATCTTATCATGCAAGAAGATTGTACAGTTTTTATTTTTAGGTGAATATGAGTTGAACCGATCTTCCAAGTTCCAACTTCATGAAACTATCACCGTATTGAAAAGTTTGGTCAATGAGAAGAAACGTCACTCAACAGAAGTCTCATTAACGAGTCTACAGTGTGAGACAACCACGTGATCGAATAGGAATTTTGTTTTCGTCGAAGGCGCTTAGGAGAGGAAGGGAAGTGGGAGGGGAGATGTATGATAATACCATGAGGAACCGGAATTCAGATTCAGTTTGATCTTGACCGGCTTGTGGAGATATCTTCTCATTCTTTCTCATCCTCTTACTTTTTCTTCATCTTTCTTTTTCTCTTACAAAAATCCAAACGTGTGGTCGGCCCACCCGTTAGCAGAATACCAACCAGCTAAGACTCGAAAATACAATATTTAACACAAGTTTTGAACATGAATGAAGATGCTTATTTTTCCATGTCTTAATAATTTGTGAAAAAATAAGTCTCATAACCGTCTTAACAAAAATTCGATTTTTTTCAGTCAATATTGGTGCTGTGCTGTAACCACAGCCAGAGAAAAAAACAGGCTTCTTTGTTGTTGTTAACAAACTATAACAACTATTGGTTGGATTTGATTGATTCAAGAAGTTAAAATGAATTTGATCGGGTAAGAAAATTACTTAACGTACTTAATATACACCAATTGAAATAGAATAAAATGTAATAGCTGCTCAATCAATGTTTTCTAATTCACTATACATTCTTTTTGATGAGCAACACTTAATGAATTTGGAAATAATGGAAGATCGGGAATTCTTCTGCTAATAGAATAGAGGAAGAACCAGAAATAAGTGCAGCGGAAGTTTCAATTATTTCTGAGAGAAAGAGTGGAGAAGTACAGAAAATAACCGGAATAAAAAAAGCAATGATGAGAAATAGGAGGGAGAAGTGGAGACAGCAAGTGTCTTAGACGAGAGAAAAAAGCTAAAAAAATCAAGAGTAGGGTGGCAGAACCATTTCGAACGGATGTTTGCTGGGGGTCCGGATTTAGGTGTTGGAGAGCGGGCACTTGGAGAAAACGGAGGAAGAGAATAGAAAAAATATGCAGATGTAAAAAATGAAAAATAGGAGAGGTACAAGAATACGACAAAAAATGAAAAGAAGGCAAAGAAGAAACAAGAAGAGTGGAAGAAGACAAGAAGAATGAGGAGAGAAGAAGGAGGAATGAATGGATAGAGAGAAAAAAGAAAGAGGAGGAGGGGAGAGAGGAGAAAAAGGAAGAAGGGAGGAGGAGAAGACGAAAAAGAAAAGCGAAAAAAGAAGAAAGGTCAAAGATAACTATAAAATAGGTGGGGAAGACGAAAAAGGAAAAGAAGAACAAGGAAGAGTAAAAGGAGGTGGAAGAGGAGAAGGAGGAAGAGGCGGAAGTGGAAAAAGTTGGAAAATATACAAGGGAAACTGAGAGAAGAAAAGTTTAGTATAAAAAGAAAAATTGGAAAAACAATGAGATTGAGGAGAGAAGAAGATTGAAATAAGAATAAGGCAAAACGAGGAAGAAGAAAACATAATAAATAAAAATAAAGAGAGGAAGATACAGATGAAGGCGAAAAAGAAATAGAAAACAGCCGGCAATGCGGCCACATCATCAAAGGGGAACAACCAAAGGGGATTTAAAAAGCTGACTGCGACAGAAATACGATGTAGGGTGAGAAAAACAGTGATGAAGAAAAGAGAAAGAAGAGGAGAGGTTGTCGTCGACGGCGTGCAATTGGAGGCCGAAATTAGATTTAGAGGCGACCAAAGTTTATTTCGAGACGCAGATTTGTCTACGACAGACATCGCACTCGCGCCGCCAGTTTTCCATGGTTTGTTCGTCCAGGGGCCCGTTTCTCGTACAATAACCGGTTATACTGGTGAATTTTTCACCTGTGATTTTTAAACAAATTGCTACTATTCCAAATATCATATGTTCTATGATGAAAGCAGCAAATCTCCCTTGTCATCTGTTGTATTTCAAATAATTTTCAGTAAGTCACATTTTATTTCTGATGATAATCAGTTATCAATAAACGTTACCAAACGTAACAGGTGAAAATCGAATGAATTTTCACCCATGTGAAGAGCTAGGTGAAATATTTTCACTAAGTTGAATCCAGTGTGGCTTGATGTAATGCCACGTTTACATTGGAATATGTTAATAACTTTTTTGAATAACGTATTATTATTATCAATATAGACTGATAAATAAAATGAAAGATCGAATACCCTTTTTCCAACTTTAGAGGAATTATATTATAGACATGTTTCGAAACTCAGCCCATTATCCGATATCATTTGGGCTGAGTCCCGAAACATGTCTGTAAAATAATACTTCCAAAGTTTTTTTCAAGAAGGGTATTTGATTTTTCAACCTATTTATAAATTATTTTAAATAGTCTTAAGTTTAAAGTTCATTCCTTATAATATAGACTTTAATATTATATAACTTATTATATAAAAGTGATTAACAAATGTTATTAACATTTCTGTGTAAATGTGGCTTAACGTTGCCAATTCGTAGTTGATTATAAATAAATAGTATTAGTATTATAATACTAATTTTACTGCTCAAAATTTGGACGGATCTTAACAAACTATAGCTCATTGTTTTCAGCTTCAAAAGGCGGTTATATTTCATATACTATATGCCCAATTCGGACAAAATTGAAGAATATCATTAACTTGAGTACTTTGAGCTTATTCCTATATACCGGGAAAATTCCAATTTTTTGTGTTAAAATACGTCTATCTTGAAAATTATTGGTATAAATTATAGTAGAAAGTCGCATTTGGGCTCAAATTGTAGAACATAATCTCTTCTATCATTTGCATCTAATAAAAATGTGGAATACTCTATTCTAAGAGTAACTACGTTTGATTTATTAAATTCAAAAACCATCAGAATTATTACGGGCGAAGGAAACGCGGCGTTACCGTCGCGTCGGCAACACGTGCTCGACAGAACACATTGTGTTAAATGGGCTTGTCTACACAGGCGTGATAAACGCGCGCCCATTTTACACAATGGTTTCTGTCGAGCACGCGTTTTCGACGCGACGTTAACGCCGCGTTTCCTACGCCCGTATAGAATGAGCCTAAGATTGAAAACGTTAGGCAAAATAGGTTATTCAATAAATTTCAGAAATCTATTGAAACAGCTGTTCAAGCTGCTTGGAAAAAGTTCTTGTGGATGTAATGTTACAAAAAAGTAACAAGTCGGTTATTTATTCCATTGAAAATCACAGGTGACTTTTTTCACCTGGTGAATTCGAAATGCATGCATTCAAATGGGAAATTGGTGACTAGTGACTTTCGAGAAACGGGGCCCAGATGAATCTCAACTCGCATAGAATGAGCACTCCGCCTATCTTACAAGCCTCAATCTTAGAAGAAACATTAAAGAGTAGTTCCAAAGCATCTCCACCATACATTACAGAACCACAGACCACACTACCGACTACCCTGTGTCTGCAAGTAAAATCAATCCCTATTTTCAATAAGTAAATTGAAACTTAACAACTGAAAAAAGATTCATGAGATCAACAGGATTTGAATTTAGAATTCCATGAGAATTTTCATACAATATGTTAGTTATATTTGGGCGAAGGTAATGGCTTAAAGGATGATACCCCAAAAATATGCAAAAAAAATGGGAATAGAAAAAACATATAATATGACCAACTGCAGAAATTACCGATTAGATTGCGTTCACCACACTAATCTTCAATCGATATCCTTATCTATCGAAATAATTTTTTTTATATCTCAAAACTCTAAACTGAAAAAAACTCCAAGACTCAAGCTAGACTGAAAAAATCTAAATGAGAGAAATGAGGAGCAGGTATATTTTTAAATAGATTACTATAGGAAAACAAGTAGCCAACAAACCAATCTCTTGACAGGTCAAAACCAAATGATCCACTCAAAAATCCGCACAATAATTCAGGGAGGAGTTGGATTGGTCAGAGGAATATTGTGCCATGCATAATTTGAGAAACATATATGCCTCGCCCAAACATCCCAGTTCAATCAAAACTTCTCAATTTGAAACAGAAGAAAATTTGAACCTTTTCTTACGATTTACATTTTTTTTTTTTTTGTTTCAACTAATAGGCAGTGCGGGGAACTAAAATAGGGATTGAAATAGTACTTAGAGCTAAAATAGGAAGCGAAAATATCACCAGAGTACTTTCTGACAATACCACCAGAAGTGAACATTCCAGGAGAGCAATGGCCTATCTCAACAGCAAACCAAGCCAAAACGACAAAAAACCAAAAAGGAAAACGACGATTGCTGGCCAGTTACTATGGTTACCACACGTTTCTGCAAAACGCAGCAGCTGCCTGCCTTTACTGCCTCCAGACGACGACGGGCGACCAGATAAGAATAACGTGCGAATTATAAAACAATAGCTCTCTAGACTATTTACAGATGTTCAAGGATTTTTAGGACTTATGTTCTTCATTTTCTGTAATTTTTCTAAGTATTTTTACAAATAAGGTTTCAAGGTTGCGTGGTAGAAAGGACTTCCTAGTCCTAACTCCGCCTAATAAAGAGTACTTTCATTTCATTTCAAATAACTAAATTTCTTTAAAGTTTGATAAACTATTTCGATTGACACGGAGATTGGTGGTAGAACGATATTAAAATTTAAGATACATTTTCCACTGATTTGAAAGAATATTCCTGAGACATTTAGAATAAAATATTTGTAAGCTGGGGCGTTATTAGATGATACTGATAAATAACGTTTTAGGCTATTATTATATTTTTAATCATAATTTAATATTTATTTTTAATTTCAGTATAACTACAATAATTATGGGTAGTTGATCGAAAAATTGATCAATTAACTGATTGAATTGATCAACTGATTAATCAACGTGGGCCTACATAATTTCAAGGCATCTACTAACCTTATAATGGTTCAAATGATGCATCCTGTTGATAAAGTTGTTGAGTACTCATTGTTGGAGGCTTCATCTGAAACAAAACAGAACAAATTTTAAACCTACAAAAATACAACAAAAGCTCTTCTAAAATCATATTTCAAAATATGAATATGCAGGTATTTAAATATATATTTCAAATTCCCTTTCTAGTTAATACCAGATTTAGAATAAGTTTAGGAGTTTATAAGAAAATCCATTAATCCACTTAATAAATTTCATAAAACTCATAATACAAACAAGAGAAATTGATGAGATTTCCTGAATTCACCCATCAAGAGCAGAGAGCAGATCGAATCATAAATTTAGCCGAGTTGACTGCTGACTTTATATCCTCTAACAGAAAAATAATCTGGAATCAAATGAATTGGTCCAATAGTTTGAATGAGATGTCTTGAAAAATGAGAGATGTTCAATTTCACCAGAGATTAAATTTCACAGTGTATGAAATTCACCAGGAAGAGAATAAAGAGTATCGCTCAAGATGTTATTGATAACAATTAGTTAGATTGAAATGTTCAGTGACGATTCTAATCTATGATGCAAAAAATAAAATGAAATTTGGGAAAACCTTTTAGGTGGAAAAAAGAATCTATCTCAAGATATATAAATTGCGATAAAACCTTATTCAAGATAGTAATTAAGTCGTAATTGAGATAGATGCTCAAATGAGTTGAATATTTTATAAAGCAAGAGAGAAATGTCAAAGAATTAATTCAAAGACCCAGTGGTGCCAGTTTTCAGTTTGAACTCCCATATCTCTCGGATATTTTCTAGAGATAACGATGCTATTTACTCAACAGAAAGCACTATCGACTTGGGAATTCTAGCAGTTGATCTCCTTCCTTTACCTTGGAAGTGCGAACTGTAAGCCCTGTCTGAGCAGAAACTAGCAAAAATCCATATTGAAATCGTCCACAGTTTTTGCAAAGTCTGTGTAAACATCGGCCATCTTTGCCATTCCGATTCCAGTCTCCATTGCGTAGTGCACTTCGATTATTCACTAACTACAAGACTGATGACAGTCATCAGACATCATATATGTTTTGAAGAGTTCAGGGATTCAAAAAAACCACTACTGTATAAATTTTCTTCAAAACAATAACCAATTCTACTGTAAACTGGAGTGGCTTCTTTTGAGAAAGGTTGGAAGGTACTATGTACTATGTACGAGGTTGTATGTTCTCAGGTCAAGTCTTAGTATTCCAAGTCTGAAGGAGTTTAAAAAAATGTAGGTTGCAGTGCACTGATAAAGATAGATAACTCTCAGTGGCTTCAAACCGAAACGCAATGAAGCGCTTCAGTATGTACTGATATGATTGTTGTAAATGATTATTTTTGTTTGACTCGAGTTGCTTGAGTGGTTGTATACTAATTACAAATGCATTTAGATATAATACATAGATATACAAACGAATTTGGATATGCATAGATACACAATGTATACGAATGCATCTAGATATGCTTAGATACTTCTTTTCTTTTAGGGCTACTGTATTTTTTGAAACTTTAAAAAATGATTACGATCAGTGTACCCTTTTAGAATATTAATGTGTGAAATAAAAAAAATATTTTAAAAGGGTACTCTGATTGTAATCATTTTTTGAAGTTTCATATGCATAGATGTATACACAATGCATACAAATACATTTAGATATGCATACACCTATAATGCATGAATGAGAAATTGAAATTCACACTTAAGGCTACTTCAAATATTAATAAATTAGCTCATGTCTCGAAACATGTTTGTGGTGTAATAATATTTTCAAAGTTTTTTAAAAGGGTACTTGATTATTATTTATTAATGCATAAATGATACATTTTATGCATACAAATGCCTACTCAAATATTTACAATATAATACGCATTGAATTTGTGTACCTGTGGCTTCAATAAAAATTAATAAAGCGTAAATATCATTTGACACTGGACCTGTGATGCACAAATGTTTGAAGTGCCAATATTGAACTTCAATCTATCGTTACCAATACTTTTCATTTTGAGAGTTCATAAAATCCAACTTACAATAAAATATTACTCTATAAACAGATTCTTCGACCTGTTTGGTTGTATGGTATTCAGCTGTGGGGCTGTGCTAGGAAGAGTAACATCGACATAATTCAGAAATTTCAGAACAAAGTATTGAGGAACGCTGTCAATGCTCCATACTTTGTTAGAAACTCAGATCTCCTCAGGGACCTTCAGTTAGAAACAGTAGAAGTTATGATAGCAAAGACCGCCAGAAATCATGAAGATTGATTGATTGATTGATTATAATCAATAAAGAGACAGACAATCAATACAGATAAATACAGACAAAACAGATAATCAATGAAGAAACAGACACTTCACAACCACCAGAATATTCAAGCTCTAAACCTCGATGACAATTATACAATATTGAGGAGACTGAAAAGGAAGAAGCCTACAGATCTTGTGTAATGTAAATAGTGTGATTAGTGTTTAAAATATTCAAGAGCATTGCTCATTTAGAGTTGCAAAGGAGGATTGACTTTGATCTGATCTTTAGCGTGAAATTCCCGTATTAATTTAGGATAGAACTGAACTGTTCATTAGCCAAGTGCTAGATTGCAGTTGAAATTCATTATAAAAAATGAAAAATAAAATCCAACTGAGCTTCGAGGAGCACAACGCAATGCTCTTCCAAAACGCATTCATCTCGACCAACTTGACTGGGTACGAATGTTGAGGTGCACCGCGCACCACACATGCCCACTCACACAATCCGAATAACTTTGGAGGAATGCAGGCGCGCGTGAGAAGTGATCAAGGAAAGAGTCAGTAACAGCAGGACATTCTTCTGGATAAAAGGAAACTGGTTGAAAGATGAAGAAAAACAAGAAGATAAAGAGGAAGGAGGTGAAGAAGTGGAAGAAAAATAAGAAAAAGAGGAAGGGGAAGAAGAAGAAGAATGAATTGAATGGCACACCAGGTTGTCGGCACTTGTTGAGATATGCAAATCTAGCCAGTATAGTATAGTCTGTCCAAGCAGAGAAGACATTCTGGAAAGATGGGGAAATGTCACTAGCTCAATCAATATTGATGCAAAAATTATAAATTTGGTCTCAAATTGTAGATCAGAATTTACCAATAATTTGAGACCAGATTTATAATCTTTTAACAAATATTGACTGAGCGGAAGTCAATTTCCCATCTTTCCAGAATGTCTTCTTTGTTTGGACAGACCATAGTTCGGTCCTTGTCTAATGCACATGGAACAGGTGAAAAGCAGCAAACAGCATTCCTAACTAGCTATCTATCTTTTTCAGCATCGATAGAAATATTCTGATATTACAAACGGGAGAGAAGATATGAAGGGCACCCTAGAATAGCCTATATCTCAAACATACTTATCAATTGACCATCAAGTAAAGGTTTTTCATGAGATTGAAATATTTCATGTTAGTGGTTAGCAGTAAATGAAACAGTCAATTGATCTCAGAATGGTTTGTTGTACACAGCACTCAGCACTGTAAGTTATCGAATAACAGGAGTTGTTTCTGTACTTCAATGTCTAAACTTGTGAACCCAACTTTTAACTTGTGACCTTAACTTGTCTTAACTTTTGATACACAAGTTTCTCGATATTTTAAACCTATCCAAGTCTGTTTAAAAAATAATTCCATTTTTCTATTCAAGCATTCAAACAATTAAAATATTCAAAAAGTCTATTGCATATTTTTATTTTGGAATAATTCTTATCAATGGTTTCTATGTGAACGAAAATTTATCATAGAAGACAAAACAATATAATATTATTACCAATAAATACTGAATGTTGAGTTTCTAACCCAAATTTCAATTCTAATTCCGTGTATTATTGAATAAAGTATTAATGATTACTTAATTTTTCGGCTTGCTAAAACAAGCCAGGATTTTCATCAGAATGAAATGCATTCAACTTGTCAAATTCACAAAAGAAGTAAATCTTATAAGGTAGAAGGTTGTTCCAAGTTGCAAACAATTTCTTTAGATCTTCGTATAATAGATTATCAACATTTATAACTCTATAGGAGAATTTCAATTAATATTGAACGAGATTCCCAATTGAAGCAAAATGAATTATTGCAATATTCTGTTTCTTTTCATCTTTAGAATTTCATTGCGTATTTGTTAAGAAAAAACCCAGCAACAATTCCAAATTTCCATTAGAATACACGTGTCAAGCTGTCAACGTCGTCAAGCGAAACATGTGCATGCAAAAAAACCGCATTTGCAACATCATTTACATATCTCGGTGCAACAAGCCATCAAAGAACTGCAACGGTACCGACGACGACGGAAGATACGTCTATTCACTGAGAAATGGTAGTAGCATCAGTTGCAGCACAAGTCGGAATCCTGCTGCTACCGCTGCTGCTGTTGCTTTACTACGTGCGTGCGTGGCACGCTTGGATCAATGAACTCGCCGCGTTCGGACGCGCGCGCACGCACACTCACACACTGCGAGGAGCGAAGCAAGAAGCATCATCCTGTACCCCTCGTCTCAACAATATCCTTCATCACAACCCTAGAATCTCACGGAGCCGATATACAAAACATGTCGGCCGTGCTTTGAACGAGGTGCCCGGAAATTAGGATCTTCAGCAGGCTGTGAATGTGTTAATTTTGGGATGAAAAAGAAAGGCGAGCCGGCGATTTGTTAGAAACAATTTTCCTGTATGCAGAGTAACGGAGAGAAGAAAATGTTTTAGAGAGAATAATTTAACTGTTAGTAACAAGAGTTCCAAGTAAAGCAACACATTAACAGAAAAAACCATACAATACACTACCATAAATTTAAGGTAAAATTAGATCTCTAATATTTCATTCCTACAGTGAGTTGTGTCAACAATATTGTATTGCATTGAAAAAGTACATTCTAATTAACCTCAAATTTTGATGATTTCTGTTTCAATGTTCTTAAGTTTGATGTCAGGATATTTTGAATAATTATTAGAAGATAATAACAACGTTTAGTTAGTTGATTAGGAGTAACTTGGTTTTTTGTAACAAATGGTAACCTGAATTAGGGAATCAGTAACAAATGTTACACTGAATTAGAGAAATTTCATGTTGAATATAATATCAGGCATTTATATGCATAAATAAGGATGCCTTTTGTATATAAAGTTATGTGAGTGTTAACTTTGAAGAAAAACTTGTGTGAGCTTATCCTATGCTTTCTTCATGATTCCCCACACTTATTCTGATTTGGTATTTTTATGGAGAACAGGAAAAATACAATGAATCAGGAAACTACTTGAATGAAATATTATTCGTCAACTTCTATCTAATCACTGCGAACTTTACGAATTTATTTACAGTCAAGCCCTAATTGTATGCGAGTTCACCAGAGGAAACTAAAATGCATCATAGTGAAAAGTAGTAATACCTTACCGCAAAACTGTTGATGGATTTCGTGACTAGGCATCCACAACATTAATAACTTGGTGGCGAATGACATGACAGACAATGACATAGTGCTAATGCAATGGTAATAATATGCATGATTTGACCTGGTGACAAAATAATATTTCATTCACAATAATAAAATGGAATAATTTACTAATACTCAACAAAATATTCAAATAAGAGTACCATATTCAGTAATACCGTATTTGATTAGCTATAAAATGGGATTAGCTAATGAAAAATGGGAGCAAATTCAAATATACTATGCAAAAATAAATTAAATGTAGAATAAAAGTAGAAAAACAAAATAGAATAAGATTGAATGGTGATTAAGATTGGACATGGATAATTGTAACATTTTTCAATTGATACAGGAACAAATGGCAAAAGGAAAGGAAACAACAGACTCATTCAAGGTTAGATTATTATTTAAAATTTTCAATTTCATTGTACCTTCATATCAATCTCTTATCAGCCTAACATAAACTTGAGAAGCATAACTTCTACTGGTACAGGTTGTGCCATAATAAACTTATTAATGTGCCAATTTGATTGACTAGATTGTTATTCTGTCCAAGACTGGTATTACACGATAATATTCACTAAATAAGTAAATTCAGTGATATTTGCTTCAAATTTGAAGAGAACATAACCAAATAAGTGTGATCCGGAACTGGTTTTCAACTTGAAGAATACCTATAACTTTCAAAAATGTTGTAATCTCAAACATTTCATGAGATACTAACGTACTCCACAGATTAAAACGCAATTTAGAACACAGTTATAGACATTTCTATTCACAATGAGTTCGTGAACGAATCTTCAATACAAGAAGCGGTTAGTGCAACAAGGGAGCAACATTTTTACAAAATTCCTTGTTCAACTCTAATAGATTGTGTGGCAATTTTTAGATTATGTATTTATCTATCAATATACAAAATTCATTTAATGATCAAAAAGTGGCATGGACCAACATGCCGTGGTTATTCAAACTTTGATAATTATCATCTAGGAAAATAGATGAAGGCAATTTACGAAAAAAGATTATGAGAAAATAATTCACTAAAACTTTGTGTTCAAATGAATGACGCATCGACATCTCGAAGAAGAGCATACTGCAGAAAGTAGCAACCTTTCTTCATAGGCGTGGCAAGATGAATGCTCTTTTCTCTCTCCATATTGATCCAACGCAGACTTTCTCATAGAGTACGGCCAAAGCGGACCCTTCGTGAGTATTTCTACGCAACAACCCATTCACATCTTCCTTACAACCTCTCATTCTTATCCTAATAGCATCTCAAGATTCCAAACTTACATTACTTCTCCTTTGATATGTTGGTGATACAGTTTATAAACTTTTAACAACATCAAAACCCTGGAAAGTATTACAGTAGTAGTGAATTGGGGGAACGTGATAAGAAATAAGATTATTTAAAGTTTTATCCTACTTCTATGTGAAGAAATTTGAGTACACTAGATTAGAAATCAATTACAACAATTTACATCTTTCTGGAATTGTCAGTCTGGAATTTCTACTTCTAGTAAACAAGAAACTTTTCGTATATTATAAAATTCTACATTATAAATCAATTACAATGCACATCTTTTAAAAATTGTCAGAGTGGAATTCATCTATTGATCCACTATAAACATGGCTTCGTTATGAAATAATGAACTGTTACATATTATTTTGACCACTGTGGAGAGCTATACAGTGTAATGAATTATAAAAGAAATAGTTGATAATTTTTTGTTGTCCAAATGCCTGGGCATTCAAAGGTCACTATATCACCCTACACTAATGTTGAAACATTTCTGAATCATCTGGTGAAAGCACATGGTCAAATTCATAACAATCCTCAACACTATTAGTGTTGAATGTCATAATTTACAAATGTTTTCACAGAAAATATTTTGAAACTAAGAGCCTAAGACATTTCCCAAGATTCGGTGTAGCCAATTGCGTTAATTTTGCAGAATAATTAGAACAAACTAATGAAATACAAGCATGTAATGCTTTCAGGATAATTTAGAGAAGAACTGCACCAGAGCTTGCATTGTGGTTGTAATTGCTGTAGTTGGTGAAGTAAGATGCGCATTGAGAGAGGAATGGGCACATAAGAAGAAGAAGAAGGAGTAGGAGAAGGAGGAGAAGAATGAGAAGGAGCATAAAAAGAAGAAGAAGGAGAAGGAGTATAAGAAGAAGAGCAAGGAGAAAAAGAAGAAGAAGAAGAAGAAGAAGAAGATTATGATGAATAAGGGTAGAAGAACAGGGATAAAGAAAGAAAACCAAGACACGCTACTGTCACCGACTAAAATTAATCCAACAATAATTCCAAGTCTAACATACTTCCCGTTCTTATTGCACTCTCTATCTGTCAACCGACCCACCGTCAAGAATAGAGCAAGCTAAAGCATGGATCCTATTCCCTTTCTTCCGGTCCAAGCCGACAGTTAATTCATCACAGCATCTTCAGACATAAATAATATCTTCTTCACAAACATGGACGACATCATTTCAAAAAGACTTCTTGGCAGACTTGTTATCTATGAGACACCATTGTCATCCAACCTTAAAGATTTTTGAAAGATCCATGAATTGATTCCTCGATTTAATTAGATATGAAGATTAGTACCTATAAGCCAACAATGAAACAAAAATTCGAAAAAATTTAGATGGCGATGATGTTCAAAAGCACTTGGTTTCTTCCCAATTGAATTACTTGGTGAATGTTTTGTATAGTAAGATCTTTGGTCAAAATTCACGAATCAACAATTGAATATCACAAAAGTAGAATAATTTTAATTAAGTAGCTGAGTGGGTTAAGCGCTGGCGTTGCAACCCAAAGGTCCCGGGTGCAAACCCAGGTCAAACCAGGAATTTTTCTCAGGCCACTTTCCCGTGTTTCGGATGGACATGTTAAGCCGTCGGTCCCGGCTGCCTAAAATCAGTCGTTAAGTCATGTCAGAGGCCCTGAAATTGTTCAGGAGCGACCTGAAAACTCTGACACCAGACCTGAGCCAGCCAGGTTACACGAATATTATTATTATCATTTTTTTTATTAAATAATACAAAAAATACGATCCAATGTGAACAATTAATTGATCACATCTATTTCTATCAATGAACACGTCTTGGATGTAATCATAAAAATTATAAATTGTTTTAGTAGATAATATGGGATTTTTCCTAGTTTCATCAGTATTTTAGTTTGAAATAAATGCTCTTCAGAGATAAAATTTGAAAATTTCATGTTTCTATCTAAGAGAATCACACAAAATTGTATCTTTTGAAAATTTTATACTAAGCAGTATATCAATTTATTCATTCACGAGATGACAATACAATTAGATTGAAATAATAGACCAGTCAACGATACAAAATCTGGATCAGATTCCCCTGAAAACATCAATAATTAGGCGCAAAACGATACTTTGAGTATATCAACACAGTAAAAACAAACTTCAACATAATAGCATTGCAATTTCTTCCACTCTCTGAAAATAACAGCCCTCAATTAAATATTGCATTTCTACCAACCTCTACTAGTTCTTTAAACCTGGTTTTTTCAAACCTCTACTATTAGAGTCAGTTACTGATCAACAATCAACATTCCTCGATTTCAGCCAAGAAAAGTCTGTACATTGCTGTAGCTCAGAGACAAAATATTCGAAATCATAGAGAGCCAAGTGTACAAGAGAGATAATCAGGCAGAAAAGCCTCTTAGATGCAGCCAAAGGTCTCTCAACAGACAGACAGACAACAGAAATTGGCCAACGTCCACGTCTGCTCCGATGTGGAACGGGGAGGGGTGAGGGTACAGTATTTAAACTTAGTGTTCAAGTACAGAGAGATCTGAGGACCGTTGTAGGCAGACACTGCAGACAGACACGAAACTATTTCTGGGTCATTAGTCAGACAACGTGCAGCAAATTTTTAATAAAGCAATGCAAATAATAATAATAGTCTCAAGAACAAAGTGTATGAAAAAGAATAAATTGCAAACACACAGAAAATACTTTCAATTCAAGTGAGAAATAGGTCAGCTTTCAATATGTGTAAAAAAGTGGAAACTCAGTTATTCCTACTATGATGGGATGAATAATATATAAATATTTTTTAATAGAAAAAAATTGGTGTCTCAGATACACGAGTCAAGTCAACTTGATCAATATCTTCAAGTAGATGCACAAACAAATCAATATTTTGCTTTCTTCCAATTCCAATTTATCAACATATCAACTGATGAAGCCTGAAAAAGTTGAAATTTTTCAGGATGATAAGTACTAAATAGAGCAGATACTTCATGTTCTCAAACACTAGAAAGCAGACATTCTAGCCCACATCCACCACATTATTTTCTGTAGGGACAATGAAATCATTTTTGACAACAAAAGCTTTGCGAGGGGAAAATGAGGTCGTTCACCTCATTAATGTGAGAAGATAGAAAAAGTTCAATGAGTATTTTTGGTTCATCAAACGTATTAAGAAAACATACACACACATGTTCAAATCATACTTTCTAACATGTTTTTGACAGGGAACCAACAATAGAGTATAATCAACAAAAAAATACAGTAGTTTTATGTAAGAAAACTATCAAACAATCTCAATGAAATACCCAACTTATCAGATTCTCATTTTAGGTATAGTCTATCCAAGTGCTGTACAGTAGAAG
Source organism: Sogatella furcifera (assembly GCA_017141385.1). Taxonomy (NCBI): domain Eukaryota; kingdom Metazoa; phylum Arthropoda; class Insecta; order Hemiptera; family Delphacidae; genus Sogatella; species Sogatella furcifera. The sequence continues at coordinate 10,910,788 of CM029551.1, read as the reverse complement.
ATACCGGCACTTCACCTGTTTCGTGGGCACGAGCCGCCACTGCCAAGCAAAGAAGACATTCTGGCTAGATGGGAAAATGACTCCAGCTCAGCCAATATTAGTTTAAATTTATAAATTTGATTTCAAGTAGTAGAAAACATTTTGCTCTACAATCTGAGATGAATTCATAATTTTTGAACCAATATTGACCAAGCTGGAGTCATTTCCCATCTCGCCAGAATGTATTCTTTGCTTGCTCAGACTAGGTTATACAGTATATTGAAGTGAGCTTTGAATATTAATATTCTTAATAAGTTACTAAGTTTTAACAACTTATCAAGGCCTATGGTTATTTTCTAACATCATCATGTTTAGTGTCTGGTAGGCCTACATCATTAATAAATACTCAATTTATAAACACATTTTCAATTTAGAGTATTCACCCTACAAGCAAATTCGGCTACTCAGGACGGCCGGCCCCCTAAACTTTGAAAATAATAACGACGATGGGCCTTGTACCACAATACACACGATGTGAGCACGAGATGGGTTTAGTTCAGAAAACGTCCACCAGTAAGCAGCACCATCCGGCGGACAAAGTTGGATCGATAAAGGGAAGATACTACAGCATCCACATCCACACACTTTCTACTCCACGATAACCTTCATCTTCTTCTTATTTTTGTTCTTCATTCTACTCTTCTTCCATTTCTTCTCTACCAAACCATGGCGACCCTCTTCGTAAATCTATCTTTCTAAAGCTACTGGCTGAGTATCCTTGTCCTTCCTTCTCACTCACTCAATCTCTCACACACACTCTCTCTCTCTCTCTCTCTCTCTCTCCACCCACACTGCACATCTTTGGTGTTGCTTCATTGCCGCATCATCCGCACCCCTCCATCAAAAACAGAGACCGAAAAGCATTGCCTTCACCCCCACACCAACAGCCAACACAGGATATCAGACACCCTCTTTGCACTGCCATGCCAACCCTTCGTTGGGCCTTGCTTGGCTCTGTGATTAGTGCGCATACATTGTAGGCTGACTCCACAATAACTCCTGTACTATTACTAGAACAACCTAGCAATTAAGGTTATTGGTTATTGTATTTCAAGTGCACTTGTCATAGCAATGAATTGGGAGTGAATCGAAAGGGCTTCAATTATATCAACATTGTTATGGAGCGCTTCTTAACTTTCAAACTTGCTGAATAAAGCAAAAGGTTAGATAGAAACCGCAACATCTTCTTTTAAACTAACAAAGTTCAACAAAATATTTAGTTTGAACAGTGAATTCAAAGTTTCAACAAAGTTATTTCAATCAGATTGAAACAACTTTTTGTTGATGTTGAGCTCGTATGCAACATTTCTTTATTTAAAAGATATTCACAGTTAAAACTATGCTTCGTTTATAAGATATGATGCATACATACCTTAGTTAGACATTCTACAAAACGTTATTTAAACTTAGGTTTGAACTGTGAATTCAAAGTTGTTTGAACTCAAGTTGAACCAACTTTTGTAAGATCTAACCAAAGTTAGATATTATGCTGTTACATACAAAAAGTGTGTATCTTGATTTTGAAGTATTTTTCAATAAAAGTTTATCCGACGTTTCGCGGCACACTTGGCATATCACACCAGTTGATAAAAACTGAGTCTATGCTATTACTGATACCTTACAGCCCATAGTCCCCACTTATAGCCAACCACAAATTCATAAAATCGCTTCAAAAATCCATCTTGAACCTGCAGAAATACGCTGATGAGCGACAGATTCGTAATAAGAGTGAAAAGCGGGGCAGTAAGCTAGCTAGATGTGAAAGGCGCCATTAGACGCCACGTCAAAAGAAACGGACGGACGGACACGTCGAGCGGAGAGAATGGCGGCAAAGAGGAAAAGCCTCTGTCCATTAATCACGGGCGCCTCAACAAGAAAGACGCATCCGTTCACCCAATAACGAACCTTCTCCCCCCCCCCAACACATTTTAGAATTTCCTATTTTTCCTCCCTCTGACGCCCAGAATACGTCACACGCATACACAAATGCCTAAAAAATCGAAACAGTTGCTTAGCTGTATTTTCTACTCAACAAAGAATCTTAGAATGATCCATATTTAGAATCCCAAATTTTAGATATTGCTATTTCAACTCCGTCCAGAACACAACGTCACACGCATACACAAATACCTAAAAAAAAATCAAAAGAATTCTGAGCTGTATCCAACAAAGGATCTTTTAATGTGGTTTATATGCATAGATGAGATTGCTAAAAATTTGGGTAGAGATTAATCATTGATTACTCAAAGATATTTTGAATTGTATTTTAAAAGCTTAGCAAACCATTGTCCAACTAAGAAGAAAATCTGGTGTGGTACACTCACACAACTTTCCTCGCCATTCACATTTGCTTAGCTTAATACGAGTAAGCTATCCATTATCCATACCTAGTCATCAGCGAGAGCAAATTTCATTACGCTATTACTTGCTCATCTTCCGATACTAACAGTAAAATTTGCAATTGTGTTTGAAATTTTCTCAAGCCCATGATCACTCGCGCCTATCGGCGCTTCGGCTAGATTTTAGCCGAATTGACTTGGATTTTGAATGAAAGTAGATTTTTTTGTACCTATTCCAATATATCGGATCAAAGAGGTGGAATCGATAATGGTATTTTACCAAAAATTTATTATGAAACACCAATACTTTTCCAAATATGATTTTTGTCTCCTTTAAATCCTGATATGGATTGCTTTGATTGCGAGTTTGACTTGACTTGATTGCGAATAGCATTGATACAATTTTTGTACACGAGCGGTAAGCACGCTGCCCGCGTTGCTCAAACTCCACTTACCGAGCTATGTAATGCGGGTTACCTATATACTGATTCATGTAGTCTACAGGTTGCCTATCTACAAACTACTTAATTTTTCAAGTCTGGGGTGGCGCCCCTGCTGATCTTACACAAAGGGTACATATGCCAGTTAATTGAGCTTATTAATGACTATATAGGATGTCTGTTTGAAGAAAATAGTTTGAAACATTTTGGAGAAAATCGAGATAGAAATATTGCAAAATCCATTTTTCTCAACAATGCTGCGGATCTTCTGCGATTTTGCCAGGAACGAGACATATGGCAGTCAATATGTATTATAAAGGGATATTCCGGGTATGAGTTTAAAAAAAAATCGTTAGAGCGGTTTTCAAGAAAACCGTGAAAAACACCATTTTTGGCATATTATCCGCCATTTTTGGATGATTTTTTTTAATTTCTTCGAGTCGGGTCCCCATGGTATAAGAACCTTAAGTTCCAAATTTCAAGTCAATCGGTCAATTAGGGATCGAGATATAGTGTATACAGACATGCACACACACATACACACAGACCAATACCCAAAAACCACTTTTTTGGACTCAGGGGACCTTGAAACGGATAGAAAACCTAAAATTGGGGTACCTTAATTTTTTTGGGAAGCAATACTTTCCTTACCTATGGTAGTAGGTAGGGCAAGGAGAGTAAAAAGAGTAGTAATTGAAGTTCATGGTTTCAGGTACTATAGTTTCTATTAAATTGGGTTGTAAAGAGATATAGGGTTGTAAGTTTGTTAAAAATAAGCAACTAATAATTTTTTTGTGAAATTTTGAGTCAAAGCTTGATGCAGGTAGAATAGGCGAAAACAAAAATATCTTGTTATGAATTAACTTCAGTCTTGAGATGCAGATACGGGTTCTTATTATTTGATTCCAGTACAAGGTCTATGTAGATTTACATGGTTAACGGTTTCTGATATCGAACGACTAGTTGACGAATAGGCCTATTACTACCAAGTTGATAAATAGAGATCGATGAGGATACCAGATGAGCATAGAAAATTAACTGGTTATAAACTAAGCAAATTATAGAAAATAGAGAATTTGTGCGGGAAAGAGAAAAACTAATTGAAGAGCGGAGAGATGGTGAGGTAAGGAAAATATGTAAAAAAAAGAAATCAACTGATAAGAAATAAATGAAACAAATTTGCAAGAATAGATGTAGGACGGAAATTCCTGTGATGGGAAACCCCAGCTGAAAGAGAAATTAATACATAAGAAGTAAAAAATGAATAAGTGATACATGAAGAAAATATGTGGGAAAGAAGAAAACCGGAATGTACGGAACCGAGATGGAGATGGTGTACAGAATGTGACTGGCGTAGATTAGTCTAATACCATTGATCGAGATATGATGGCGATGTTGGTGGGTTGGGAGTTGGCAGATGTAATTCCACCGCGACAGAAGGTGAAGCTTGCCACTGATATAGCTGACTCCAAAAATTAAGGCGGTTGGCGAATGACTGTTACTGGCTCTCAGCTCTGTCAGGACAGTCGGCGAGCTGTCTGCGAGAGTACATCGAAACGAGAGCAAAGCAAACTATACTAATTCGCTCTCGAAGACAGTTACAGACTGTCCTGACAGAGCTACGATTTGATAACAGTTATTCGACAGCCGCCTTAATTTTAGGCGTCAACTACACACAACACACCTCACGCTAACTGAATGAGTAACACCAGAACAACCAACGGATCATCTCTACTCACCCGTATCTGTCTCCATCTGTCTCTCTCTCTCTCTTCCACCATCCAATTATTTCACCTGAAACAAAGCGAATCATACACAATCAATATCACGCCGTATGACCTACAACATTGCCAACGCCTATATGACAACATACGCGTCACTCGCGTCCCCAAAATTAGCTCAATCGCAAAATCTGACTTTTAACCAACCACTGAGACTGAGCTAGATTAGATTTCATGATGTAGTCGAATAGTAATTAGAATTTGAGTAGTTCAGTGATCAGCTAGAATTACAAGGCATTAATGATTACAAGTGATTGTTTGGTGTTATGTTGGCTTAATATAAACCTTTATAAATTCTTAATTGATCATTTACTTCGAATTATCTTCTCTTCTAGTGGAAAACTTTGGGTGAAACAAAATTTGGACAATTTATTATGTGACTAAATAAGGAATAGAAGAAGTTTTGGGCAATAGCCTGTTTTTTCTTTCCGCATCTTGTATATTTGTACATAAATGAAATAAATAAATAATAGAATAAGAAGTGTGAACAAGTAAAATATATTGAAAATTGAAAGTAAAAATATTTCTAGGCCTATACAAGTTCTATAAACTCTTTTCAGGTCTGTAAACTTTATTCCAGTTCTATTTAAATTCTATACTTTCTATCAGATATTCAGTTGATATCAATGTTCAGTTGATGATCATTTTATTTTCATTTTACAAAGCTTTATGTAGGCTTATTCAATTGCTTGCAATATCGTGTATGATAGATAGATGAAATGCCTTCATTTTCCACTTGGTACAATACATAAGTGATGTGGGCGAAGTTGAGGCACAAGAGCCCCCTCTTCCACTTAACCCACCTATGATCTATGAGGGAAAAGATCAGTTAATAGAGGCAGCTCATTGTTTTCTACAGCAATGTTGCGCTAATAAAATGATTGTGAAATAGTATTCTGCTGTTGACCATCGAACAAACCATCTTCAGAGTAGGTTTGATTACAATATATCCTCTCAAACTAAAAGCACATACCCATAGTATTCGCAAACAAGTATTCATCTCTTACTTTTCTAGTCTAAAGACTAAGTTTGGAGTAAAATACTTCAGCAGTTGAAGAATGGCTTTTTTCATCTTCTTAATTAAATTCCAATGGAAGGGAAACGCAAAATATTTTTTCTCCGATCCTTCAACACTCAACAGTCAACGAACTTCAGATATCTTGCAGAAGAAAGAGGAAAGTCAGCATGAAAAAGTCGCATTCTTCGCCGAGTGCTTTCTATAAACTTTGGAACGGTAGAGCATTGAACAGTACGAGAAGCTTTCTTAGTTCATTCAACCGTTATTTTTTCACTATAAAACTCTCGTACTTTAGAGAAGATTATTAGAAAAAAAGATGCACATGAATAAGCTTATGCTTGAATGATTGATTACATAGACTGATTACTTACAAATTGATTACACGTATGATTTTTCTCTATTTCATTCAGTTTTTAATGTCATACTTGCGAAAAATGTCAATACTCTCAAGAACAAAATTCAATAGAGATTTAAGCTTGAGTTGTGGAATATATCCAATGATGAATTGTTTCAACTTTCTAATTAGTTGAAATATTAGAACATTTATCAATGTGGTACCTCGCAACGATTAGAAATTAACTTTGGAATTCAATATCGAAGTGAATCTATATCAGCTATAATCTACATCTATAAAAGCGAAATGGCACTGACTGACTGACTGATTCATTCATCACCAGAACTAAAAATCTACTGAACCGAATGCGTTAAAATTTGGCAGGCATGTTCAGTTGGACGTTTAGACGCGCGCTAAGAAAGAATTTTTAAAACTTCATAAGGATACGCCAAATATTTGAGTTTTTCTCTAGTTTTTCAGCGTTTTCTCATTTTTTTCGAGAACCAATAGGTAGAAAATGTTGATATCTGGTGGGCAGGTTCAGATGAGGTCTAGAAATGTTGTGTTAAAATATTTTTGAAATCCATTCAAGATTACGCCAGTAATAACTTTTTCAAAATTGTAGATGTATTGCGGGTTGCATAACTTCTGCCTTGATACGACCAATCCTTACTGTAAATTAAACGGTTTAGCGATATTTGAACTATTAATTAAGAAGATATTGAATCAAGTTTCAAACTATGACCGATATATTTCCCAAAGTTATGCTCAATATATTTTTCGGAATTTTCGAGAACAAATTGGCAGAAAATGTTGAAATTTGGTAAACAGGTCCAGATAAGGTCTAGAAATGCCGTGTTCAATAAATTTCGAATCCCTTCTGAACGGATTTGCAGGCGAGCGAAGCGAGCCTGTTTGACTCATACTGCCTATACTGTCGGGGGTCCAGGGAGCGGAGCCCCCTGGCTAGGCGGAGAAGGCGAGCGAAGCCTGCCGGATAGTAAGTATATCACCAACCAGTAACCTGATATTGATGCAAATGAATCACCCACTCAATAATGGGAATCGTGATTTCATTGATCAATTCGGGGAACACTTCAACTCAAGCACCACTTGAATTAAGCATTACGTTCTTCAATTAGCCTACTCTAGATGAATCATAGCACTACTTATCAAGTAAACGGTTGTGGACGTATTGATGGTCCACAATATTAAAATCTAGAACAGTTCATTCTGAGAAAGCTCATAGGCTATTGAGATGAATTCAAAAGAAATTACTTTTTCACATAATGGAAAAAATAACTGATAAACTCAATTTTCAATGCTTAGCTATTTGGATTGGATTATGAATTTAGTCATCCTAAGAACGTTTGAAGGAATGTTTTAATTATAAATCAAATGTTATACTGTCAAACCATAATGCTCTATAGCAATTGTGTAAAACCGCTTCGACATTCTACGATTAACAGGTTTTTGTTGATGAGTTTTCCCATTTCATTATTTCTTCTGTATGACAGTGGAATTCCATTTTCATAGAGAATTTTTGTTAATTTGATATTCCTCAACAGATTATGAATAATTTATGTATTGTAAAAGCTGTATGAATGAATGAATTATGACTATTGTTAATTAATTTCAATAATACAGTAATTATTGTGGTGATAATTATTTCTGGACATTTCTATTTTCATTATTACAATTGTTACAATCAAATTGTACTAATATTATAACTTTATCATTATTATTATTATTATTATTAGTTTTGCCTTGGTACCTAATTGGAAAATACCGAAACTTTTTATCAAGTGTGATAATTATGATAATTGAATTTCCAGTCACCTACATCATTCATACAATAAACAAACCTAATCTATCATCATGATCTGCCAAAATTTGCTTTCAAAGTGAAATCTTCTTCGAACAAGGGTAACAATCAAGACTCATCCGTTCAACGGACATGACGAATCATAACTCCTGAAACCAATTACTCGAATCCAACAAACAATAAATCGAAAACAACAGGTGATTGTAGCGATGAAAGGGCGCTATAACCGGATTGGCATACAAATACTGTACATGGTAAATCGTTCTAGCCACAACCCTCTAGATTCTAAAGCATAGAACTATACCGCATGCTGCTGAGGCATGTATTGAAAAACGACAACCAACAGAAAACAATAGTCCGTCGCTAACTGCAATCGGATTCATAAGCCTTGCTATTAATTACAGGTACTGAGAGACATCTCCGCTGTCGAATTTGTCTCTGCAGTAGCCAAGCAGAGCAGGACAGCAACAGTAATGATAAATGAATGGGATACATGTACACTGAACAGAAGAGAAGGGGTGGGGGAGAGATGAATAGCAGAAGGAATGATGGCGGGAAAGTACAGACCGAGAGGGGCGACTCTCCAACAGCCAATCACACGACAGAGTCTCCCTCCACCGGCTAAGCACAGGGAAGACGCGAGGGAAAAAAGGAAGCAAAAGAAAGTTCGTGTGTGAGAGAGACAAGATGAGAGAGTGCTAAAGAGAGCATACTACTACCAACAGCTGTACGGTTTTTGGGCTTGTGCGCGGGACCCTACTACTTCGTAGACTATGTATAGACTGTCCAAGCAAAGAACACATTCTGGCAAGATGTGGAAATGACTACAGATGTCAATATTGGTTGAAAAATTAAGAATTTGGTTTCAAACTGTAGATCAGAATATTTCTTAAAATTTGGTCTCAAATTTATAATTTTCAAACCTATATTGAACGAGCTGGAGTCATTTACCCATATTGCCAGATTGTCTTCTTTGCTTGGTTAGACATTCTGGCAAGATGGGAAAATGTCTCCAGCTCAGTCAATATTGGTTCAAAAGTTATAAATTTGGTTTCAAACTGTAAATCAGAGTGTTTCTTATAATTTGGTCTCAAATTAAAATTTTTTATCCAATATTGAACGAGCTGGAGCAATTTCCCGTATTGCCAGATTATCTTCTTTGCTTGGACAGACTATTCTACGTGGAATAACATCCCGCTCATGACGAGAGAGTGAATTTAAGTGAGAAAGACAACAATGTTGGGATAAAACGAGGATTGATAGAGATCGTCGGCGATATAAATCACCTCACCTCCGTCAAAAGTCAGAATACGTATTTTTGTTTGTCAAAAAATGAGAAAAAACGATGGCGTAGGACCGAATAAAGAGAGACGGAAAATCCTGATGTCAAAAGTGGCTTTGATTGAGTGGACAGTGTATGCAGCAAGTGGTTATTTACACATATCAATCGACCGCAGGCACACGAATGAAGAGAGGAGTACTTGAACCAGAAATTGGCTGGAATTTTCACTAAAACTGAATTACATTTGATAAGGAGTGAAGTTCTTGCACCAAAACAAATTCAAGTATTTCTTATGATTCTCACAATCGTGCCTTGAATGATTGGAAATTGAATTATTGACGGGAATTGAATTGGAACCGCCCAAGAACTAGAAAATGTTCAGTAACTTTCGTTTTTGTAGAGGGAATTATCAATTTGGTGAAAGTTCTGCTGAAAAATTATTATTATTATTAGAGTGAGCTATTAAATTTTTCATAAAAAAGTACTACAAAATCAAAGGTGTTTACGGTAGTATATTTGAACTCCATGATCAGCATTGTAATGAAGCATTCAAGTCCTCAGCCAATATCAATGAATCCAAGTTACAAGTGAAGAAATACTGCTTTTTTTCTGTTTCCACGATTCTCGATTTTATATCAGAAGTCAAGTTTTTGAATGATTAAATTGTAAATTATGATAGTTAACGCCTTTGAAAGATGATTCTATTCTAATTAAAATTTATAGATCTATAACAGTTTCCTGCGTCAAAATCCAATTCCTGCTCCTGCTCCTATTCCAAAATCAATTACATTGAAAACTACATCATCAAAAATTAAATGAAACAATTTAATCAATTTTTTCAAGCAAAGTTCAAAACTCCAGGTCTCTAGCAAAAGCAGGATAACTAAATCCTAGAATTTGGAGGGAAGACTGCAGTCTTCTCAGAAACATAAAAAACCGAATTCTTCTAGAGGGGTGGCTGCTGAAAAGCATCAAGGTCACAGGATTTGACCTGGTAGAAAAAGATAGAGAAAAACTCAGACTCCTGGGGTAAACGAGATAAAGGCCGGGGTGGCCGCTCCAGACAGAGGAAAATCTTCTTTCTCACTCACAACTCAATGCTCTCTGTCCTGACTCGGGCCAGGTAGAAGCTCCGAGGAAGAATCTTACGTCGCAGCTCGACATCACAACACAATTGGGTCTAATGTTGTAGAACCTCTCTTCAAATTCTAGGAAAATCAAGAGATAAACTTGACAATTCTGGGAAACTATAATATAGTTCAGGAATTTCTGATCAATGTTGAGTTGAGAAATGTCTTCAAGAGAATATGTTTTGAATTGGACAGGATCAGTTACAGGAAAAAGTTATTTGTTAACAATATAATGGTTCTGACCCATCAATGATCAGAATTTAGTGGTAAGATTCCATAACTATTTATTACATGATATAGTAATAATATTTGATATAGTCAAAAAATTATTGTATACACTTTGGTAAAAATAGAACAAAAGAATATTCCGCAGAGATTCCAGTAAAAATCAACTGTTCAAACAACTTTGATAAAAACAACAGTACTCTAGTTGAGAATTCTCAACTTGTTCAATTTCTGTTCAAGTGGTAACAAAAACATAGACATAAAAATAAAAAGGGCGACAGGGCAAAGAGAAAATCCCAATAAAATGTGCACCGTTTCTGGGAAAGGACACAAAAGGAGTGACCACCCTAAAATGTGAGAATTTGAAAAGAAACGACATCGAAATCGTATCTTCTGCCGCAATCCCCTCATGGACTCCAACATATTGAATGGCTCACGCCAATCCTCCTGGGAGAAAAGTGGCACAGAAAAAGGGTAGGGTCAGTCCACTTATTTTTCACTTGACCCAACAAATGGTATTCTGCATTTTCGAGAAACCATCCAGGGGGTCCATTTTTGTTATCCATGAAGAATGACATGAATAATAGAATTCATACTCAGTGTACTCGCGGTCTGGTGAAATTGATTGTTTTGTTTTCTCTATCAAAAGAGAAAGTATTCTTCAAGTATTTATTTTGTCAGCGTGATTCCTACATGAGGTCACCTTATGTTGGTAAGTGGGTGATGATGTTGATGAAGTTGGACTGGTAAGGGCGATTGATCTTATTATATTGAGTTCTAAGGTTATGATTGTCACTATCTCTAAATACCGTGACTAGTATAGATATCACTGTACAGTGCATAGAAAATACACTACTGTAGTGTATGTTGAATTACCAATATGCAGGATTCAAGATAGGGTATAGTGGGAAAATTATGAAGATTTGTTTTGTGACTTGATTATTCGATTATATTCTTCACCAAATGTAAATAAATTTCAAAAATATACTGGGAATACTTGAAAATTGGATATGAAACCTGTGCTTATAAAGATAACTTCATATTAGTCACGCTGATAGATATGCATCCAAACCTCAGATTCTCAATATGATGCTAACAATTTCAAGCTATATATTAAACTTCAATTCAGTATCTTTTGTAAATTCCTCCGTAACACTTCGTGGGATAATAGATAATTCTGGTAGAGGTATTCGCTATGAGCATCTACCGTGCTGTGTTCTGGTGGATTATCGTGTGTACTTTTCTACGCGTTTTAGCATACAAAGCATAGCGCTAAATGGGAAAAACGCATTTATAATTAGAATGGTATTATTTGCTGCTTCATGCATTTCTTAGTAATTAGAACATGATATTTAGGATAGGAATGTTAGTTATTGATAGTATTATAGCTCATTATATTAGAAAAATCCTAGTTTTCAAGTATTTGAGAGCAGACAACCGCAAACAGATGTATTTGAGAGTCGACAAAAACTTTGAGATAACAGCTGATAAGTTATCTTACATGAAAATGAAAAATTGGCGCAAGCTCACATTTATTTGAAAAATTGAATGATATGAATATTCCTTATTAAAACATAATTAATAGAGTTTTTGCGTTGATAGTAACAGCTTATTAGATTAACTAACATAAAAACTATTCATGTACATTACCTCATGTACAGGTTAGAATGGAGCACTCCATGGTCCTACTTGATCGATAAATTCTTTTGCACGTAAACAAAACAATTAGGTTAGCTTCACCTATCAATATTTATTCAATGCAGTGAACCATTCTTTTTATTGATGAAACTTATGTATGGCAACTGGAAAAGTGTAGAACTTGAAATTTCCATTGCGTGTTTTATTTTTACAATCCAGAACACAACAAATTCTCCAGGACATTATTTTAGGTTTAGCCCTATCTCCTCCAATGTTAATTCGATCAATTTTTCGCCGAAATGATCCGCCAATAGCGCCTCGATCGCCAAAAATATCCTTTCCACCCACTTGCACACAGCGAATATGCTACTTGTAACAATAATTTCTATAATTATCTGATGTTCAAATAATGGAAATCTGTGGAGGTTGTAGGTTGAGGGGTTGTGGAGAATTTATATCTGAAAGTGAGTAGCCTACTGTTTTAGTTACTGTTAATACAGAGGAAGTAACAAGGTCAAAATAATAATGATAGTTTCAATCAAAATCTAAAAACAAATTAATTTATTTCATTTGGATGAATTCAATCTAAATGGATTTAAAAAGTGGTCATTATTTATAATCTGAATCTGCCCCTATCAATCCTTCTTTGGATTTCAGAGGTGATTTGGACGTACCACAAGCAAGATATAATACTATCGATAACTAATTTGTGACCATACATGAGCAGTGCCTCCAGCCAGATTAACCAAGAGTGTGTACTGTGTGTGTGTAGCTTACTCCCCAGTGATGGTTGAGTCCTCTGTCTCTTTCTCCAGCAAGTGCGCTGCTAATCGAAAATCAATACACATCCAAACTACCTTGTTTTGTACATCGATGGCCGACCATTACCAATGTTATTTCTACTCCATTACAGACCTCATTCTCATTACAACTCATCTTTATTACTGTACTGGCATGACACAATATTCCAGTGTGAGATTGATTCTAATGGAAAGAATTTACAATATAGATTGCTTGCCTATAACCGGCAAGAGCCCGATTTCCTGTAAGCAGCTTAATAACGCTGTCGAAGATCGCAACCGAATATCGACGGACAAAATCGCAGCCAAAAACCACAGACGAATAACGCCGCCAAAACTCGCAACTATAAAAAATCAACTGATGGTCACCGACCAAGGGTTATAAGCTATTATAGTCTGTCCAAGCAAAGAAGGCCCTCTGGCAAGATGGGATAATGACTCATGCTCGGTCAATATTGATTCAAAAATTATCTGTTTGATCTACTTTTTAGACCACATTTATAATTCTTGAACAAATATTGACCAAGCTGGAGTCATTTTCCCATCTTGCCATAGGGTCTTCTTTGCTTGGATTATTGTAGAATCAATATAGACTATAGCGTGTAATACTTTTAAATAGTTTTTTGTGTTCAGTGCAATAAAATCTATTCCATTCTATTCATTGCACCAGTGAGGGAGGGAGAGGAGAAAATTATTCTGAGTCATTGAGGGGGTGAGAATTGGGAAAGAGAAATTGGGAAACTATTTTACATGGTTTAATAGCATCTTGTGCTGCACAGAATTTTCTAGGTACATCCTCGAAAATGTAACTCTAATGGGTACTTTTTGTCAGTACAAGGAAATAAAAGTAACAGATGCAACATGTAAATACTGATTGCGCCCACCTCAAGCTCAGACTATGCGGGCTGTTTGAATAGTATGATTTTAATTGAATCTGATATGATTTATTTCTTATGAATCAGTTTATAGCATTTTATCAAACTTTCTAACGTCACTTGAATCTCCAATAGAGTCGTTAAGTAGGTATGACAGTATCACAGCATTGACTGAACCCCAAAAGGTTTAGTTCACGGATTACGATTTGAGACGCTTCATCAACATAAACAAGCCAGTCTGATTAGAGCGCATAATTAAACATGATTGACCAATCAGTGGAATCTGAAGGGGAGATGATCAGGTCCCATATAAGAGGTAGTAACTCAAGAGAGGCAGAATGATATCTAACAGAATAAACCAGAAAATTGAAAGCAAATAATTGGTTAAGGTCCGTATTATCAAAAGTAGTTGAAACCAGAAATAGATAAACCCAAGATTGAATCAAGCTATGGCGGGTATTACACGATAATAGTTCTATGACATATTTCTATTATCAAACATTTGTGATGATGAAATATTACCGTATAGGCTAATGAACCAAATATTATAAATGATCATATTCTATGTCATATGTTCTCCTATAGAGAACATATTAAAATATCTTTGATATAGAACTATTATTGTGTAATAGCGGCCTAAGGTCGCATTAATGATAATGTTCCATTTAAGTCAACTAATGGGATTCATTGTTTTAATTGTGGTTAGGTGGTAGAGTGGACATCACTGACCATTGACCAAGTTTCACCATGTTATTGAAATAAAGAAGTCATTCTATTATCTACTCTAGTCTAATTAGTTCAAACTAAAAATTACAGTTGACCTATTTATAATAAATAATGGCCAATTTGAGGATGGAGCAGAATTGCTCTATGCTCAGATAATACAGTCTCTATGGCTAAGGCCGCACTGCCGGTGGGTAGAGCCTGGAGGGTAGTTGGTAAATCTATAGAACATACACACCATCCACAGTAATACATCGTATGAATGGTATGACGTCATTCTGTTTTTTGAGGTTATGTTGTCCATATCTAAGAATTTCAAGATGTTTGTTTGTTTGTTTATGAGGGTGAAGCCCACATAAGCTCATAGGCTTGTGCGTGGGTAATGAAATGTATGATAGATGACGACTACTTTGTAGGTAGTCGGGACCGACGGCTTATCGTCTCCTCCGAAAGACGGGGTGGTCGTATCTATGTGATTGTGCTGTGGTCAAAAATTGTTCTCCGCTTGGGATTCGAACCAGGGTCCACCTGGTTATCAGACCGGCGCTTTATCACTCCTCCAACGAGCCACCCCATTTTTAAAAGATGGCGGCTGAACACATACCATTCATACGTATTGCTGTGGTTGGTGTGTATATTCTATAGATTTACCAACTACCCTCCACCCTCCAGGCTTTACCCACCTGCAGTGCGGCCTCAGCCTATGAGCAGAAAGTTCTAGCTACAGTATTCATTACACACTTTACTAGGTCACATTATCTATTAATATTATAAGAATATCCCACATTTCGAGCAACATTAGGATTAGGTTCGAGTAGAGACTACCTCTTTCCATGCGTACATAGTTTTGTCAGAACAGCAGACAGGCGACTACGCCCCTGGCTCCAATCTACTTCATTTCATTCATGAGGCCCCTTGGCCCTTCCTGCCCTTGCCCCGATCGAGAAAGAGACCCTGCAGAGCACGTATCTCACTCTAGACGAGGTACAACACCCTAGAACGAGCCACTGTCATAGTTCCTAAAACTACACACCGAACTGGGGTTTTGGAGGGAAAATATACATTTTTTAATAACCATGGGCGAGGAAAAGGTATCTGAAACGAAAATCTGCAAATCATTGAATCAATTTGAAAATCAGTGGTTTGACAACGTCTTGTCTTTTCATATGGATAACTACCACAATATCACCTTCACAACTACTCAAAAAGTATCTGAAATGAGTCATTAATACCGAACAATCTGGTAAAAACTCGATACAGATCACGATAACTTTGTCTATTAATGAAATAAAATAATTATTTCAATCTTTTAACATATTATTTTATGCCCTAATAAATATAAATGTATTCCCAACTTGTACAAAATATAACATATAATGAAAATAATATTTTCAATAGTTAGACCCTATAACTATCAATTGAGCTAAGATGAAAAAAACTAAAGCCAGTTGCATAGGCTACTTTCAAGTGAAAAAAGTTCTATCTCCAATTAGCAATCTAAATCCTAAATTAAGAAAACAATGATTTCTAATTCGATTAACTAAATTGAGGAATCTATGATTTTTAATTCAATTCACTTACAAGCGAAAAATAGATAAATGTTCTTCATTGGCCTTCTATAAGAACAACTAGGAAGTACAAGATACAGAGAAATCTAAAAGGATATTTTTGCTGGCTAAAACAAACATAAGAAGCCTACCTATTGCCTAACTTTTTCACAAAAAGGAAATTAATTTCGACACAGCCTCAGAAGAGAGTTGAGTTGTGGAAAAATCACATCGAAATGGAAAACCTGCCAGAAAATCGCAATGCAGATCACACTTTCATGAGTCGTTAACAGAAAAGTTTTTTATGAAAAGTTCAAAACTTAGATTCCGCTACACAATATGCCGACTTCTTCGCCAAAGACAACCCGGAAGGAAAAGTCGAACCAACTCTTAGTAGACAAATGGTTATTGTATGGGCTTAATGTTCTTGACTGGGATCACTATAAATAAGGTAGGCTTGGAGTAGGAAAACTAAAGTACTTGCATGATAAATCTTGAACTCCATTTAATGAAGTTTCTTGGTAGCTCTTTTGATTTTGCTATGTGGAGCTAGTCAGGTTGAAAACTAGAGGTGATTAATGGCGATTGGGTTACTTTTGTTTTTGTTTGTTTCCTGAGAGTGGAGCCCACATGAGCTCATGTGCTTGTGCGTGGGTAATGGGATGGATGATGATGATGAGAGATGACTACTTTAGGTAGTGGAGACCAACGGTTTAAGCCGCGTATCGACAGTCCGAGGTATGTGCCACGATTGCCTCGCGGTACAGTCTGTTGACGCAAAAAAAGTATGAACTCATGGCTGAGGCATATGTGTGATCTGCAATTTTTGTCTCGGACTGTCGATACGCGGCTTTATCGTCTCCTCCGAAAGACGGTAAAGGATTACTCTCTTTCAAAGGTTCATAGTTTTGGAGATAAACAAAATACTGTAGGCAAAGATGTTCAAGAAGAGTATTGACAAGTTTTCTATGAAATTAACATTTACATTATAACGAGCTGATGCCAAGGCGGTTACTTGAGCGCTGATGGCGTAATGAAGTCTGCAAATAGTCTGCGTAACTGTACTGGACCAGCTGAATAGAAAATAGACTTACAAACGTACAAGGAACAGACGAAGCCGTCCTAACTTTTGGCACCAGCTCCAACATTATAACTTCCGGCTAAAATGGTTGTAAATTCATCTTATAATTAATCCAATCCAAATTAACAGAACATGACACACTAAATTCCAGATACAGTTATCATAAGAAATCAGTGTTTTTCATCCATAGCTCTTCAACAATAAGCCTTCTTTCACATTGGTGTATTGTACTGGCAAATATTGATCTCTCGGTGAACGAAATGTTAAGTCACGAACACTGTGGACTGCTCTTGGATGGGTGACCAGTATTTGGCCAAGTACACATTGGCGAGGTGGAACTACCCATAAGGGTCTCCCCACCACTAAAAGCCATAAGAGTATATTTTTTTACATTGGTGTATTGTATTATGTTTATGTATCGGGCTTCATGTTTTCAAATTTGTCCCTATAATAACTTACAGTATATTGATTATGACGTTGGATATTCAACATTTATGTTATTATAGAGATAAATTTCAAAACATGAGGCTCAATGATATAATATGAGACATGATACAATACATCGATGTGAAACAGGCTGAAATACTTAGTTGATTCTTGAGAATTTCCGACTTTCCATTCAATCCAACGTTTTCCAACGATTACTAGTGCTTGAAGTTATGCATTTAAATGTGAATTATAATGCTATCAATCGAATTGCTTGTAAAAACGTGATCGTTGAGATCTGAAAACTCACCATATTATAATGTCGTTCTTTACTCAATAACGGCTCACTGTAGTAAGAAGGATCAAGCAGTCTGTTAAAAAGAAAGAAGTGTTTTAGTTGATTGAAATGCTAGATGAAGTATGCTTAGTAGAATGAGTAGTACGCTTAAATTAGAAATACAGTGTGTTAAAAGCAGTGTATGTTTAAAATATATTCTATAAAGCAAAGAAGACATTCTGACAAGATGGGAAAATGACTCTAATGTCAGTCAATACTGATTCGAAAATTATAAATCTGGTCCCAAATTATAGATCAAAATTTTCTCTACAATTCAAGACCAAATGATCAATTTTTAAAGCAATATTGAACGAGCAGGAGTCATTTTCCTGTCTTGCCAGAATGTCTTCTTTGCTTGGACAGACTATAGGCCTAGTAATATGTTCAAAGCAGTTGTATGTTTCAAGTAATAGTATTCTCTGATTAGTAGTATGCTAAAAGTAGCAGTAAGATATACATAGTAGAATAAGAATGCTAAGAGTAGTTTCGAGTAATATCTGATGTGAGAGCACCCAAAATAATTAATCTGCCTTGAAAAATCATCAATTTCCAATCAAAACATACACTGAATACATCAGATACAGGGCTCAGTTGAGGAGCGAGTGCATTTTAGCGCGGGGGATCACCGCGACACGAGAGATGGCGAATTCGCCATTCATGAAAGGGGGAACCGACAACTTGATTCGCGGTGGAAATCGGCATAGCGAGCCAGCCGACCAATCACAACGCAGCCTGATAGCACCTCCACCACTCGACTCGCTCACTCACTCGACAGCAATGCCGGCCGGCCGCACGCCTAATCTTATTTCCCCCTCATTTAGCAACTGGGTAAACAGTTTGCAAATACTATGATTAGATTGGTTGATTGTAAACATTCGTAATTATACTAGTTTTTCTAAATAATTGTACAATTGTTTGTTGTAAACAAATAAATATTGTAGGAGTGACGCCTTAAAGTTAGGAGGTTTCGTCTGTCGCTTGTACGTGATGTAACTTACAAACAGCTGATGATATAGTCTGGCCAAGCAAAGAAGAGCCTCTGGCAGGATGCGAAAATGACTCCAGCTTGGTCAATATTCGTTAAAAAATTATTGGTTTGGTCTCAAATTATAGATCAGAATGTTTCCTGCAATTGAGACCAAATCAATAATTTTTGAATCAATATTGACCGAGCTATAGTGATTTTCCCATCTTGCCAGAGGCTCTTCTATGCTTGGCCAGACTATACCTACAAAGCATCTACTCTTTTTTGATTTCAAAAACCCCATTTAAGCATAGCTGAATGGCAACTCTAATTGACATCTAATTGACAAGCGGAGAAACCGCTCAACTCTTTGGTGTCGAAGCTGCTATACTCTATTCACGATCACTTGAGACGGGATAAACAAACTTTTTGAGTGTGTGTGCGTTTAATAGAAGGTCTTCTATGCGAAGCTTTCGGCCACAGACCAACAGCTGTAGCCAATCACAGCTCAAGACTACAGTTTTGAGACAAGACAAGTCGGACTGTATCCAATCACAGCTCCAGACAAGAATCAGCTGTTCGACTGTTTTGCATAGAAGAAGACCTTCCATTACACGCACACACACTCAAAGAGTTTGTTTATTCCGTCTCAAGTAATCGTGAATGGACTATAGTAAACTATTTCTGACGACATTGCAGTTAATTTTTAAATATTAGTTTTGTACATGACACATGAGTTTTGGTATCTGGTCCTTGAATTGAGGACAACTTAACTTCAAATCCCACAGACTTTATAAATTCAAATAGAGCCACAAACTTTTCGACACAATAAATTCAGATAGAACTGCCATCACCACCGCTTCCTATATCAGCCAGTGTCAACGAAATTTAGATGGCAGTGTTGAAAATGGACGTCGTGATCCGAAAACGCTCCACACGTTAGTAAGGCCGCTATTACACGATAATAGTTCTATGTCATACATCTATTATCAAAGATATAATAATATGTTTACTATAGGAGAACATATGACATAGAATATGATCATTTATAATATTTATTTCATTACACGGTAATATTTCATTATCACAGATGTTTGATAATAGAAATATGTCACAGAACTATTATCGTGTAATACCCGCCTAATATAGTTTTCCATGAAAAGATACTACCCGCGGCGGTAGCGAAGCTAAAAAACTCTCTTTCCATGTTACTGAATTGGGCAGGACACACCGAGCTCGCTCCCGCGGTGGGAGTACCTCGGCGGTAGTTTCACTTCGCCAGCCAGGCTAAGTTTTAAAACGTCTGCTAGCGGTACTACCGCTTCGGTAGCGAGCTCGGTGTGGCCTGCCCAATTTAATAACATGGAAAGCGAGTTTTTTAACTTCACGATCGGTAGTGCATGCTAGCGCATGCGCATTCCCTCACGAATAGAGGACTACCGCTATCGGACGTTTTTTGGTGTGGCCTGAACTACCACCGCGGGAGCGAGCTCGTTACCTCTAGCAGACGTTGGTGTGGCCACTGCTAGCTACCACTTAGTTTGAAACCTACCACTATCTGTGGGTTTGATTACATACACAGATACACATGTGGAACATCAACTACAGTTCGCGCAAGCTGTTGAGACACGTCGTAAAATGCAAGATAACGGCATGTCTTCTCAGCTTGTGCGAATTTTCATTTAACAATTTTAGAGATAAAATTTGTGATGAATGATTTTCATCAGTTTCTGTTGAAAGTACTATAACAAAGTACTATTAGACGAACATCAAAGGAAGCTTCAACTGAAAACTGAGAGAGCAGTGAAGCGACAAATATTCAGTGCAGTGAATGAGAAATACAGCAGCTCAAAATTTACACATAATTAATACTTTAAATTTAGAGAGAAATTGGTAATGATCAAAGACAAGAATCAATTGTCTGTCGCCAATCCTAATGTTGAACAATCAATTAACAAATGTGAAAATAAGCCCACATCGACAATCGTTATACATTATGAAATGGTCGACAATACTGTTGGTACCTCAATTATAAATGAACTACTGTATTTCAATCACTGATTACAGTCCAACAAGACTGATCGAGTTGTTGGTGATAAGAACGACTATAAGTAATGTAGTCTTGGAAATATAATTCAGACGCGGCTCGAAATTCGCTGCTAGAGCTGCCCAGCTCTAACTTCGCTGCTCTAGCCATCACAACTAATTGCGGATGATGCCCACATGAGAATTTTAGCTTGTGCGTGGGTAATGGATAATGAGTGCGAAGGTGATTGATGAGGTGAAAAACAGCCATGCCTACTGGGTCTCGAACCCTGACCAGGCAGTGCTAGCCGACTGAAGGTTGTGACGCCCCAGCCCACTACGCCAACCGGGCCGGCGAACTGTGACCCGGCTTATGTGAACTCTAATCACATAACTATATTGTAGATGTTTACTCTGTTATTAGGGCTACTAATGTATACTAAATCAATGAATAGTGAAATTCACTTGAAAATGACATAAAAAGGGTGAATTCCACTATTTATATTTTAATATACATTGATATAGTTTGTACAAGCAAAGAAGACCCTCTGGCAAGATGGAAAATGACTCCAGCTTGATCAATATTTTGTTAAGGAATTATAAATTTGGTCTTGAGAGTGGATCAACTTGTTCCCTACAATTTGAGATCCAATTGATGATTTTTGATCTAATATTGACCGAGCTAATGGTAGAGGACAGTGGATAGCTAGATAGGTCTAAATTTAAATAGCTCTGCCGAATTTGCTACACAAGAGAAACCATGTGATGCGTTAACAACATCTCACTGTTCATAAAATCAAGAACTATCACAATTTCCCATCATGATAATGTGAAATTGTGGTTATGTCAGCTGTGGAACTTCTTTGGAACTCTTCACTAATAAGACATAAGCTACGATAAGTTAATAATAATAAAATCCCACAGGGGTCTTAGTTTTCTACATTGATGATTAAACCCCTCTGTGACATTTTCCTGTGTGGTTATCTTAAAAAATTGGTTTACAATAAACGATTTGAGACTCAATCAATAAAATAGAAAAATTTGTCACGCTCTTTCCAATGTATCGTTGGATAACTTGCATGAAGTGCAGATGAATCTAGAAAATCTAATGAATTATACCCACATGTACATAGATGTATTTCCCTGACAAGATTATTTCCCTTGACGTCTCGACAATCATTTGAAAATGAAAAAATCTTCATACATAAATTCAAGTCACAAGGTGTACTTTTTCCAGTTCTTGTTTACCGGTAGGTAAAAGAAGCAACGTTATAAACCAAGTGAGCAAAAAGTGGGATATAGCGATTCATCACTGTCTTGTCAGGTGACTATCTTCAACATTACTTATTTTTTCCTTCCTTCTCTAATGTACTAAAACGTCGTCCCCCATATTTCACAAGTTCACTACAGGAGAACATAGTAAATTTTGTTTTAAACTAAATTTTATTATCCTCAAATTAATCACCTCCAACAGTAATATGCTACACATTAATAAATGTCTCGATTATCGATTTGCGTACCACAAAGTATACAAGTCATTTTACAGAAATCCAGACAAAATAGGCTATTGAAGGAAGCATGAATGAGGGCCATGAAGCATAAAACAGTTATTCCCTCCACCACCAGAAATCGTGAGACAGCTTTAGGATAGAGTACACTTCAAATTGTGACGTAGGTCTACCATTCTAGGGTAAGATCTCAGAGTTGAACTAGTGTATATGAAGAGCACACACGTCATATGGGCGTAACCCATACATATTTACTCTATTCAAACCATACTGATATATTCTACTGCAAAATAATTTTTCATACAAAATATTTCATCTGTAATAGTTTTGTATTTTTCTGTAAATAGCATGTTCATATATAAAATTGAAAAATTAGGAGCAGCTCAACATTAGCATGAACAACAATAGTTAACAAATTGATAGCAAGACTAAAAAGAAGATTCGCGTCACGTCTGCTAATTTTTCTGACAATTATACCCGCAAGAGCCCTGGGCCCAGTGGCGGTTCCAGGGGTGGGCTGGGTGGTCAGCTGCCCCCCCAGTTTTCATGGGAATTTTTCCAATTGTTTTTCTAGTTAAACGCACATAATATAGGCCTAATTATTTCTAAAATAATTAATTTAGTGTGGACTGAAACCATAAAAAATAATTTAATGGTTTATAGAATAGATAATATCTGTTATTGGAAGTTCATATGGACTTTCTAAGCCTAATTGAAAATCCTCACTCATGTTATAGTTTGGTAGGCCTTCTTCAGTCAAATAAGCTTGCCGATATCTTCCATGAATTATGGTTATTGATTCCTCCAATCTACAATGAAGTGGATTATGATGATTGGATCATATCTAAAATATCATTACAAAGTAAATAGGCTACCGGTAATCAGTCTAACTTAATTTGATGATTTTTTTTAAGTTGAAAATCTTAATGCCTTGAAAACCTGGCTTTATTTTATTTAAAAATGTAGTCTTGAGGTTCAAAAGTAGATAGTTTGGCAATAAGTTTTACCAACTATTGAGTTAATTCCAAATTTTTCATACTACACAGAGTGTTCCAGAAGGAATGTGCAATACTTCTTAAGCTGTTTCTTTACACCAAGTAGAGGAAAAAGTTTCGTGGGACATATCACCAAAAACGCTTTGTTACCGCTTAGATAACAATTTAAATGTCTCAAGAAATATTCATTTTTCTATTTTTTCACTGGCTTTATTCAGATTCTAAAATTATTAATTCCCATGTGAAATGGAGTTGTGAATCTGAGGAATTCAGTGACTGTTTTATGAGGGGTTTTTAACTTGAATGGTTATTGAGATAATAGAGCAAATATGCTACCATAATTTTTTATTTTCAATATTGATAGAAGTTGAAGAGAATCAGAAGATATTCTGAAGAGATAACAGTTGAATAGCGTTGATTGTGTAAATTTTACCTAATTCTCAGAAATCGCGATCAAAAGGAGACAAAACATTGAACAGGTGAAAAATTACTGTAAAGTCGCAATTTTAAGATTTGATTGAGTTTATCACGTCGAAATTTGACATGGTAATAGATAATTTTATAACTTGAATAAAACCTCTAAAAATCAATACTTTCTGAAAAATTTCAATTTCTCTCAATTGTTATCTCGATAACAAAGCATTTTCGAGGGGCCTGAGAAGCATTGCGCATCCTTCTGAAACACTGGTGTGCCGTAGTATGAAACTATTGGATTCAATTCAATAGCTGTTGTTAGTAGAAATTATGGCCCAATTATCTTCTCTTGAACCTCAAGAGTATTATTTTTTTATATAAAATAAGGACAAGTTTTCAAGGCATCAACATTTTCAACCTAGCTCGAAAAATAATCAAATTGAGTTGAACTAATTATTTATTTTGTCATGATATTTTTAATTTTTTCCAAGGAAAAAAGATGCCTGGGAACCCTACTATCTAGAGTAGGGGTAAGGGCACCCACATATCCTTTTATAAACTCCAGCCCCCCTCCCCCTAGAAAATCACTCGTGAATTTGAGCCCTTGCCCCCCCAGTTTTTCGGGTCTGGAACCGCCACTGCCTGGGCGTGTGCGAGAAAGGGACATGACACATTTAAAGTTTCATTGAAATACAACTAACTATATGATCGGCGATCTGACCTGGTACCTATATTAAATGGAATAATGATAAAATATTAACCCTTTGTGAATCCTAAAGTAATCAATTTTTGTGAACTTAATAATTATCCAAATAACAATAGACTTCAATATACAGTATTGATTTGTTTGGTTGATAGAAAGACAGGTCTCTTAGTCTGTAAACACAAAGAAAACCCCGTTTTTTTATTTATTAATGGAGCTTTAATACGCATATTACAAGTTATTATTTTACATACACACTGATACAGTTGAAAAATAAATAAAACTCAAACACCCTTTTTTTGAAAACTTTAAAAATTATAAAACACACTAGTTTTCAAAGTTTTCAAAAAAAGGGTGTTTGAGTTTTATTTATTTTTCAATTATTTTAAACAGCCCTGTTTTAAAGTTCTTTACACTGATACAGCCCTAATGTATACAGAAGTACAGGATGTTGCTCCTACAGTCATTATCATTTTTCTTTTTTTGCTTGTCTATACTATATTATCAAGACAGCTTAGAGCAGCAAATGCTCTTGCTTTTAAATGACAACACAAATGCAATAATGGAAGTTTGTTTGTTTTTATGAGGGTCTAGTTCACCCATGGAGCCGAAAAAGCAGGGTGGCTTTGACGAAGTAGTGCAGTGTGGATCCAGAGGAAAGATTTGAAGCTGAATGAATGAGATACACATCACATCTGCACACTGAGCAGTATTCCAGTCACAGTAGGAATTCAAGATTGATCGCCGGCTATCATTGAGAATCAATTAAATTTCATGTGCACCAGACTATCAAGAGTTACATTCCTACTGAAGGGAGGTTTCCATTTCTACAAGGTGCGGGCACATGATGCAATAGAAACACGTAGCTGTATGTATAAACGCAAATCAAAAATCAACGACCATCGTGAGTAGCTCTATACAACCAAGGTTCATATATAGTTTCATTATTCTATACTAATCTTGCTATACAACTACGTGTTTCTATTGCACCTTAGGCACATGTGCCTGTGTGATTTTTATAGTAATGGAAATTTACCTTGAGTGGATAGAAATTATTCCGACGAGACATGCTGCAGCATTGCCAAGTCAGCTGATTATGAATTAAATAAAAATTCTTTTAATACACTGTGAAATTGGCTACGTCTATGGGTGCGGAGGGAGGACTCTGCTGGTCAATTTTCCACCGTACTACTTTCATGCATTCTACCACAATCATCTTTTGACGTATACTGCTGCTGGTTGATACTTAGGGAACTTGGAGCAGTTCTCTTTCTGCAGAGAAAAGCCTACAGAGTGATGACTGCTTTTTTTAGAAGACCAATTGAACATTGCAATCAAGGGTCTAGATATAGGCTTATTTGTGAAGACGATGCAGACTTGGTTCAAGGGTGACCACTTCTATTTTCTTGATGTGTACTTGGAAAGCTTATAGGAGGACTTGTAGAACCCAGGTATAATAGAGCCAACTCAGGATCCTGGTCATGGGCAAAGCGGAAGGA
Organism: Sogatella furcifera; assembly: GCA_017141385.1. Lineage (NCBI taxonomy): Eukaryota > Metazoa > Arthropoda > Insecta > Hemiptera > Delphacidae > Sogatella > Sogatella furcifera. The sequence goes on along the minus strand of CM029551.1, from coordinate 10,884,840 downwards.
ACTATAAGATGTTTAGTATGTAAGTGAAGAAATATTAGGCTGGTGAATTCAAAAGTATTTTGATTTACTCATGGGTAATATTTTAAGTCTCAAATATTTCATGCACTTAGTTTTTTTACAATTATCTATCATTATAATGAACTTTAGGCCTGGAATTGATTTTCGCACCATTGGATTATCTGTCCAATTGGCTAGTGCTACTGAACACTCTTGAAAGCTTTGTGTTGAATTAAAAGAAAATGAATTATATTTAGAGGTTTACCTCGGGAATAAAAAGAAACTCTGTGTTGGTTAAAGATTGGTTGCATTTAAGTTTCGTGAGTCAGAAGGAAAACACAATAGTCTTGCAATTGGAAAATGAGCTCAATGGCTGGATAAAATAGATTGCAGGCTGGAAGAATTGACAATGGGAGATTCCCCACAATAATATTTATCCATTGTCAGTTACAAGTGGATTAGTAGCGGAATGGTTCAAGCAAAGAAATGCATCATATTGCCAAAAATGACCTCCTCTAGATCATGTAAAACTTAATGTAACAAGATTTCCATAAGTTATCATAAGATTCCAACGGTACTGATTATTTGAGACTGATTTTTAAACTGGTTATTGATGCACAGCTTTGTTAGGATTATCTGCAAGCAGTTTGAAGCACAAACCTGTTTAGCTAAGGTTGCTCTCAACGTGTAATGCTTTCGCAGACCTGTCACTGACTGTCCTGATAATGCTGCACTTCAAGTTGATAAAATTAATTTTGTCGACCAAGTTTTGTTGGTGTCTGCTAATTTATACCAATATAAAAATACAGTAGGTCTGGCAAAAACTACAGCGTCTGGTCATTATACGTTCCCGCCGAAGATGTCTGAATTTGGTATACGAAAGGGCAGGTTTAAACTATGCCAATTGGCAAGAAAATTGTCCTCAGACAATTGTCTCCTAAAATGTACAGCTGATCTGAAGTTTCCATTGAATCTTATGATTTTAAATCCAACATCTAGGCATGGCTAAAAATGAAAACTCTTATTGACAACATCAGCTGTTGGAGGCCGGTATCAGTTGTCTTATGACTTATGTCTAGCCAATGGGCATCGTATGAACCCTCCTCAAGTGTACTGGACGATCGTCCTGACTAGAGAATAGTTATGAATAACTTATACGAATATTCTTAAACTTATTCACTTGATGCAAATATTTCGAAAATACAGTATAATGAACAGACAAACCCACCTCATTTCCTGGCTCCAGCTCTACTGTAATAAGATTATGCTAAGGCTAAGGTTATGCCGCGAATAGTGGAATAGGCATTGCGGCTTCAAAACCTAGGTTAGGAATACAGTGATGCTTATTTCCTATTTTGTAACAATGACACATAACTGTCATTTATTCAAAGAATTTCTAACATGAGGATGAATTATTTCAATAGAAAGAATTTGTAGGCAATTGGAATCTAATTTATTTTTCATGAGTAAGTTAATGGATCAGGATCAATGTTGAAAGCATGGTTTTCTGGTTGAAAACATTCATTCTGAATAAAATATTAAATCAGTATAATTAAACTACTCACCATATGAAAGATGTGAAAATTTTCCTGCTAGAAGGCTCAGTATATTAATCAATAGTTTTAGTTGAAAAAATGTAATGTGTATGAATTTTGAAGAACGACATGGACATAGATTATTCTCCAACACCCAAATTTCGGCGGCGCCATGATGGATCATGGTCCGAGGTTCATGGATGTCCATCCAGTTTAATCCATGATGAAAAAACAAAAGAAATTGGAATCAAAGCCAAAAAAATTTCACTGCTGATAAAAAACACTTATAAATGGATCATCATCATTTGAATGAGAAAAAAGAGTTTGATCAATTATTCTTTTCGTATCTCCACTATCAATTTTTTCAACGGAGTAAGGATTGATTTCTCACAGTAATAAAAATAAATATATATTATTCAATATTTATTTCTTAATCCTCCTTTCAATTTGTTTGTTGTTCAATTCTGGAATCGACTCAATCATTCTTTGTTACTAGCAGTACTCTAGAACATTACTACTCTATTCATAAAAGACTAGCAGACGGTGAAGATTTTCCAACCTAACCTAAAAACTATTCAAATTCTTCATGAAATTCTATATTAGATATTCTTTAATGCATGAGAAAATTGATAGTGGTTACTAAAAACTGTGAATAAATTCAATGTGATTGCTCATTAACGGTCGTATAATATCAGTCAAAGCAATGATTTCGACTTTGACTCGTAGTTGTCGGCAATTTTATTGCCCTTTAAATCAGATTTCCAAGCCATTTGTGAATGAATTTACTTTGAAAAAAGTAAGTGCTATACATTGTAATTCATATCTTAGGCTGGAATAGGCTGTATGTTTTTTATGTTTTTCAACTATCTTTATTTGCGGTATTCTAACATTTGAACTTTTATTCATCAAATTATTATATTTAGCCCTAAAAATGATAGTCAACAACAGAGATGGACTAATAGATCCTAATAAAATTATTTGGAAATAATTTTTTAAAAGCTGATGCCATGTTGACAGAGTAGATTGATGTTTTTTCAGAAAGATAATAGAGAACAAACTAATACAGCGATTTTCCGGTCTCTGTAGAGAACAAGTTAGGCCTACAAGTTGCAAGAGGTAAGCCGGTTGCAGTGTTGCACACACAATTTTTTGCCGTCCTAATAAACTTGACTAGTTATAACTTAATAGAACTTGGTTAACAGATTATGGGCCAATTCATCGTCTACTTACATGAATTTAAAAAATCTGATGAACTGGGACCTAAGAGAGTACTGTTAAATAGATATAAAGATAGAGAAAGAATGATAAAGAGATAGTGTTAAATTGAGAGAACAATACAGAAACTCTATAAGTTAATCTATAACAATATATAGAGAGTAGCATTCAATCACTGTAGACACCAAAAATCATGTGTTTGCCCAGTTCCCTTCAATCTAGTAAGTTGACTTAGTCATAGAATTTATGAGGACGTCAGATATAAATTAATGAAAAATGAAGGAAACTTCAAGGTGAAATCAATCAACTTAGTGAGCCAATGATAATCGGTACGGTTAGCTACAAAATAGATTTTTTGTATTCTTCTTTATTGTATGGTATTTTATGACAAATACATTTCATTTATTTACTTGATACTTGATGTCGTCGTCCTTGACTGGGGGTACCAGACAGACTGTGTCAAAGGTTTTTTTTTAAAATAGTGGCTCCTCAGCCAGCTCAGTCAATGAATAAATTGGGTTGTTTATCAATGCCTGTCTGATGAGAGAGCAGAATCTTGTGCGAGGTGCATTTCTCACTTCAATTGGGAGCCTGTTGTAAAAACTAATTGCAGCTGATGGAAAACTCCTCTGCATGCTGGTCAACCGGCTGCGAGGAACCTCCAGATTGGCAGCATGCCGAGTGTTGTGGCTGTGAATTTCGTTTTTTCTCACCAACTTATGCTGATTGCCCCTGACATAGATCAAGGAGGACAGGACATACTGACTGTATATGGTTAGGATTTTCATTTCCCTGAAGATTGGCCTACAATGATCTTTATGACCCGCAAAAGAGATGATTCTGACTGCCTTCTTTTGTAGTAGTAGCACATCATGACAAGAGGGTGCATGTCCCCACAACAGTAGTCCATATCCGATGTGACTGTGGAACAGGGAATGGTAAGCTGATAACAGGTAGTCCCTGCAGACAATATGTCTCAGCTTCCTGTGCAGGTATATCACCCTGGACAATCTCTTGCAGACTTCTGTCACATGGTAGCTCCATCGTAACCTGCCATCTATCCAGAAGCCCAGAAACCTTACAGGCTCTGCTTCCACTGTTGTCCTCTTCAGGGAACAGACCAGAAAGTTGGGTTTCTCGTTGTTTAGCATCAGCCTGTTTGCTGCAAACCAGGTTTGTTGCTTCTTCCACAGTTTTACCTCTAGCTGTCAATGTGGTATCATCTGCAAAGAGTATAGAGCTCTCGTTGTTTGGAAAGTCGTTCATAAGCAGGATGAAAAGCAGGGGCCATGATTATTTGATAAAAATAATAAGGAGTGGCCGTAGTCGAGTGGATTAGATGCTGGCTCTTAATAAATTTGCTTTATTTTTTGTTTTTTCCAGGTATGGCTTCCAAATAAACAACTGGCTTGCAGTATCAGTTTCTTCAAGAAATCAGAACCAGCGCAAGATGATAAGAAAGATAGTCTAAAAATTTATACTGGAGAACTCAATGGAAACATTTTCAGAGTGAAGGCATTTTCATTGCTATCCAGTGTTTTTGGATTGGGGACTTTACCAATTGCAATTCATAAAATCATGAATGAGGATATCAGTACGGTCGCTATAGTTATATCGGGAACAATACTGGCTTTTTTCACATTCGGCACGCCTTACTTTTTGCACCTACTGGCAAAAAGGTATGTGACTGCAGTTTCGTACTCAAAAGACACCGACACGTATTCGGCGAAAACCTACTCTTTTTTCCTGCTTGACAAAGAAGTAAGTAGTATTTTCATTTAAAATTTAATAGCTCACTGAACCTACTGAATCATAGTTTATCTTGAATTAAGTTACCTACTCTTGATGAAAATAGTTATTTGGGTAACTAGTGCCTAAAGTGGTAGATTGCTGCATCGAGTGAAACAGTTTTTTTCACGAGCCGAAGGCGAGTGAAAAAAGTTTCTCGAGTGCAGCAAATACACTTTAAGCTCGAGTTACACATTACATTTTTCCTACAGTTACCATCAAATGTGAAAAAAATTAGAAGGAAGTTGATTTAGAGACCTATACATATAAATTGGGGGTTGTAGGATCACCAAGAAGGGTAATTATATTATATGATCTCAATCAACTGATTATAATACACTATGTACAAATGGACTGAAAGAATGGACTGATAAAATAAACTGATAGAATGGACTGATGAGATGAACTGGAAAAATGAACTAATAAGATGGACTGTAAAAATAAACTGATTATGTTTAAAATAAAAATAAACTGATTATGACTGTAAAATTAACTGGACTGACAGAATAGACTGATGAAATGAGCTGAGTGAAAGGGATGATGAAATAAACTGACACAATGGAATGATGGAATTAACTGACAGGATAGACTGATGAAATGGACTGACAGAATGGACTGATTAGATGAAATGGACTGATGGATTGGTCTTACAGAATAGACTGAAAAAATGAACTGATGAGATTGACTGGAAAAATGAACTGATGGAATGGACTGATGAGATGGAATGAAAGAAATGAACTGACAGAATGGAATGATGGATTTAACTGACAGGATAGACTGATGAAATGGACTGATGAGATGAAATGAAAAAATTAATTTATGAAATGGACTGATGGATTGGTCTCACAAAATGGACTGACAGAAATGGAATGATGAAATAGACTGACAAAATGGACTGGTAGAGTTAACTGACAAAATGGACTGGTAGAGTTAACTGACAGAATAGACTGATGAAATGGACTGACAGAATGGACTGATTAGATGAAATGGACTGATGGATTGGTCTTACAGAATAGACTGAAAAAATGAACTGATGAGATTGACTGAAAAAATGAACTAATGGAATGGACTGATGAGATGGAATGAAAGAAATGAACTGACAGAATGGAATGATGGAATTAACTGACAGGATAGACTGATGAAATGGACTGATGAGATGAAATGAAAAAATTAATTTATGAAATGGACTGATGGATTGGTCTCACAAAATGGACTGACAGAAATGGAATGATGAAATAGACTGACAAAATGGACTGGTAGAGTTAACTGACAGAATAGACTGAAGAAATGGACTGACGGAATGAACTGATAGAATGGACTGATGGAATAGACTGGCAGAATAGACGGATGAAATGGAGTTACAAGATGAATGAAATAAACTGACAGAATGGACTGATGAAATAGACTGACAAAATGGACTGGTGGAGTTAACTGACAGAATGGACTGACAAAATGGAAAGATGAAATGGACTGAAAAAATGGTCTAATAAAATGGTTTAAAAGAATGGACTGATTGATAATGGACTGATGAAATGGACTGACAGAATGGAATGTAAAATTGAAGAGACAGAATGGACTTATAACATGGACTGAGAAATTCACTGAAAAAATTGACTGATTGAATGGACTGATGACAATGAACTGACAGAATGGACTGAAACAATGGAATGATGAACTGAACTGATGGATTGAAAGAGTGTACTGATAGGATGCACTGAATAAATGGACTGATAAAAATACTGACAGAATTGACTGATACATTGAATGTACACAATCCACCAGTTTTGGAAAAACCCATTTTCAAAAACTTCCTCTTCTGTGATTGGTTGAAAATCTGGAAAGTTCGGATTACTTTACGCACTAGTGCGTAAAGTATTTTAGGCACTCGTGTGAGAATGGCCCATTTTAGAAACTCTATTCAGTGTGTAAAGATGCACTTTTTTGCTATCTGTAGGAAAATAACATTTTTGAGAAGAGTTTTCTCACTTTTGGTGACTAGGATCAAGTACAGAGACTTTAGACAGATTATCCTGCAGTTATCGAGTATGTTAATACGATCTCTATACAACTTAGTAGACCCAAGTTAAAATTCAGTTCATCATTAATTGTAATTTTTTGTAGCTAATAAATTTGATTTTTTATTTTTATTTTAGAAGAAAATATCTGTCAGAGAAATACATCTTCTAGCAAGGTTGTTAATCGATTTAACATTTATTCAGTGCTCTCAGAAGGAGGGTTATACAAATTTACATTTCTAATATGTTATTAACAAGCAATACAATATACATGCACATAAACTGTACTTTCAAATTTGACTGAAGTTGATTGCTGATAAAGTTATCTCATTGCCTTGAAATCACTTGAATTGTTTAACAATTGATAATGAAAAATTATGTTAAGTTATATAATTTTTTTCAACTATAATTAATTTTTCAGCTGACCTTCAAAGCCAGCGAGGTAGATATACCAGATACTCCGCCTTTCCTTACAAGTTTCGTTGTTCGTGGAAATCCACTGTTCGTTGATCCAAAGTCGTTTACAGATTTGAACCACTATAAGAGGTTTATGAAATATGATGAACCGTTAGATTTTAAACTTACGAGTGATACAAAAGAAAAGAGCAAAATCAAGTAGTCGTTTGTTAAATCTCAAATGTAAGTTATGTATGTTTGTTAAATTAAAATATTGTTGTTATTTACATGAACTTGTTCGTAACTTACAGAACTTTTGATGTCTGAACTAGGCTCAACTAGCTTCCACTTAATTTGACGGATTTTTCAGATGTTTGAAAATGTCGAAACATACACAATGTTTTTTTGTATTATGAAATATTCGTATCAAATGAAAAGGCTAGATATTATCACACCACAGATTTATTGAAAATCGAGACACCGGTTTCGATTGTTACACTATTATCAATCTCTGGCATAACACTACAGTTTTAAACTAGAGATTGATAATGATGTGACAACCAAAATCGGTATCTCAATTTCTAATAAATCTGTGGTTTACATTATCGATACAGAAAACAACCACAATTAAAATAAGAAAAGATAAAATTTATATATTACATTCGTATCTTTGAAGATGATGTTTAAATCAATTTTTAAACAAAGTTCTTGCAGATTGTTCGTAGACAATCGGTAGGCTAATGAAAAAACATCATTCACCATTTTTCAAGTTGAGTGAAATCAACTATACATTATTATGAGGTCTAGAATAGTACTGACCTTATTTTATTGTAATCAAGAAATTATTATTTAATGAAGAAATCTAAAGTTTGATTGGAGAAGATTTTTGACAATTAAATACAATGATAAAATATAACATTTTTTTAATAACGAACGTAAGTTAAATCTAAAAAAATACAATCACAATGACAGGAATGTTAAGATTCGAATAATACATTATGTAAGACTTATGATAATATCAATTGTTGAAAATAATGAATATCGTTACAGTATTCCAGCTGATATGGTTTGTAGAAATAGCTGCCAGATCACCTCAAATTCGTCTATAAAATATACTTCTCTTTATTCACAAGTGGATTAAAAGTGGAATTGATAATTTTCGAGACTGAAATTTTGTCTGAATACTTGCAATACACGCGACTAGAAAATTCATGCAAACCGTTTTTCCAAGTTTTTATAGACCAATTCGGGTAGAATGTATGAAATATATGAATGTACATACACCTTATGTAGGATTAAAGTACAGAGATAGATACTACAATAAAACTTAGTTGCATATACCCTAGACAATGAGGAGTAATTAAGCTCAAAATAATTAAGCAATATGGAATGGCATTTAATACAATTATTCTCCTCAGAAAAGATCAAGAGAAACTACAATAAATGGTTTAGAGTCTCCTAACTAAAAAAGACAAGCTTTTATAGAAGGAATGTTATGTTAAATCAATTCAACTCTCTACAGTCTACACCAATATAAGATATTTCGGCATTGTCACTGTTCACTTTCATGTTTAGAGCTACTAATACAATGGTACAGTGATTTGTTATTTCATTTTTTTAATACTGTATGAGATTACAGTTCTGAATTCGGAAGGAATGATGATAATATACAAAATAATATAGAACTTATAATTCACACATTCATTTTCCACTTCAATTAATAATTCTTTCAGTTTTGGGTAACACTGTATACTTGATGTTTTATGGATTTAACCTATAGTAATAATTCAAATATCACATGTTCAATGTTCTTCATTCACATCTAAGAACTATTTTCAATATCACATATAATTTTCTCGTTAAATTGATAGCTCTTTCAATTGACCTCCATTTTTAAAACTTATATACATCGATTATGCCTGAGACTAGTCTAATTATTTTCATCACAGTTCTGCTGAGGCTCTTGCTTCATTTCTGGGAACAGTTCTTGTACACAAACATCCATCAGCGTATAGAAAAGTTGTTTATTTTGAATTGGATTTTGGAGAGCTGAATAGATTGCAAAATAGACAGGCTTTGTGAATCTACCACAATCACCTATCATTTTCTCAACAGTAACGGCTAGATGAAGTCTATCCAGTTGAGGTCTGCTCTCGAAAACAGCTGATTTCAGAAGTCTGATAAGGTAAGCTGTCCGCTGAGGAATCAGGAGAATACGGATCTTGTGGTTAACGTATGAAACAACGAGAGCATCGAGTATTTTGCCGAAAATGCTCTTCAATGCCAGGATCAGTTGCAACATTTGACGTGGCAGTGAGAACGCTGTCACAGCTGAAAATTGAACAATGAATTACAAATATAATTATTTCATTTACACCACATTCAAATATCTAAACAAAAAATGTATATCAACACAGTTGTAAACCTATTCAGCTTCAAGGAGCTACGTCAGTTGAAGCCAGAGAAAATAGAATATAACTATTCTCCCTATATATTCTATTATCTATATTTTCGGCCATGGAAAGGTATTTTGTGAAGTGTTTCGGTTTCATTAGTTAATATAATGTTTTGAATTTTAAAAAATCTGTTATTTTGAATGACTGATAGAACTATATAACCTACATGGTTTTCCATCTAGTGAAAATTAGGTTATATTATGCTGGCGAAGTGCAACAACCCTTGGTTCTCCGCACTACTGAAAGCCATAGGCTAAATAAAATTAATGAAAAAATTCTCTATACTCTATTTATTGTATTCTATTACATTACATACTCTCTGGTAGAAGCACAGAAAAGGTAAATATACCTTCTTTGTGGTTAAAGTATCTAAGGATAGCAGAACTTTCATCAATGTCAGTTCAATTCTATGTAAAAAAGAAACATTGGTTGCCTTCAATGCAGTGATTGGCATTGTCGCCTTATTTCGTACTAGGTATGGAATACATAATCCCAAAATTGGGCAGTGAATATGTAAAATATCAACTACCATCATAAGATTGCATCAATGACTGTCACCAGATTGTGACCAAGAAGAGTGGAACTTATGGGTAGCTTCCCACAACAAAAGCCATATGCATAATTTTTTTAATGACAGTTCAATTTGGAAAATGAGTGTGAGTCCTAGAACGGTGAAAAGCTTTCATACATACGTGGAAAAAATGTATGCCTTCCAGTGACTGTATCGATTTACTATCCTAGGATCATCTAAGCATGAGTGAGTGGTTAATTAAAAGACTTCAGCTGGTATGTGAATTAATATTAAGAAAGCTTCACTACGATATAATTATATCAATAATAATTTTGGAAGTCATTAATTCATTTATTTAATCGACAAATCACAATAAAGGGTAAAAACACAGACATTACAGTCCAAAACGTTCTTGGAAGTCAAACCTTGGGCTCCAACACAGAGAACAATATTATTAGAATAAATAAATTCAAGTAATAATATATTAAAGCCTGCTTTGTAAAGGAATATTGAATATAATTCCAACCAGTTGTCTAGTAAATAGTAACATTGCACATTGAGAAATTATTTCAAGTTTCACACAAAAACTAATGCCATATGCATTATTACCTTTATTTCATAGATCACATGAATCTGAGTTATTTGGTTAAAATTACCAGCTTTCAACAATTATACTTATTCTTTCTATGTATTCCTTTTTAAAATCTATTTTTTAATGATTACATAACAAAATTCCAAGTATAACATGAAAGCTGATATAGAACAATTATTTCCTGTCCTACTCTGAAAATGCAAAGCTTTTCAACAACTCTCTCATTTTTAGAAGTTGAAATCGAAACTATCTGTATCAATATTATACGCAAACTGACCCAAGTAAAGGAGACAATCCGAGGGACAGTTGAGTGGCAGAGCGGTTCCTTTGGGAGCTGGTTGTCTGAAACTGAGCATCTCCTCACCCAGACCTAAGTTGTTCATGAATATTGAGCCAGTAATATTTCTCTGCTTTCTCGGTGACAGTTCTTCGCTCATATCTTTCCATTCAATTTTACTGAAAAAAATATATAAATGTTTTTATTCAAACACATTTAATAAATAGAATAATCTATAAAGCAGTGCGTCCATAGGTCAATAATACCGTTCAATTTTGTTGCATTCAAAAAGATACAAAAGTCCATCAGATGCAGGATACGATCAAATATTATTCAAGATGTTTCAATGATTACAATAAGATACAAGAGAAGACCTTCAAAATAGATAGCTTCAATTGCATTCTGATAAATAATCTTTTGTATCTTATTGAATGTATCAAATTAAAAGGCATATGAGCCGTGGACACAACTTGAACTTAATAAGGTGATGAATCTGTAATAAATAATGCGTTCCCAAATTGGAATAATAAATTCATTACCAAATCTTTATTTGGAAGTATCAGTAATTTACAAGTATAGTCGGCCCAAGAAAAAAAGACCGTCTGGCAAGATGGGAGAATGACTCAAGCTCGGTCAATATTGGTTAGAAAATTATCAATTTGATCTCAAATTGTAGAAAACAATTTGATCTACAATTTATTAAGACCGCATTTATTTTTATTGAACGAATATAAGTATAATTATTGTTTAATCTGGAGTCATTTTCCCATCTTGCTAGAGGGTCTTCTTTGCTTGGACAGACTATAACAAAGCAAGTTACATCACCCCTCTAATCCATCACCATCACCCCATCATTACTCAGCATACACGGAAATGCTCAGGGTCCACATCCAGTCAGTTCAGACTATCTATATGTCAGTTCAGTCTATCTGGCAGTCAAAACTGTCAGTGGATGGGAAAACCGGCAGTCTAAAATAACAGTAAACTGGCATACCGATCAGCTGTGAACGATTGAACTGTCAGTACGTTCTGACGCATCGCCCAAAAATAGTAAAGTGATTGAACTAACTTGCTCTTAGCGCGCGTCTCGGTGGAAGTGAAGAAGGTGTTGATGAACGGATCGAGGTTCTGTCCCCGCTCCTTGCGTAGAGTGAGCGGAATGGGCACGGAGCGACGCAGCAGGCGCCCTAAGGCCGACACTTCCGGAACGAATTCGCCAGGATACGACAGAAAAGAGTACAGCAGATCCGAGCCACGCAGCGATGGCTTGGCCAGCAGTTTGTGCAAGTACTCTTCGTAAACCTTGAAAAGTAATTCAACTATTCACTGACGATTTATTTCTTACTGCATATAGCTGGATGCTTTTTGCTTATTATTCTGGTGTCGAGCCACCTAAGTCATCGCATAATATATTTTTTCTTACAAAAAAAATTGATTAACAGTTGTGGCAATTAATTTGTCAAGGTCAAAACTAAATTAAAACAGTTTCAATGTAATTATACATTGAACAAAGAATTGCTTTCATCTCAAATAGCAATAGAAGAGTCAATTTCTTTCCCTATCATTATTATGATTGTGTATGTTGTCTCTCTCTAAATAGACTTTTATCAAAATTTGGGAAATAAATACTAAAGGCAAAGCCTGTTTTTTATCTCACAAATCATTTAAATGGATTATAGTATGATGTTTTGCTTTCTTAGTGAATACGTAAAAAACAAAAAGTTAGGCGGTTTTGTCTGCTTCTTGTAGCCTACGTGATGTAACCCACAAACAGCTGATGTAAAGCACATACAGTATTGTCTTCTGATTTAAAAACTATCAACTAGCCACAGCTGATTGACGAAGTTAGCTGTTGGAACGCACAAGGTGCAGACGAGACCACCCAAATTTTCGGCGTCAGCTGTACCTGAGTGCTTTCACTGCGTGATCCAGGAGCAGCGGGACCGAGCAGTCTTCTAGTCGGCAACTGTGCATCAGAAAACTCTCCATGAAATTCGGCCAGCTTCGATTCCAATGTGTAGAAGTCTGCTTGCTTCCTTTCTACCATCCATTGGTTGCTATCTCCTGTTAAAATTTAGAAATAGGAAATGTAAAATATGAAGTTATAGTAAAAAGTTGAATAGAAATTTGGATGGAATGAATATAATTTATATCATCCAATACACGCAGGATAGATTTGTGCGAAAAGAAATATCAGTGCAGTTGCACAAACACTATTTCTATTAGATCGAAATTTCTATTCTATATCTATTTTTACCTGGGAGTGGATGTGCATGATTGAATAGAAAAAAAGACAAGATTTATAATTATATTGAATAATAAAGTGTAGTCTTTCTACTTCTGAGGTGAATAATTGAATAAATTTGATAGTTCAGTGAATTGTAAATTAGAAGAACATAAAATTGTAGAATGAAGTAAAGTGAAAATACTTTAAATGTAAAGAGAAAATATTTTCAAACCATTCATCTATTAAAAATTGAGATACCGGTTTCGGTTGCTACAGCATTATCTATCTCTGGAGTACCAGAGTAATCCAGGTAACAGGAGTTTCACTTTTTGAGTGGTTGTGAAAGTGATATTGTGGTAGTTATCCATATTAAATGAAAAGACAAGATGTTATCAAACCACTAATTTTAAACCACAAAATTAATGGTTTCGACAACATCTTGTTTTTTTCATTTAACTGGAGTCTACCAGAGATTAATAATAGTGTAACAACCGAAACCGGTAAATCTTGATTTTTATAAATCAGTGGTATGACAATATCTTGTCTTTTAATTGAATATGGATAACTACTATCGTAGATATAGTATATAATTGGTCTATGCATCCACACCGTCACAACTACTCAAAAAGTAGAAAACATTTTATTTTACCTTCTCGAACATCAATGCGTTGCACATTTATAGTGTAGACAGGACCACACTTATTGGTGGATGGATCAAATTTCTGTGAGACGTTTGGAACTGACACTCTCCATGCACTCAGGTCTCGTTCAGGTTCGCAAAACTGGAGCGCTTCTGCCTGCCAATCAAAAAAGGCAAATATCAATTATCAATTTCACATCAATTTATTCAGAAAAAGTAAAAAGCGACTCAATAATTAACTCAACAATCTTGTGCAGAGCAATTTATAGTACAATAATTATAAAATCATAATAGAATCTGCAAAAAATAGGCTACTTGATTTTTATTTAGAGACATAAATATGGAAAATAGAGCTCTACTATAATATATATAGTGAGTACGAAAGAAAGAATGGAAGTTTTAAATGAGTTGGAGGCTTCTTCAATTTAGTGATCCATTTTCAAAACATTGAGTAAGTTACCAACAACAAGATATGTGGAATTTTATAATGAAATTGTTTTCGTAATTGGATACAAAAATTCATCATGAGTTTATGAAAAACACTCACATATTCTGGATCAGCTTCGAGTTCCAAGCCAGTATCGAGAGTGAATGCTTGTCCCTCCATGACAGGGTTCGCTTTCAGGGCGCCTTTTATTTTATTTAGGCGACTTCCTAGTCGAAACACGGCACTGGCTCCATCCTGACCTCTACCTGACCTGTTTCGAACCAAAAATGTTTTTAAAAAAACCATGTAAAACTATATGAAATCACAAAAGATTGATTTACTCTGAAACCAATGGTGGAAATGGCATTATAAATTATTCAACATTTTTAGAGATTTTTCTTTGAATATGATGTTTTCTTTGATTAATATAACTTATGAAAAGCCCAACTGAATATAACGTGTATTACTCTAGAAGCAAAAAATCTCATTTTGAAATTTTCAACTCCAATTTGAGTCTCTCTTATCAATTTAATGAATTTCAAAGTGAACTAAATTGAATAGGAAACGGAGTTGAAGCACAGTATCACGCCTGTGTATAAGATGGTTTAAGAAATTGTATTGATACGAAAATGTCACTCTAATGACTCAAAGTATTATATTTGTATATATGTTCCTAGAAATATGAAATTTTCAAATTCCAATTGTAAAAGTATACTGGACATAGCTAGAAAAAATTATGATTCACGAGGGAAAAAGATAACTGATGATTATTTATCGAAAAAATAATGTATCTATGAAAAAGATTTTCCTTCAAATCGAATCGAATGTATTTTTATGTCAAGATTGTCATCAGAATAAAGACATTGAGACGGCAATTAAAATACTAATACAGTAAATACTTTTTAATTCTCTATTGAGTGTTCATAGAGCTCTATGTGTACCAGTTAAGAACGGTACCGTAATGGGAAATTACAAATCATCCATTCATTTATTCATTTCAGAAAATACAATAGGCTACTCAATTGATAAAACACAGACAATATGTTCCTGTTTTGATGAGATGTAAACTGAATATAATAATAAAATTCCAATCCTATTCAAACGATGATCCACAGCCCACAGTAACATATAACGCGTT
Source organism: Sogatella furcifera (assembly GCA_017141385.1). Lineage (NCBI taxonomy): Eukaryota > Metazoa > Arthropoda > Insecta > Hemiptera > Delphacidae > Sogatella > Sogatella furcifera. The sequence goes on along the minus strand of CM029551.1, from coordinate 10,869,626 downwards.
AGCAATACATATCAATCGAACCAGATTCTCAAGCCTCCACCACTCCGAGCAATAAAAAAAGCAAACATTTCAATAGAAGCATATCAGACTTAATTGAAATTGCATGAAGTAGAATAGATTATTCACTTATAGAATATGTAGAAAGGTTTATGCGTGATTTATGTAATGGATGATGATAGATGAATGTCCCATAAGCTACATAGAAAATGTAACCTGTTATCTACTATAAATCAATAAATCGTACCTCAATTTATCCAAGTTAAGTATTGAAACAATTTCTTCAAAATTATCATTCAATATTTTACATTTTCAAATATCCTAGAATTATGAAGCAGAAATTTCAACCAAATATACATATTCTGCCCACAACAAAATATCAAATTAGACATTAAGCATTTTATGTAATGAGATCATTGTTATGTAATTGAAAACATAAAGCACACACAAAAATACGTACATTACAATGATGATTATACAAGAGCTGAAATATGAATTGAATATGATGGTTTTTTTAACATTGTTCTTGTGACGTATTAGAATTGGCGAATAAATGGTTAGAAATCTCAATTTAAACTAGAGAAAAAACAATTTATTTTTCTGATTGTAGATTCTTCCTTTTTTGGAAGGTTAATCTATATCTATATAAGCGAAATGGCACTGACTGACTGACTGACTGATTCATCACCAGAACTATAAATCCACTGAAGCGAATGCGTTCAAATTTGGCAGTCATGTTCAGTTGGACGTTTAGACGCGCGCTAAGAAAGGATTTTGAAAACTTTTCAAGGATACGCCAAATATTTTAGTTTTTCTAGAGTTTTTCGGCGTTTTCCTAATTTTTTCGAGAACCAATCAGAAATTATGAAAATGTTAATAAATCAGGAAATGTTGATATTTGGTGGGCAGGTTCAGATGAGGTCTAGAAATTTGGTGTTGAAATATTTTTGCAATCCGTTCAAGATTACGCCAGTAATAAGGTTTTCAAATTGTAGATGTGTTGCGGGTTGCATATCTTCCGCCTTGATACGACCAATCCTAACTGTAAATTGAATGGTTCAGCGAGATTATAGATGAATTAATTTGGAAGATATTGAATCAAGTTTCAAACTATGTCCGATATACTTCCCAAGGTTGCGCTTAATATTATTAGCGTTTTACTATTTTTTTTTTTTAATTTTCGGAGTTTTTGTTAGATTTTCCTAGAACAAATAGGCAGAAATTGTTGAAATTAGGTAAACAGGTCCAGATTAGGTGTAGAAATGCTGTGCTCAATAAATTTCAAATCCCTACTGAACGGAATTTGCAGGCGAGCGAAGCGAACCTGTTTGTCTCAGCCGACACTTACACTGCCTATACTGTCGGGGGTCCAGGGGGCGGAGCCCCCTGGCTAGGCGGAGAAGGCGAGCAAAGCGAGCCTGCCGGCTAGTCACAGAATAGACCCAAGAATGTTACACAGAAGTATTTAAAATCACAGATATGCTGAAGCATACAGAGTGCGGTGAACACCATTTCAATAAATGGATATTATTGATAAGAATGCAGCATTTTAGGATTGCGATTAGAATAAATTTTTATACCAACATGCCTTAATTTGCTAATGCTTTGCTTTCTGGCATTCTTCATGTTACGCTGAGAACTGCAAAAATTATATGCGAATTAGATAAAACAAAACTAAAATAGAAATTAATGTTTCCCTGTGTGGAAATAATGATTTACCTTGTTTTGTGATGTTTTCATTTTCAATAATGATGAATGAAAGAGTCAGAATGGTGTTTTTATTTAGAAAGAAGAATGCTTATAATTAAGCTCCCATGCCTTAATTGTAATTTATGAGAATTTAAACTATTCTAGAAGTCTTTCGTGCTATGTAGTTCAGGTTAGTAGCCTGCAGTGATTGATGTTTAAATTTTAAATGATGAATTTAGTAAAGTATCAGCCTACATAAAAATTATTGATAATAATAAAATAATATTAAATAATTAATTATTGAATAATACAGCAGAAACACATTGTCATGTATTATTCTAGAGTATAATTTGCATTCCAAATGAAATAAGAGAATTATTTATTTCAACCAGACTAGTTTCGTACTCACTAGAGGACATTTTCAAGTGAGACCCAAAGTGAATTTTACTTCAAAATGTCTCTAATGAGTACGAAACTTGTCGTGTTAAAATAAAAGAGTTTCACTTGGAAATTTTTCAATGAATACGTAATTTATCGTGTTAAAATAAAATGATTTTGAAGGGTACTGTGATTTATTTCTCAATTTATTAGGAATTAGTAGTCCTAATATGAAAGTGAACAGTGATAAATTCTCAAATAATTATGCAAAAATATGTTGCAAGTAGCTTTTGTTAATTAAATTACGAGAAATAAATCAGAAATCACAAACGTTTTTTAAAAGTGATATTTATGATCTTGGAACAATCACATTGTAGTATAACTTATAAGTATTTTAGGATAGACGGAGATAAGATTAAGACCTAAAACCTAGTTATGCAAGAATGATACGATTTACGAAGTTTTATGAACAAGACAAGGACCCAATAAGATCAGAGATACAATTATTTTGAAGGTTTAAAGAATTGAAAATAAATTAAAAGTGACAAAGTGATCAACAATTAGAAACATATTCTCACCTTCCTTTTGCAGGAGATCCAGGTAGGGATGGAGAGCTATTAAAAAGGCATGAATGAAAATTGTGCAAGTAAGTAAGAAAAATCACGTGCATAAATCATTTGTATTATTAAATACAAAAACAAGTAAATTTATAAAAACAACTTTTAGAACTGCAGAAATAGAACAGTTTACTTATTCCTAGTAATGTTTTAAATATTAATAATAATAGCAAGAAAATATTGTTATCTTGAAATTTCGATATCACAGAATTTTTAAAAGAAAACTATATTATTATGAACTCTAAAACTCTTCAACATTGAACATAGAAATCAATTTATGATAATACTGTATTATAAGTTAAAAATGAAAAACTATTTAAAAATCTTATTAAAGTTCAAAAAACAAAGCTTAGTAATGTACTTCAAATAATCTAAGAACAGCAAAGTGAAGATTATGCACTGGAAATGCAGCTTTGACAAGAAAAACTCTACAAATTGATTCCACACAAAGTGAAAATATGTAAGAATGCATTGATTTCTGCATGAATATGCTATTCTAATAATCTTATACAACTCAGAATCAATATTCAACACAGTTAGTTGGAAAGAAAAATTGCTAGTAATTGAGGTTATTAAAAAAACATCAAATTAAAAATCAGTATACTCAGCACTTACTAATACATGTATGAGTAGGTGTTGGTATAAATACTAAAATAAGTGAATTCACAAAACTTGTAAAATATGGATTCGAAACTGAAAATTTAATATAGTAAATAATTCACATGCAATCGTAGTGTGTGTATTATTGTGGAAAATGTAGCGATAGCATTACAAAATGTGGTTTGGGATATACATAAAAAGTATACTTCAAGTAGGCCTAAAGAATTTTCAATCTACACTTCTATAATTGGAATGGCTAAAAAGTATATCCTTGCCAAGTGTCATGCTTTTTGTAAAACAGTTCGAATAATTATAAGTTGAGGATGAATTTGAGTTTAATCATGTCACAATTATGATTATTCTTCTCATGTAGCCTATTTGTGTACTTTCAAGCTTCAACAATTAAAAAAATCAAATATACTGTAATAATTAAAATGTGTGAGACGGAACTGTGTACTCATTTCAACTAGAAAACAACTTGAAAACAAAACAAAATGCTGGAAAATGTCAATTCAAAATATTCAAGTCGACAAGTTACCTTGATTCCGATTTATTTCCGCTGTTGGAGATTCGTGGACCACACAGCCATACATAAAACTGAAAAGTAAAAAGGAAGATCATGAAAAGCATTATAACGGAATTATAAATAACTAGATAACATAATTAGAATATTTCTATATGAATAACTAAATTTCATTGTAAATGCAAATCGTTGATATTTGGAATTCAAATAATGAAAGTATTGAGTTGTGATTGATGTTCTTTTGAAGAAAATGGAACAATAAAAATTGAGAACATTGACGAATCATTTCGTCAAGAAAATAATGTTTTAAAGAAAAATCTATTTCCAGTCTTCTCTTTCTTCGTGAATTTTGAAAAACAAGTTTGAATGGAATGTACTTCAGCTTTCAATGGCTGTGAAACTCTCTGTCTTCATCTGAAGTTAGTCGATATAACAGTATTTATTATTGTACCATGAATTTTATTCACACTTAAATAGGGTAACACTGAGAGATTTATTTATTTGGATTCAATACCGATTAAAATCCAACAACACTATATTATCATACACATGTACAATAATTATATAAGACACATGAATTTATGAATAGTAAAGTAATTGATATAATTCATAGATATCATAAGAGGAGCTTACATCATCGCTTGAGTGGAACTCAGGACAGTATGTCGAGTCTAGTAGGTTGTAAGCGTATTCATAAGCTTGGAATAACGGTGGAGATGTTCGAAGCTTTGTAACATCCTTCGACAACACTGGAATGAAATAATGAGGTTCATCAATATTGAATTATGTCATTGATGAGAGAAAGAAATTGAATTATATTAAATACATTCATGGGGAAGTGGGTAAAGCCATTACTAGAACAAAGTAAGTAAAGGCTCAACAGTATAGTCGATTCTATGGAGTGTGATAATTAACGTGTTTTTTGATTTAAAAGACATCAAAATTCAATTTTTAATTGAAAGAAGATAGAAACTTTGTAGTAAAAATTACTTATTTCAACCAATTTTCAATTGAATAGAATATGATTCTATTTCTTTATGATTCTTCTTCTTTTTCACTCATTGCGGTGGTTGTGAGCTCGTGGTCCAAGTCCTCCATGTCCCTCCTCGGAATTTTTTTCCTCGTTATTTTTTAGATTGCTATTCTGGTTGCTAATTCAATAGTGATTTCATAGTCTGGTAAAAGATGAAGTATTCTGAATCTGATACTTGTTTTGTGAATTTTTTCTGTCTCAATTAATTTTTGATTAATTTCAATTTGTATTTATTTTTATTACTCACCTTATATTAACTTATTAGCTATTTTTATTGTTTACAACATTATTACCGCCTGTAGATGTGGACTCTTTCCCCGCTCACGGATCAGTAGTCCATGCGGGGAAATAAGTATTCCATATATATTGTCATTAATTATGTACCATTTTTTGCTTATTTGGAATAAATAAATTGAATTGAAATTGAATTGAATTGAATTCTTTTATGAAAAATCATCAAAATGAAATATTTGGAATGCAGAAAAGATAATAACGTCTGCCATGTCACCAAAAATACAGAAAATATAACTACAGTATTTGGTTTATTATTCTCTGCAATCAAAATCACATTTATTTGATTAGAAGGCTTTACCCTTATGGCAAATGAATGATCATACATTTGGATTACGTGAAAAACAAAATTGGGAGAATAATCCAATGATGACTCATTTTCAATCTCTCAATAATATAGATTTATCAATAAATTGATTGTTGAATTACTACTAGAATACTTAGTTTATTATAATCTGATAGAAGAAGACAATTGAATGTAGCCTTAAATCTATGTAACATCTTTGGAGAAAATTCATGCTATATTGGCCGACAAGAGATACATAATTTTGTAGGCAGTATTGTACATTCATAATTCTTATTCGTACCTTTTCTCATGCCAGTGATACACTCCTCTGGAAAGTGGATGGCATCTGGCGAATGTGGACTGAAATAGACCGAATAAAGATCCCAGGCATCTTTATACAGCCTATCCAGCTCTTCTGTGTCCATTTCTGGAACCAGCATCTTTTTATTGAACGCTTCTGTTGGCAAACAAGAACAAAATTAAATTGTACTCCAATCAATTGATCCTATAAAATTTATTGATTATCGATAATATTTATATTAATTTATTTTATAAAAATATGTGTTTGGCTTTCAATGGTGGGGAGACCCTTACAGGTAGGTTTCACCAAAGTAATATTGTTCTCACTTATGTACTGGGCCAAATACCGCACACCCATTCAAGAGCAGTCCAAATGAATCTATATTCCTCTCGTATAATATAAAGATTATGATATCATATGTTTGTCAGTATAGCTTTTCATTCTCCAAAAAGTATGACAAGATAAAAGCGCTGCAATCTTTCAGTCTGATGTTAGTGAGGGTCAAAAACCCTAAACATCAGAGATCTACTGCAACATTTTTCCAAGGTTGCTGGGTTTCTTTTGAATATATTTAACTGGCCTATCAACTACTTTCCATAAGACTATTGTCTCTTCTCATCTATTTTGCTTTCCATAACGAACTGATAGCAATTATTCAACTTTTGAAGTATTATAAACGCCATTGCAGCCAATTTTTTAAATGAGTTCATGAAAAACTATTACTGACTCGTTCAAAAGTCAACTATTGCTCTTTTGTGTAATGTTACAATATGATTTCTCATTCAATTCAAAAGCATTGCGTTAATCAGACTTTCAGTAGTATAATACCTTCACACTGAAAGAGAGCATCGATTTGCTGCTGAGTTACCTATAATGATTTGTTAAGGGTGTGAGTGTGAGTAGCTTACAAGTAAGATGTTCCATTTACTGATATTTTATTACATGGAATTTGATGAAAAATTTCACCGTGTACTAAAATATTTGACTGGCAAATCAGATTTACATAAGATTTACAGATCACATACATATGAATTTAAAGATTTTGGAATCAAAGAATTCTGAAATCTTCAATAAACATAATATGAGTACATATTGTAATAATAATTTAAGATCTGTTATAAAATGTAACATGCTTGATAAAAGTTTTTGATAAAATATACTTAATTTTTGTCAATGCTTCATTTTTAAAACACTTCCAATTAATTCAAGATTTAAAGTACTCACCAAAGTCTAGACAAAACTGAAGGATGTGTACGGCTCCTTGAGTTTTGAGAAACTGCATGAAAGCGTACAATAAAGACTGCTCTTTCAGAATGATACACATATCTGGTTGTAATGCCTGTAGAAATGATTTCAAATTAGACGAATGATACAAAAATTAAAATAAATTCAGAACATGTGTTACATGGGAAGTACAGAGGATTACAAGAACAATATAGAACATCTGTATGAGCTGAGTATTGGAGTGAGCTTAACTACTTTTTGGGACACTATGTTCAGGACAATATATGCTATTTTCTTATGATTTATTCATATCAGTTGTGGGTCTGGCACTACAAAGAGACCAATGCCGAAAAATAATTTGCCGATTATCCCATGAGAATATTTGAATGGAGTACTTGAAAATTCGAAGTTTCAAGAGTACAACTCATCATTAGAAAACTGATAGGTGGTTTGAATGCTTCTACTATCGGACTCGCTCAATGATACGAGTTAAGGCCCGTATCGACAGTGCGAGGCATGTGCCGCGAATGCCTCGCGGTATGTTGTTACTGGTGCGAGAACGCAGTCGATCAGCTGTGGTCAATCACAGCTCTTGATTTATTCTTTAGCTTTAATGACAAGAGTTGTAATTGGCCACAGCTCATTGACTGCGTTCCAGTCGCACCAGTATCAACGTACCGCGAGGTATGCCTCGCACTGTCGATACGGGCCTCAACAGTGAAAATAATTATACAACAACTATGGTCAATTAGATAAACAACGAATACAATATAATAATACTCAACACATGTATTGATTGTTCATTTAAACATTCATTAGAGTACAAATTATAGATACAATAGAGGTTAGACCTATTTCTGGTCGTGGCAAAACGAGCCCTGGAGAAAATGAGCCAATAGAAACTTCAATGTATATGCAATGAATTGGCACAAACCTTTTCTTGATATGTCTTATGCAAAACAAAGGAAATCGGTTTATATAACATTATTCCTTTACATTCATTGGAGTAACGCGCCGGTATGATAATCAGAAGTTTCTTGTTCGATTCAATGTAAGGTATTTAATGTTGGCTATAGCTAACGCCTGGAAAGTTGGGCGGTTTCCTCGTTTTCCTTGTGCGCTCCAGCAGCTGATGTTGTTAAGCAGAGTTGTCATATAGTTATGCCTAGATGATGTTTTTGAAATCAAAAGATGCTGTACATCACCTGTAGTTTACACCACGTACAAGAGACAGACGAAACCGCCTGACTTTTTTGAGTCAGCTATATCCGTGGATGAATCTATTCTACACATGAATTGCTAGGATCAAGCGTGATACATACCGAAGGATGTTGTATTTTATTGTTGCCATGGGCGAAATGCTCAAGAAATTCTACTTGTTCGATATTTTCATCGGTTGGATACTGAGTGAAGGACTGACGGCTGAGCACCAGTACCAGGAGACTGTTGATGATGGCGGGATCGGCCAAAGCGTCAGCCAGTGGCAGCAACAGCCAGCCTGCCACTATCTCTCTCACCAGGACATTGTAAATCCTGAAATAATATTCAAAATTTCAAGGTCTATTAAAGAATATGAATTTTGATATCTGTATCTATCAACGACAACAGTAGTGAGGCTCCCAAGTTTTAATGTTCGAAAGAGAGTTTAGATATGCTGAATTCAGGGATGATGGAAATTCAAAAAGTCGGAAACAATTTACGTGTAGTTTGAAGAAACATAGAATCTAGTAAGCGAACTCTGGTTCAATTTCAACAACGAATAAATCTTTCGCTTTCTGCTATAGATTTCCGTTGAGAGAAGCACATTATAAATCAAATCTGAATTAAAGCTGAGAACTTCATTATAAAAATAATAATTCAAATATGAATAAAATAGAAAGGAATTTTTGTCTCTTGAATAATCACAATTCACAGTCAATAATTGATTTGTTCTGAGAGAGAGTACCAAATTCGATAATAGAAGCGGCCATTAAATTTTGAAGTTAAATTTAGAGACAAATCTAGTATAACCACAGAGAAGGGGGATAATTAATAATATAATTATCTACTTTTGGTATCATTAAACTACATCTTCAATAGTTCGGATTAGTTGAAGATTAATGAATGAATAGTTCAGCAAATCATTTCAATATTGAATGTTTGGATGTGTTTTAGAACTGTTTGTAAATATTGCAGATTGCAGAATATCAAAAAGAGTTTATTGAAAATTCAATTGAGAGACAAATGAAATAAAATTTAATTTTTGTATCTTGAAGAATCATTATGAAAACTACTTAAACACTTAATAAGAAAAATTGTATGAGAAAGAGTGGAGTCCTAATATACAAGATTATTACGCAGTATGATACATAACATTATCTTGAATAACATTCAACCAGAAAGTCAGTGGTTAAGTAGTTGAGTAGAAATTTCAACTCCAAAAATCACAATAATAATAATAATATGAGTATGAATGAGCATTCGAACATGACACTAAGAATCTTACTAGCTTTTTTAATAAACGAATTTAATAAACAAACCGAGTGTTACAGTTTGTTCTAAGTGTGTAATTTAAGTTCTCACCGAGATCTTGAAACAACTAATAAAAGGGGATAAAAAAATCTTACTTGCAATGTAGATAGGAATGTTGTAACAGGAATGGAAGCAGTTGAGACGTTACACATCTCAAATATTTCAGCTCAGTTTCTCTGCTGAAAATGGTCGGATGTGGACAAAACTGTTCTCCTTTGATTGTTCTGATTTGCGATTCTAAATGTCTGGCAGCTGCCGGGATCAATTTGTCACTCACCAATTTCCCAATATCAATCTGCAAAGCGTAACTCAAGTTATACATATAATCTGGTCGAGCAAAGAAGACATTCTAAAAAGATGGGCAGAAAACTCCAACTGGCAAAATTTTCAACTTTTGAAGCTGTATTGATCGAGTTGGAGCCATTTTCCCATTTTGTTAGAATGTCTTCTTTGCTAAAAGCGTTGGAATAAAAGTGAAATACAGCTGCAGTCATAAGTACATATATTTATTTCAAAGAATATATACTTATTAGATAAAAACACATACAATCACGTCCAAAATATTTCTTTCTTAAATGTTTCATCAATATTTGGAATGGCCTGAAGGTTATGATTACAATAATCAACATTCACGTCTGAATGGTTGAGAGGAATATTAATGAATAGTTCAAGAAATTATTAAATTTTGATAATGAATTTTCCAATATGTTCTATTACTGTTTAATATAGGCTTAACGATATAACTTAACGATCTTTTCTATTGAGATTATTGTTTTGGATCTGTCTATGAATATTATGTTATGGAAAATTTGAATGATCAGAATGTTTCCTACAATTTGAGAACAAATTTATAATTTCTAAAACTAATATTGACCGAGCTGGAGTCATTTTCAGAGACAGTTGCCAGACTGTCTTGTTTGCTTATGAACATACTATGATATGGTTCATCTCACCTCAAGTAATCTATTAAGCAGAACACTAGCAGTATGACGTATGCAGTTTCGTAAATCGTTTTGGAAGCTGGAGTCGGTTGATATGTCCTTATACCAGCTTTGCACGAAATCATCTAGTGTTTTATCGATCAACTAAAACATTCAAAACAAATTCCAAACATAAATTAGTAACTAAATGACAAATTCGAATAACTAATGTCAAGTGAACACAAGTTCTACATAATTTATATTTCAAATACGGCATGGTTTATCACGTTGCACTTTTCATTTATGTAAAAGAGATACTAGTGAATTGGTTGATTACTTTGAAGTTGAATGAGATGAGTTATATATGTAAACATAAATAAGATATAACATAGAATACATTCTACACACTGTAAGGGTGAGGCCGCACTAACGGTTGGTTGAGTCCGGAGGGTGGAGGCTAGCTGGTAAACCTATAGAACATACACACCATCAGCACTATTCAGCCGCCATCTTGAAATTCTCAAATATGGACAATATAACATCAAAAAACAGTATGACCTCATACCATTCATACGATGTATTACCAAGGTACTTAGAATAGAGGTAATTACCTTGATGAATTACTATGGATGGTGTGTATGTTCTATGGGTTTACCAACTAGCCTCCACCTTCCAGGCTCAATCAACCGGCAGTGCGGCCTCACCCTAAAAGTTTTGGTCAGCAATAAATAAAGCATTCAAGCAACATAATATATTTCATTTGAATTATTCCAACAATTTGGTGAGGCTACTGAGCTCTTGGTCATTCCATTGTTTAAACTTGGTTAAATTGGTTATAGCGGCTTAAACTGGTCACAGTTTCCACCTACGCACAGCATTTTGCTCGTGGGTGATTGTTTTTTAATTATAGCTGACCGTTAAATTCGAAATGCTTTGATTTAGGAAACCTCAATGAAGTTTGATCTGATAATACTTGGTTGTTCTTATAACACCCATCTAGTGTCCTTAGTATGATTGTAATAACTCTAAAGTGAGAGACATTTCGGCCGTTGTCCGAGAAAGATCACATACGTTCATAGCCATGAGGAGACTGGGGTTGATTTGAACATTACCTCTTCAATAGCAGAGTCAATCTCTTTGGGTATTTTCAGTCCAGTCCATGGCTTAGCGGTGTTGACAGTGCGCTCTCGTTCGCAGGATCCATCGCCACAAATATTACATTTCAATTGGAGTTTAATTTTTTGTGCAACTGTCCGTTTCTTGGATCCTCCAGTTATAAAGTTTGTCAACCATTGTTCTATTTCCTTTTGGTACCTGGGGAGAGAAACGATATTGGTTTAGTATTCATATTCATAATTAAGTATAAAATAAAGTATTTAAGAAACTATATCGTATAAGTATTCACATGATATGTTATAAACAAGCATTTTCATTTCATCAGAAACACGGCATTAAAGTGAGCATTTCCAAGATTCAGATAAGACTGCTTACCGAATTTTAAAATTTGCAACTATAACAAATTTAAAATTTTTTAATTTGAACTATAACAAACTCATATAAATAATTAATTCGAATCTCCATTTATTGCTACATAAATAGACAAAGGACTTCTGCAACTGCAAATATTGACCAATGTACTAAATAGCAGTCGAGATCCATTGAATGAAACTGTTCAAAAAATTCCACCCGGACCGGGAATTGAACCCGGTACCCCTCGGTTGCCGGCCGAGTGGCTAAACCTTTCGCCTACCAGGCAGCCCTCTGAACAGCCCCATTCAATTTTGATGGTAGCCTGACTGGCCAGGTATTAAAGATGGAAGAATTAATTAGAAAAATATGGAAAAGAAAATTAGAAAAAGATGGAATAATTATTATTATTAATTATTAATATAATTATCCAGCAGTTGGTATACTGCAATGTCTAATATTTCTTCCATCTATAACAAACTCTTTTCATACAGATATAAAACACTACTTGGATGTGGAGTTAAAGTCGATAATTGTATGAGATTTAATGAAATGCTATTATAAAATGACTATTTCGTAATCTCATTCACAGTCAATTGAAGAAAAAGGAAATAATACAAACCTGATATAGACAATATAATGAAAGGACAATAGATTGCTGAAATACTCAATACTAGACGTTTTCTGGTAGAATTGCTTATGGTTGAAAGTTACTTTTGTCTAGATGGGTCTGTCCAACTTTAGTTCAACATTTTACAAGTTATATAACCAGATCATTTCCTTGTCCAGGTACTTTTGTCTTGCCCAGGCAAAATATAGACGTATAATTGAGAGACTACACACAAACTTAGTCATGATTTTTCAAGTTATCCATTCTACTTGCAACTACAATAGGCTACTGAATATACAATGGAGTAGTACACTTCTCTTTCTGAGTAGCTGTGAAGGTGATATTGTGGTAGTTATCCATATTAAATGAAAAGACAAGACGTTGTCAAACCACTGATTTAACACGATGAATCAGTGGTTTGACAACGTATTGTCTTTTCATTTAATATAGTACACTTCTACTTGCTGTACAGTTCACTTACGGTTTTTGAGTCGCGGAATCATTTCGAACACTAGAAGTGTTCATCCTCGGCACTTCCAGCTGAGGACTGAATTGCTTTTTAATAAGTGAGGTGGTTTGGAGCTAGAAGTTGGGAAGAGACTAGGGCTGGAAGAGGAGGAAGGCTATGTATTGGGTGGATTTCCAGAGGAGTCGGTGATGATTTTGAAAAAACTGTGTGATTTGAAATTGAGTTGGTCATTTGAGTATGGAGTTAGAATTATTGATGGAATGTCTGTGAATTTCAAATTGTTCAATGATGACCAATTTTTTTTTGCTTTTTGGGGTGATGTGGAGGATATGAAGGTTGGTATGATTCTTATTGATGAGATGTTAGGTGAAGTTTGAGTTGATCTGATAGTGATTGATTTTATTTTATTGAATCTGACAATTGAAAGTCCGGTTTGTCCAATATAAAAGCTGTCACAGTCGTTGCAAGTCAATTTGTAGGTGCCAGAGAGGTCACGAATGTTGGTTTAAGAAGGTTGTTGGTTGTGGGACTTTTTAAACAGTATGAGGTTTTGAGGACAATTTTGTAGTAGCCTAGGGGTTTATAAAATTGTTAGCTATTATCTGTTTTGTATGATCATAGTATGTGAGTGTGATGTATTTGAAGGAGCCTTATGGGGATTACGAATGATTTCTGGGTTGATTTTTTATTCTTTGAATTTCTATCAAAAGGAGAAGGACTATGTGTTTTTCTCCATTTCTATGTGTTTTATTGTTTGTAGTCAGAGGGGTATATGGGAATGTTGGGGAGTCTGCGAATCAATAAATAAAGGGATTCATGTCAATGTTTGGTGTGACGGCTTAATCTTTCGTGAATGATCATGTCAGTTATCTGTATTTTTTTAAATAACGCTGGTCATTTACTTTTGATCAGACCAAGGAAGTCCCATCACTTTTCTACTTCTCACCCCAAACTTCTATCCTCACTTGATAAAAAGCAACTTTGTTTTGACTAGGAGCGCTGAGGATGAACACCAGTGTTCCAATCGCGTCCGCGACTCAAAAACAGTATGTGAAATGTATAAGGAAGTTGAAATAAATTGAGATAATAATTAAGAGATAAATAAAAGATTTAGTCGATCAATTCAGATGTTTTAAATACCATTTTTCGATCAATTTACTAAATCTGAATAAGTCAGACGTGAAAAGAATGTGAAAGCAGCATCTTACTTTAAAAGTGCATGGAATAAGAAGAATCCACCGATATATGAAGCGAATACCACCAACCCCGAAACAAATCTGTAAACACACAGAAAAGCATTAGAAATCGATCTGAAATCGAACTGTAATGTTTTTACACAATTGAATATTAAAATAAACATACATTCATTTAACTGAAAACTAATAAAATAGTGTTAATTGATTAATGAGTCGGTAACTTTGAATATATAAGGGTCTCAAAGAAAAATTCTCATTGGAGAATTTCAATCATCTTTCGTATAAGTTAACTTAATCCTTCTTAAATATTTTTCATTCACTGAAATAATGTTGAATGTTGGGTCGATTTACGTACAGTAGCTCATCTATTTATATCGAACTTAGTGCTAGATAAAAGAGCTTGATAATTGATAATATATCCAGTCAGAAAATATATCAAGTAAAATGATTAGTGTTATAGTTAGTAGTTACCCGTACCTATGACTGCCTCTTCTTGAAAAACTTATGGTAGAGCACATGCAGGCCTAATTTAAATATTTATTGTGTCTATATGGGCACAAGTAAGAGCCTGTTGTAAAAATTTACCACTCATTTCTAAAAAAAGGAACGGATATGCTTATAGTATAGTAGTATCGATACCGATAGTTTAGCAACTTTACCACATTTGAAAAATCGTAAGTTAGTCAAAGAAAACTTAACTTACCTCAACATAGAAAACACAAGAGAAATTGAAACAACGCTCAGAAGTCCAATACGAGCGTACTTATCGGTCCATAACTGATTAATCACGGGATTTATCTCATTTGATTCCATTTTGGAAATGAAATAGAATACACAATACAGCTATTGAAATTCAAGTGTGATTGTTTTTCACTTTAACATGACTGCGAAACAGATGCATTAGTATTCTAGAAAATAGAATTCCTAATGAAGAGTGACAAAATTCAAGAGACTTGAATTTTATTCCATTATTATATATTTATATTTTAGTTGAATAAAACCTCATCAATGGCATGCTAACAATGGGCCAAGTGAATAAAAACGAGTAAATACTTGTTGATACGGTCTGTTCTAGTTCAAAGTTCTTTACTACCTATTAAACGCTCATGAAGTTGGTAATCACTTGCTCTTGATGTGAATAACCCTAGTACGCTCTCTTCTAGTGTTTACTAGGAAAACCCGAGTCTTTACCTATAGAGAATACTCTCCAGCGCTTTTATTCACATGAGAATCTCCCTAGTTCTTTACTAAGCAGCTATTCATAGATGTGTTCACCCAACAGAATACAGAAAGTTCAAGTCTACCTGAATAATTTCTTCTTATTTTTAGTCCTATTTGAATGAATAAAATTATTGATTGGATCAGGTTCTACACATGAAATTATTTCAAATCTCTCTAAAATAGTAAAAACTTTGATACTCTTGAAGATATTAAATTTGTTCATTAGTATTCTGGAAATCCTCGGGAAAAAAATAAAAAGAATATCAAGATGAAACTATTTTTGATTTCAGATAAAAATGTTTTATTGAATAAGTACAAACCACCCACCAGAAATTCTTTTTTGAAGAATAGAAGAAAGTTTCGAGGATATCTGTTCTGTTTTGGGCAAATTGGGACCATCAGTTTAAAAATGAAATAAGTTTTCAGATTAAAGAGTTACCAGTTTCACTATTTCTATTAACCCGCAGGCCGCAGCTAATTCTATTCTCAAATAGAATTAATTACTTAATATATTGACTATTTCCAATAATAGTAATTTTCTTGAAATTTATATCTATTTATTAATTAGTTTATTCATTTGAGTACAAATATACAACATGAGGAGAGAAAAAAAACAATCAATCGCCCCAAAACTTATTCTATTCCTAAAAATACAGCCCATTGAAAAACTAGCACTATTTTGCTTTTGGATATTTGAATTTCTAAATCCTTTTCTTCATGGTGGAATCCAACCACCGCATAGAATGCATTGAATGAAGTAGGCTTGGACAACAAAGCAAAATTAGAATAGGTATACCGTGCAACGAAGTAGTGGCCAACAAATCTATTTTTGTACTCGGTTTGACCATTTTGGTATTATTCTTCAGGTGTGGGCCTATTCTCGCTACATATTTCTCAGAAAATGAAATTAAGAGAATGATCTCTAATCACTAGATAACTGTGGAGAGCTGTACAAGATAGGTACAAGTTATTTGTTACCGACTATTACCAACCCACCTTGGTACTGCTTTCATTGATTCCTGTTTTCTAGGTAGAAAGAGGGACAAACACAATTCTCATGCAGTTTTTTCTCTATAGCCTTTGACTTTCTTCAATGCTCCTTATAGAGGACATCTGCTATGAGCTATTCCTTTTACTACCTGCCATCCTACTAATTATAGAATTACGGTATCGTAGTCGAGGCCATAGGATAAAAAGAATTTCTTGGGAAGACCTGGTCGAATACCAAAACATAACATTCCATTCTATTTTGTACCAAACCAACACGAAACCGTGTATGACTATGATATTCATAATATCATAGTACAATATATAATCTATATCTTGTTCTATATGTATGAACAATTATGTTGTTGAGCCGGAGTTAAAGCGGAAGCTCTAATGGAATAGGAAAGTCACTCTTTGTATAACTACTCCTCCAGAACTGCTTCGACCTGATTTGACTAAACTTGCCATGGTGATAGCAGACATGGACGACCAGGTTATAGGCTATAGAGCATTTTGAAAATTTGCATATTAAGGACGAAAAAAGGAAAAAGGATTGCTTACACACTATTACTATACACATTATTCATGCTATATCTATACCGCACTGCAGGATTGCAACCTAACATCAGCTTTGAGAAACGTTCCTGGTCAGAAATGTCTATTATGTTCTTTTGAAATCATGTTGGTATCACTGGCAGAATCGGCTCCTTATCGAACCCTCATAGCCGAGTGGTTAGCGACGCGGACTAGTATTTCAACAAGCTTACCAATCAGGGGTGGGGTTCTTGTTACAAGGCAGAACACTTTTTTTTGCCGATTATTTTCAACTTAGAAAAACTTCCAATATTATTTTACATAGAGATAAAAGAAATAAACGACCTTTTATGATTTTAAGTTTTGGTTAAGAGAAAATTAAATCAAAAATTTAAAAATTGAAATTTAAAATTTAAAATTTAAAATTTAAAATTTAAAATTTAAAAATTTAAAATTTAAAATTTTAATTTCAAATTTAAAATTTAAAATTTAAAATTTAAAATTTAAAATTTAAAATTTAAAATTTAAAATTTTTTATTCTTAATTTAATTTTCTCTTAACCAAATGCTGCATTTACAAAGTTGAACAAACTCATAGAGGAATATGACTCCAGCTCTGATTAATATTGTTTCTACAAGTATTGATTTTGTCTCAATCGTAGGAAATATTCTGACCTTCAATTTGGAGCCCAATCAATATTTTTTTAACCAATATTGACCAAGCTGGAGTCATTTTCTCATCTTGCCTTATTTTATCAAAATAAACACTCACTTGAGAAAACATTCACTTAAAGGTCGTTGCTCATATTTTATATTCTCATTTCATAACATTACATGGTAATAGAATGAGCCACTTCCACCATCAGCTAGGTTTAACTAGGCTTAAAATACCGGGATCAAATTTTCGAGTCCACACGCTTCAAAAACTTTTGGACAAAAAGAAAGCTCGCTCCGCTCAATTTGCGGCTGCCTCCGCATGCGCTTCCCTAGTATATACTTACTAGCTAGGTAGTTAAATTGTTACATCAGTTTCATCTATATAAGTGTTATACTGTACCATATCATAGTATAGTTATATTAATGACAATAATTTGGCCTGAAAATAAACAAGAAATGTTGTCAGTCCGGTTAAGCCGGAATTAGTTACATGTTAATATTCCTATAGTATTATAATATGAAAAGAGATTGAAATTATAATTTAGTTTTTTCTCTCTTTTTATATGATTTCACTTAATAATAGAAATATTACCGTTTAAGACCAGCCTGACAGACATTAGCCGATTGAAAAATAATTTTTGTGAGCTCCTAAATATTTGTATAATCAAATAATTTCAATAGATAGTAAGATAGCTCCATAGAATAGGCTGAATAATTAATTTTCGTTGATAAACTTGAATATGTTAGAGGGGAATTGCCTTAGTATTCTCTTGCAAGTCTGCTCCGACCCTACCTTGCAAAAAGGCTAGTAAATACTAGCCTAGTAAAGTCTTTACTAGTTTTTATTCACACAAAAGCTAGTAAACACTAGGAAAATTCAAGGTCGACTAGAGCTTACTAGGCCCCTTAGTAAACGCTCGAGTCAAGCCTCTACTAGACAGGTTTTTATTCACTCCAAAGCTAGTAAATACTCAAAAAACCCTTAGTAAAGTCTTTACTTGTTTTTATTCACCAGGCCCAATGAATAGTTTTCGACAGTTCCTTGGTTTCCTACTGCCTAACCTCTGTCACGAATGAGCTCGATGAGCCCTCAAAAGTTGAAACAGAATGTTATCAATCCACCTCAAACCATTATGACAAAATAATTTATGTTATAAACCATAATTTCCCATTTTTATCACAGTAAATTATGTAACGTTATCATAATTTAGTTTCAATATTGACACTTCAACGAGACATTTTCAAAAGATACAGGCAAACAGCTGATGAACTCGGCTGACGACGTTTTCATTTGGCGTGGCCTCTTTGATCGCACTTTTAAAACTGCCTTTACAAAATTCCAATCCCAATTCCCAGCTTGCAGCATTCCACAAAATTTCTTGTTTGTGCAACCGGTGCGGGGGTTACTTTACTCATGATTGTATTATTTTATTTCTAAATTTTGTTATTTATATAATATTCTGATTCAGTTGTAAAATGATGACTTGGTTTAGTGAAATCTATTTATTTACATTCAAAATTATGTAGCTCCAATATTCTTTCAAAGATCTTTTTACTATAAAATTTTAACCTCAATCTTGTAATCACGCGGGACGTTTACCATTCGCTATGATGGATCTCATTATAATTATGCCTATTACAGCGGCTTTATCGGTTGTATTTCTTCTATTACTGAAAATTTATCTAAAATTAAGGTGAGTATCTTAGCATCAGATCAGATAACAATCTTCCGAACAAGCTAAGTTATTAAAAATTATTTAGGTACCGGCATAAGTGGCTTTCATTTTCATGCATTGTGTATATAATAGTTGTCTGTATTGCTCTCGAATAGTTGATCAAAATATACACATAAATCTGCATAAATTAGAACACTCTAATACACTTAATTTGAATTATTAGGTAGAATTACCTTAATGATATTTTTGTCAGTCCTTATTCTATTGAAGATCATCTTCAATTCCTACTCTAATGAAGATAATCATAAATCCTTATTCTATGGTAGAACTCAACTTCCTGATAACGTACAAACTTTTTTATTTTTTCATTATATGAAGGATTGTTTCTGACATTGCCTACTTTTGTTTGGTAGGCTACTTTCTGATGAAGTTTCTAGCAGCAATATTGTTACCGTGATCCCAATTCAGGAACAGTCTTATAAATAGAAATTTTATTAATAGACATATTTTATCAAGTGTTATTTTCAAGTCCTATAGTCCAGTTGCTTCTGACACGTAACTTACTCAATTTATTTCTCAAGCCACTTCCCCGTGTTTCGGATGGACACGTTAAGCCGTCGGTCCCGGCTGCCTAAAAACAGTCGTTAAGTCATGTCAGAGGCCCTGAAATTGTTCAGGAGCGACCTGAAAACT
This sequence comes from Sogatella furcifera, assembly GCA_017141385.1. Lineage (NCBI taxonomy): Eukaryota > Metazoa > Arthropoda > Insecta > Hemiptera > Delphacidae > Sogatella > Sogatella furcifera. The sequence continues at coordinate 10,849,747 of CM029551.1, read as the reverse complement.
CTGACACCAGACCTGAGCCAGCCAGGTTACACGAATATTATTATTATTATTTACTCAATTTATTTTTTTCTTCCAGAGAATTCTTTCCCGTTTCGGTTGAATGCTGGTTCTGCTGCAAAAAGACGAGTGTTCCATTCGGAGATGCCAATTCATGGGATTGCTTGAGCTGCAATCAGTACAATGGTTTCTTAGAGGTAAGCCTCCACTTAGCTATTCTTAATATTTCTCAAATTATAATTCATGCTAATTCTTCCTTAGGCCTATATTTCATTTTTTACCAAATATCTTCAAATAAATTATATTTTGAATATCAAACAATCATCGTGAACTGACGTATAACAATTCAGACTCAAGATTAGAAATGAAGTTAAAAGACGTATTTAAAGAATATTGTCAGGTTTATTGGCAGTTTCTTTAGTGCATTTCATTTGAAAAAATGCACTATTGGTTTTGACCGGATAATCGCAAATATACGATGCGATATATTTTTTACACGTTTCCGAGCCCCCCAGAACACGAATCTGATGTCCGTTCAAATTCATATATATTTATATATGTACAGATTCTTGTTAACTCGATAACTCCCGAAGGGCTTGTCGGAGAGCGACCAAATTTTGCACAAAAATCATTACTGTTAATATCTCGGTCAGGTTCGTTAACCAGCCAAATTGGTCCAAGGGAAGGGGGTGAAATTAGGGGATGAAAGTTTTGAAAAATGACTTGATCGTTTTGAAAATTGGTGTGTATAATACCCTTATTATGCCCTAAAATTTGAGCCATCAACGAAAAAAATCCTATCAAAAATGGCGGAGAAAATGGCGAATAATATGCCGAAAATTGTGTTTTTCATGGGTTTTTCGAAAACGGCACATTTGAATTCATACCCTGAATAGCTCATTATAAGTCATATGATTTGAGCCATCATAGAATTGCATTTGAAATGCACTCTTTCCGACCGCCAGCTGCCGGAACGAATTTTTGTAAAAAATTTTTTGTCTGCTTTCTGAAGTCTGTCTTTCTGAAATGTGTCATTTAGTTGTTGATATCAGCTGAAATCAACGTGTAAGTTGCTATTTTTATTGCGACTCAAAATTTTCAAGATTTATCAATACTTTTAAATTTTAAACTAATTATTCAAGTAAAATTTCTCCATTTATCTCTTATATTAGCATTCTAAATTCTAATTTTTGTTACTATTTCGTAATCTAAATATCTGAGTCTAATCTAATCTAAATATCTTTCAAAGTACAGTACAGAAGAAACATTCAATTGTTTAGACTACCATTTTGAGCAAAATTGGATGGATATAGTAAGGGCTATGGGCTATTCCTGATTTTCGATTTTCATTATTATTATGATTAATGATGATAGTGTATTATAAATAAATTTATGATAATTAAAATGTATTCTTCTTTGTGCAGGATGGTGACTACAATCGTTTGATGCCGGCTCAATATGATGAATTATTGAATGTGCCACGTTTCACATCAAATGCACGTGAACAGCACAATGGCATGCGTAGTTCTCCTACGCTGTGTGCCAACTGCAACAACAATCAGCAGATGAAAATTGCTCAGCTAGCCATGTTTATGCCTCTCAACCCAAAAAACTATGACTTGGAGATCGAAAAGTACAGGTAGGATAACCCTATAGTGAGAAATAATAAGACAGATATTGTTGTGAAATTAGCTGAAGAATTCAATGAAACCAGTTCCAAGTTTGTAACTTATACGGTTATTGAGATAATTGGAAAAATATGCTTAAAAAACACCATTTTTCAACAATAAGGGTTATAACTCGATAAGGAATCATAAAATTGTATTTTTATTGAGTTAATGGAAGTTGAAGAGAGTCGGATTCTAAAGAAAAAGTTGAATGGCGGCGATTGTGTAAATCTTACCCAAATCTCAGAAATAGCGATCAAAAATCGCTACTAAACACAAATTCATCACTTGTGCTGTGTTTTATCAATTTTTCTATTATTGATTGCCATTTCTCAGATTTGGGTAAGATTTACACAATCGCCGCCATTTAACTTTTTCTTTAGAATCCGACTCTCTTCAACTTCCATTGATAAAAAACAATTTTATGATTCCTTATCTAGTTATTACCCTTATTGTTGAAAAATGGCGTTTTTTAGCATATTTTCCAAATTATCTCAATAACCGTTGAAGTTACAAACTTGGAACTGGTTTCATTGAATTCCTCAGATAATGTTACATAGGAATTGATCATTTTAAAACTTCACTAAAGCCTCTAAAAAATTGATATTTTTAGAAAAATATAAATTTTCTGCATTGTTATCTCAGTAACAAAGCGTTTTTGGGGGTTTGTCCCATAGAACTTTTTTGTCTACTTGGTGTAAGGAATCAGCCTGAGAAGTATTGCACATTCCTCCTGATACACCCCTGTATATACTAATGATACATTTTCAGTAGTGTTAATTGTGGAATTTCCTAGGTAATCTATATCTTATTATTGTTCTAAATTATCTTCATTATACGTTAGCTAACACTTATTCACTCATTCTGTTGCTAATTATTATTCTATTCTCATTTTTCCAAGATCATATGCTTATCTACTGTTGAACTCAGTAACATTTGGTTGAAATTTCATGCAATATATTACTATTACAATCTCAATACAATAATTTAATCATTTTTTCAGTGAACAGTTGGAAAGGATTTATGGCATTTGTAGTTCATGTGAAGCAACAGTGACTGAAGTGTTCAAGAAGCAGAACAAATTGTACGGCTTGAAGTCTCCTAATTCAGAAAGAAAGCAGTCATTGTCAAAGGTATGTTTTCAGACTTCATATTTTATTATTTTAATCCAGATTTTTTTCACTTAGATTTATTTGCAGACTACTATGCATCAGTCATGTGCATAGTCTTGGCTTGGACGGGCTGTATAGTAGAGTGAATTTGAAACTGGCAACCAGCTGGTAGGCCTAGGCCCTTCATGGGCTGTTGAGCCAGACATACATACATGCATCAGTCAGCATTTACAATAATCATACAATGCAGCATTAAAAATTACTTATAGAATGAAAACTCACTCTGTAAAACTTTTCTACAAGTATTCCAATCCAGGTACCAAAATCACAGTTGATATTTGAGTTATGTCTTCTTCTGTAAACTGCACGCTGATGTTAGAATTTCTCAGCTCGCTTCCTCTCCGTCAAAGTCTAATAACTGTCTCATTTCAAGACTTGAAGTCTGCGAGATATTTCTTGCTACATGCCCCTCTCTTAATAGAGGGAGGCCGGATGCTCTGTCCTTTACTCCCCTCCCACTACCAAACTGCATTCCCCAACTTTACTGCCAGACTTGAGTGAGTGTGAGTGAGCTCTCGCGTCAGTTGTTTCTCCAGTCCTCCTTTGTTCCAAGGTCGTTTACTGGCATTCGCAGCCCATAGGTGGAAGGGGAAATCGGTTCCCCTACCTCTATGTAGCAAGAGATATCTCGCAAACTTCAGATTATCCATTTGAACGGCAGGGAAAGGCCCAAAATTAGCACTTACATTTTGTATAATACAATGAATTCCTGCCGCCCAACTTTACTAGGGTCAAAGTAAATTATTATTATTGATATTAATAATTAATTCGAATCTCCATTTATTGCTATATAAATAGACAAAGGACTTCTGCAACTGCAAATATTGACCAATGTACTAAATAGCAGTCGAGATCCATTGAATGAAACTGTTCAAAAAATTTCGCCCGGACCGGGAATCGAACCCGGTACCCCTCGGTCAAGGCTAGTGAATCTTACCAGGTGGGATATTTGCCTGGAAATTATGGTTCACAAATCTGACGTCACTAATTTTCTACAGTGTCGCACTCTAGCGCCCGAAATGAAAAGCACAACTGATGAAAATGTAAACATAACCTATTTTCGTTAGTGTTGAAGAATATTATTGTTGTAATTAATTCTGGTGAGTTGAGAACATCACAATTAACAAGGAAACAATATTTTTAAGTTGTCCTAGTTGTTTTGTAGTGAAATATGATTATTTCCATTTTTATAATTGTAATCGCATAGTTTGAACCCACCAAAGCTTAGTGTTTTCTCAACGAGAGCGCCAGCTTCTTGAATCTTTGGCCCCAATTTATGACAATAGCATTATATTGTTCTAATATCACAACATTATTAATCATTATTCGACTGTAATAATACTCAATAACTTAATTCATCATTTTTACATATTTTCACAATTATTTTCATTGGTATTGAGCTTTTTATGTGATATTTTTTTATTTTTCAATTCTCTGTGGAACAGCTGGAAAATTGGAATCCTAGATACATGCTGAATCATAAATAGGTATAAAGCATAATGTATAAAATAAAATTAGTGACGTCATCCGGCAGGAAAAAAGTGGACTGCTGGGCTCTTATGGACGCTGGCCTACTTGGTAAATTTACTTACCTTGCCCCTCGGTTGCCGGCCGAGTGGCTTAACCTTTCGCCTTCCAGGCAGCCCTCTGAACAGCCCCATTCAATTTTGATGTTAGCCTGACTGGCCAGGTATTAAAGATGGAAGAATTATTAGACATTGCAGTATACCAACTGCTGGATAATTATATTAATAATTAATTCGAATCTTTATTTATTGCTATATAAATAGACAAAGGACTTCTGCAACTGCAGATATTGACCGGCCGGCAACCGAGGGGTACCGGGTTCAATTCCCAGTCCGGGCGTAATTTTTTGAACATTTTCATTCAATGGATCTCGACTGCTATTTAGTACATTGGTCAATATTTGCAGTTGCAGAAGTCCTTTGTCTATTCATATAGCAATAAATGGAGATTCGAATTAAATAATAATATAATTTATATATTAATATATATTAATAAATTAATAAAAATGCTGCCAGTATAATTCTAAGAAAATTTATTGTGTAAAAGATTTTTGTTGTACAAAAGGAGAATAAATTTCATTTTTCATTATCCAGCAGTTGGTATACTGCAATGTTTAATAATTCTTCCATATAATTATTGAGTTATTCCATCAACTGCATTCTAATTTCTAAGTTGATAGTTGGATACTCATTTAAGGCGGGTTTGTCAATTGGCGAGGCTATATTAAGAAGACTGCTAATTGAGCGCGTCCAACAGCTGATGTCGTCAGAGTTTTCATTCAACTAGCCTAAATTATGGTTTTAAAATCAAACGATTCGATAGATTCTTTGCATCAGATGTAGGGTTCAGAAGAACCTCTTGTCTCACCAATTGGCATCGTATAAGCCCGGCATAAATGTTGTGTCAACATTATTCATAGTTAATAGCCTAAGATTTGAACATGGCATTGTCCAACTTGTATATATTTTATACAAAATTTTAATTTTTTTCAGGTGCAACCGGTTATTGCAGTCAAACGCCCGCTACTATTCACTCACTACGCTACTCTTCTGTTGGGCGCGGTTTTATTTTACAGTTCGACTAGAAATTCTTCTCAATTCGTTTCACTTGAAAATTTTATTATTGATCAGTTACATAAATTTATGAAATTATTACCCAACTCGGCCTTTTTGGAAGAAAGATTACAATTCATTACTCTGCTGATGGCGAACAACGTGTACAGATTTTATACTTGGATTCCCTCGTCGTTAGCGGACAGACTGACATATTCGATGGACCATTTTATAATCGGGGCACTGATTCTTATTTCGGTGCTGGAGTTGAGTAGAGTGAGAAATACAATCAGCCTTTTAAATACAGGCACGTGGATCATACTGCTGTCTTTGAATGTCTCGAGTACTGCACCACAATACTTGATATCTTTAATGCAGGTGAGTGAAATTTGTTAAAACCTATTCTCTCACTTTAAGTTTCTCACAGCTTTAAGATAATAATTCAATGTTATTTTTGGCAGACATTCATTTGTTTATACAGACAATTCATTTCAATATGTGTGTCGTTACCAAAGAATGTGAGAAATAGTGGATGAAAAACATTAATCTCAATAATATTTTTCAAAGTTGAATATCTCATATCTGGATTTGTCTTGATATATGAATTGAATTCTTCAAATCATCAAAGATCAGGTTGGAGCTGCTATTTACAGCCTTTAAAAGCTGTAAAGCTTGGTGAAAATTTTCTGAAACCCCCAAAAAGTACTTGTAAGTTTTGTGAATGGCTTCTTAGATATTGTCTCCCAGATAAGAATTTCATTAAATTTTATTGGAATCATTAACTTGACAACTTGCAACAACATGCGCATAAGATAGATTTTAGATTCTTCAGCTTAATTTACAAAATTTTTATACGTATGTAACCTACCGTTCAAAATAGTAAACTGGAAGCTGCTGTAACGAATGCCTTTTTTCTGTAATGAATGTTTTGAATTTGGTCTTGGTTTTTATAAGTCTTTGGAAATTCATTTCAACAACTGAATAAGCTTAGAAGACTGTGATAAAAAGAAAATTGAAGTACTACCCACCTACTGCAATTGGAAGTTTGTTGTTTAATATGAATATGTTTGTTGGAAAAATTGAAACAGATTTTATTTATGGAAATAACTCATTTTCAATTTGTACTGAAATCTATGAGTATTTTTTACCCACACGCACATAAAACTTCATTATTGTTCAATAATTCTTTGCTTTTTGTTTCAGGCAATGGTATCTGTTGTATTCATCTATATAAGCATTGGCAGCCTCAGAATGGAGAGAAAGATAAGAATGAAAACTAAAATGAGAAAAGGGAAAATGAAGAAGCAGGTTCCAAAAAAATCGAACGAAACTATCAAAACCAATGCCCCTTCTTGCTCTACTGTTGATAACTCAAAGATGAAAATAACTCGGGATAATGAACCATTGATTAGGTAAATTATTATTTTGTCATCTCTATTCGCTATGAAGAACTTTATTCTTTATTCTACTAGGTACTTGAATTGGGAGGAAAAAATAGGCATAGCCTGTGCTATTCCTCTCCCAAAAATTTTATTATGAAGTCAATATTCTCCAAAATGAGGTTATTACATAAAACACATGATTTTCAATCCAGGAATAACACTGAAAACTTATTCTTCAGCATGTATTTTTCATAAGTTTTTCAACAATTGATATCAATAATTGTGTTGAAATAGATTGAAGATAATTCTTTGAAGTTCTTGGAAGTTTCTCTCAGATATTTCCAAGTCGATTTTCTTTTATTTCACTTGCAAGTTTGTTGAACTAAACTCACCTAACTCTACTATAGAATTTTTTTGTTTAATATTCTACAATGGAACTATTTATTCTTGTTAGGCGTTATTACTAAATAAATACATTGACGGTTATAGTCTGTCCAAGCAAAGAAGACATTCTGGCAAAATGAGAAAATAACTCCAGCTTGGTCAATATTGGTACAAAAATTATATATTTGGTTTTAGATTGAAGATCAGAATTCTTCCTACAATTCGAGACCAATTTTATAATTTTTGAATCAATATTGACCGAGCTGTAGTCATTTTCCCTTCTTGCCAGACTGTATTCTTTGTTTGGACAGACTGTATCACTTGTAAGACATTCTTCAACTTGCAAATTTTTTAGTTTAAATTCAGCTTACCTCACTTTACAATAAAAATATTTTTTTTTCAAAATTATGAAATTCTTGTAGAATGTTGTGAATGAATGTGTTTATGAAGTCTTGTAGAATAGTGTTTCTTCTACAAGAATATGTCTCCAGTAATTATTTGAAAAGCATTTTAATATCTCTGTTAATTTTGCTTTCCAGTAAACCAACCACTGCCAAATCTGCTTCGTCTGTTCACTCTGCAAAAATGCTGAACAACCCTCTAAAGGATTCATCGAAACCATCGAGATCCCACATAGAATTCGGTCTATCGGATCTGAGCCTGGGACCTTCTTCCGAGAGCGGTTCGATCAGAAATCACCTGAACAGCGAACCACGACCGTACTGCGGCCGACTGAACGACCAGATCTGGTCACGTAGCACCGTTTTGTCGCCATCCAGGCTGAATATGGACACGGTCGACTCTCCATTCACGACCAGTGCGTCGCCTCCGCGATCTCAGCGCTCGTTGAACGAAAGTAGCGGACGCGGATCAATTGTCAGCAACCAGGAATCGGTTTGTGGCGAACGAATCTACGACAAATTCTCACCGAACAACAAACTGACTGTGGCTAACCAACCTCTAACTCACCAAAACTATTACGATCTATATCCTTCGTCCGAATTCAGTTATCCAGCCATGACCCACTACCAGTTCACCTCTCAGTTACAGAGACGTTACTCATCCTCCCCACCAAATTCCACCATTTTCCTAAACAATTCTCCCCCCTCAAACTCGATGTTACCTTACATGCCGCTTCCTTTTTATCCGTCGTTTCATCAGTTTCAATCCACTCCAACGCATCCCCCCACCGATGCTCATAGTAAGAACAGTTTTTTCCATAGCATAGTTTTTCCGGCGTTGGTCGTAGTGTTGGTGGCCTGTAATCTATCGCTGTTAGGGTTGGTGTATTATCGGGAAATATCCGTGAAAAATACGTGATTGTAAAATTATCATCAATTACTGTCTGTATAGTACAGAGTAGCGCTCAGCTGACAGCTCCATAAAACTGGCTCATACAGGAACCTGTCTGTATTTGGTATGTGGCCAACAATCTCAATAAGTAATCACTAGATGTATAAGGGCTACTAATGTATAATAGATCAATAAATAATCAAAGGAGCCTTGAAATAAGTCTACTTGTGAGGAAAAATATACTTATTTGAAGGTTACTTTGATTATTTATTGATTTAATGTAGACTAATCACTAGGCTTTTATTATTGTTTTTTCAACGTTAATTATTGTCTGTTCATGGAAGCGCTTACTTTGTTGTTGGACCAACAATCCTAATCAATTACCAATTTTTGTAAAATCGTGAAATGTATCATAATCAAACGTATTCAAATCTTATCTCAAACTTATTCGATGTTGAATAATGAACGAGCTTGGGTTGATGAACCGAACTAAAACGCAGTAGCAAAACAACTATACTTCACATTCAATTGAAGTTTTCAAATCGGCCACTTTTTGATGATAATTTATACAAAAACGTCATGTTGAAATAGTGTTTAATCCCTTTGTTATGCTTTTAAATTTGTGATAATTAATAATTTTAAGTGTGTAAAACGTTTGATACTAATTCATATAGTTGAAGTAGAATTGAAATCCAATTTATTCTTGAACTAGAATCACTGCCCAACATAATTTAAACTATTAATAATAGGCCTAGTTGTTAGTCATTAAAAATCTATATTGTGCATTAAGAAATAAACTTGAGTAAAATATGTTATTAGTTAGTCAGTTTTCTGTATTGTGAACTTGTCTCATTTATGAGGCGATCCTTGGAAAGTATTCAACATTGTATTTTCTCCTGTGAATAAATTTTGAATGGATTTAATTTGTTGAATTAAGACCTGGGCATACTCGTGTCTGTTCAATTACTTTCCTAATCATGATTGTAATGCTTCTCAGTTTGTGAAATGTATGAAAATTTTTGTAAAGTGCTGTTGCTTGGAATCTTACTGCCATTTTCCATATTCATTGACATTATTTTAGAATTAAGATAGTACATAATGAGGAATTGGGATTCCCTTATCACTGCTGTAAACTAAGATTCCTTAAATATTCAATCAATTTCTGTTATGGTACAAGATCAGGAATTTCAACCTGAATAATGTAAATTTTATTTGTTTAATTCTTGAGTTTGAAAACCACAATATTTACATTTCTGTATTCTCTGTATATGTTTTGAAAAATGTTTCAATTTTCATATTGGATGTTATAAACCGTCTATTAAATTCTATGTTGTAAGATATATCCTCTAGGTTTCTTGTAATAGTGTATGTAATATGTGTTTTGGGAGTGACAAACTTGATGCGAAACAAATAATTAATTATGCTAGACTGTAAAGTGAAAACTTAAAACTATCAATTTTTGACAGAGGTGGTATTGTACTACTCTTATCTACATGTCCAGAATAAACATCTTTCCCAATTTAATTTTATTTATTCATTTGCTGCTCAGATCTACATGTTTTAATGTTCGTTCGTAGTATCATTTTAGTGTTCAAATATAGTATTTATTTGTTGAAAGATTCAACAAATTCATTGAAGGGATTGAATTCTAATAACTCATTAGTATGCTTTCTTGCATTTTTACAAAATAGTTTGCTAGTCTGCTTCTTGGGCGCAAGAATATATAGACAAGAATTTACTTTTTATTTAGTTTATATAAATTTTATCCATCCCCCAATGTTATCAAAACTGGTCATTTTACAAACATCGATCATTTTTGTCCCCATTTAATCAATATTGCATGTTATTTGATTGATAAGTAAGCTGTTTAATTTCATATTGTCTTTAAACTTCGAGAACATAAGAGTCTAAGAATTTTGATGGTTACCTTTTATTTTGTTTTTCTTGAAATAAAGTTTTTCACCTTAATTCTTGTAGTTCAGTTTTATTCAAGATCCAATCTGGTACCGATTATAATCTAATATATTTTTTATAGTAGGCTAATCCATTCTACTCAGTTTCTCGATGTTTTAATTGCAGATCAACCTGTGTTCTAAAGCTTTACTAGATGTGGCTCCATTATTTTACTTAACATACCACATTTGTAAATATTTTACAATATACCTATTTTCAGTGACAACTAAGCTATCAGAGACGGAGAAGATTTGACTCTAACCTTTTCTCATGATTCTGAAGCTTAGTAATTTTATGAAACATCAATTTCTACAATAAAGATACTCAGAAAATATAACTATTTAGTTCGAATCAGACCAATATCTAGAGCTATAATGGTTACACATTTTTAGAGAACTGAGATCGGTTATTACAGAAGATTCAATTATTGTAAATCAGTTTCTGGTTGAAGAATCTTGAGCTACCGTGGGATACAGATCTGGTAAGATTTGAAAAAATGAAAACAATAAATACTGTACAACATGTAACGAAAAATTTATTTTTACTTAACAACTTACATTAGGCTATTTACATATTGAATTAATGGATATAATTATCATCAAAAGACATCTATACTGTAGGAGTTGAAGAGTACAGGTGTTGACTGCCTGACTCATACTACAGAGCCTGTAGGCTACAATAAATTATGTTTAATGATAGTAAAAAGTCGAGATAGACTGATCAATCATTAAACAAGATTGTACAATGTACAGTCACTGTAGCTCAGGACCGTACCTCACCTACAACTCATTCTTCAAGTATCCCTAATAGGAATAGGAGACATCGTAGAAATTCATTATCTTGATAGTTTTTCGCTTCTGTTTGCTTGAGAAAAAATCAGAAGCTCCAAAGATGTTGATGATACACATTATGTTAACAAGTTGTTGATGAATCAATCTTATTGTTTGTTGAACCTGTTTTCTTTTGCTGGTGAGCAATTCCATCAAGCAAATGGTGTGCTACCTCTTTGAATGAGGATCGGTGTCCACATAGCCAGGGGGCAGCACTAGTTCTGTGTAGGTGCTGGTTTGTCGGAATCCCAAGGGGGGCGCTGAACCCCTCACTATTGTCACCTGTTGCACTGGTGGGTAGGGGGGACTCAGGGGGCCGGTCACGTCCTCCACTTTCAGATCTTCTGTGCTGTAAATATAAAAAATAATATTTAGAATGTAATTGAAATTTTGGATTGATTTTTTACTAAATGAATTTATTATAATATTGATTATCTTATCAGTGAACTTTGAAAATTCCGTTCTACTAGTTCAATGTCAACTGCATACTACTGACAGTCAGTACTACGCAAGGCCTATACTCCCTGATACTCTACAATCGCAATTCTTCCAAGTGACGTATCACGTATGGGTATGGCCCACGACTCACCCTATATTTTATTCTAATAACTGTCACGTATTATACTAATGGTATAGTTATTTTTCCTTAGGGCTACTGTATTTATAAAAATTTTCAATTAATGACGATCAAAGTTCCATTCTAATTTTTATTAAATTAATAATACAGTAGTGTTATTCTCTACAATTATTCACAAACTAGCCTCATGAATCTCCTGGAAAGAGTAAATAAAAGAAATTGCAGTATAGCCACTGAAAGAGCCACTTATTGTGGGTCTAGTCAAGTGGAAGAGTGATGCACTCTCATGGCTCATCATTGCACACAGCACTTTTTCTCTACCTATACAAAATGTTTTTCAACTATACAAATTATTTTTCATCCATTATTATTAGAAATAGCAATAAATTAGCATTACAATGTTGGAAAATTGTGATAGTTCTTGATTTTATTCACATTAATTGGAGTTCTGATACGGATACAGAAGTTTGTGGCCTTACTTGTTGGATATGAACGCAGTATGGTGTTGCCTGGGCTTTTTATTGTAGAGCAAGATGCGGCTGAATGATGCCTTCTGGGCCACAAATGGCGGCGGCCGGTGCCGACCCAGCTGATCGCGACGTGTGTCGTATCCTTATCAACCGGTGACGTTTGCGCTTACAAGATCCTGCCAGGTAGGATATGAACGAGGTGACCACCAGTAGACATATTAGGATTACTACGAACCTGAAAAATATCAGTAAATATACAGTGTTTCAGGAGGAATGTGCAATACGGTACCTACTTCTCAGGCTGATTCCTTACACCAAGTAGACAAAAAAGTTCCATGGGACCAACTCCCAAAAACGCTTTGTTACCGAGATAACAATGGCGGAAAATTGAGATTTTTCAAAAAATATCTATTTTTTTAGAGGCTTTACTGAGGTTCTAGAATAATCAAATCCTAATTTGAATTCAATGAAACCAGTCTGAAGTCTATAACTTCAACGGTTATTGAGATAATTGAAAAAATGTGATTTAAAAACCCAATTTTTCAACAATAAGAGTTATAACTGGATAAGGAATCATAAATTTGTATTTTTCATTAATGGAAGTTGAAGAGAGTCGGATTCTAAAGAAAAAGTTAAATGGCAGCGATTAACTAAATCTTATACCCAAATCTGAGAAATAGCAATCAAAAATCGCAAAATTCGACAAAACATAGCACACAAGTGGTAAATTTGTGTTTAGTAGCGATTTTCCGATTTTCGATCGCTATTTCTGAGATTTGGGTAAGATTTACACCATCGCTGCCATTCAACTTTTTTTTTAGAATCCGACTCTCTTCAACTACCATTAATTAATAAAAAGTACAAATTTTTGATTCCTTAGGCCGCTATTACACGATAATAGTTCTATGTCATACATCTATTATCAAAGATATTTAATATGTTCTCTATAGGAGAACATATGACATAGAATATGATCATTTATAATATTTGGTTCATTACACGGTAATATTTCATCATCATAGATATTTGATAATAGAAATATGTCATAGAACTATTATCGTGTAATACGGTACCCGCCTTATCCAGTTATAACCCTTATTGTTAAAAAATGGGTTTTTTAATCATATTTTTTCAATTATTTCGGTAACCGTTGAAGTTACAGACTTGAGACTGGTTTCATTGAATTCCTCAGCTAATTTTACATAGGATTTGATTATTTTAGAACCTTAGTAAAGCCTCTAAAAAATTAGAAAAATAAATATTTTTTGAAAAATCTCAATTTTCCGCCATTGTTATTTCGGTAACAAAGCGTTTTTGGGGGTTGGTACCATGGAACTTTTTTGTCTACTTGGTGTAAGTAATCAGCCTGAAAAGTATTGCACATTCCTCCTGAAACACTCTATATAATTATACATTTGGTATCTAAATATTAGGCTGTGGTTGCTATGGGAGCGAGTTAGCTATCAAAGCCCAATTTAAAATAATGAAAAACATATTGTGGTTTAAAAACAAAAGGCTACATTGTAAACATAGCCTTGATCGCTAATTCGCTCAAAATCGCTTCCACAGTAGTCACAGGCGTCACAGCTCCATTAATCTTTATTATAGCCGGCTTTCATATTGTAATTGTATTATCAGAGACAATATAATTATTATTAATATACATTGTCTCTGGTATTATGTATCGAGCCTCATGTTTTGAAATTTTTACCTATTATTTATGTTGATCATTATATTGGATATCCAATATATGTTATTATATTAAGAAAAAGAGATGAATTTAAAAACATGAGGCTAAATACATGATACAATACACCAATTTAAATGCCGGCTTTGTAAATGATTAAATCAACTTGAAGAATTCATTACTTACTTTTGTATTGAAATTATTTTGTAATAAATTTCTTTCAATAATGAAAACCGACAAGAATACATTTTTTGTTTAGTGGTGATTAACAAAGGAGTTCAATCTTTATTCAGGCTGTGAACCAAATATGATAATGAGAGACCTCTACCATAATGTTGAGAAAATTGTATAAATTTTTATATGGATAGGCTACGTAGTTGGCTATGTACAGCTAAGCAGATAAAATTATATGAAAAAATGAAGTTAGTATTTGAACGAATGAAGAATTAATATTATAAGATTGTCTCACCAAAAATACCAATTTTCCCACACTTCTTTCCTGTGTCGATTAACAAAGCAGCATTGTCCCACACAGCATACTGTACTAGCGGTTTGGCAGCTGGAAAAATACATCACATAAATTATTTTTAACATTCTAAACACTTTCTTACTTATAATAATTTTTGTAATTATTATCTCTAACAACATTAAATAATCAAATAGGCTATATGGTAGGCACCAAATCTTTTTTAATAAATTCTAGCGTTTTGTTGTTTTTGTGTTGTTCCCCATGAATAAATTTTTTATAAATAATCTCGTTCATACTTTTTTGGATTCCCATACCGACTTGTACTATAGCCTAGTTAATTTTGGATTCATAAAATTAGCAGATAATAATAGATCCATGAAACCTGCTGGCCATCTCTCTAATATAAAAATAACCAGGATTTTCTTGAAGATATTAATCAACAAAATAATGTAATAATAAATCATAAAAATCATAAAATAATGAATGAGTCACTCATAATGAATACGGTTCTATATTATTATTATTATTATCAATAATTGTAGTATACGGTTCACTTGTGTAAGTTTTGATACACACACTTTTGGATCAGGTTTTCTTTTTTAATTGATAAGAGTTTTATTCGGAAAATACAAAGTATCATTCTATTTTATGTTAGATAGTTTTCTTACAGAGACTGTAGCCTATAACCAGTATGAGAGTACTGTATTATTGTGAATACTCTAGTGTTGTATAGGCCTATAATAAATTCAAACAGACGCTAAGTTTCATATAGGTCTTAACTCGAGTTTCATACTGGTCTTTAATGGTTGAAAATGTTTTTTCTTTCTTTGTTATCACCTATAGAGGATATATTAATACCAGTGCCGCATTTAGCAGTTCAGCGCCCCTAGGCCTACAGACCAAAAAGCGCCCCCTCCCCTCACCCACTACACTAGAACTCATCCCCTACCAACGGACTATGACGACACCCCCATCCCCCATACACTTACGTTATTTTTCTCATAACAACTGTTTTAGATTAAAGAAATATACAGGCTAACAACTTAGTAAAATATACTAATTATTCTTGATGAAATTGTGCCGTCAAAAGTTATTAGGATGTTGTGTGGAATAACTTAAAAAATGTGAGTTTTTTAGAAACTTTTCCATTTCAAAGCTTCATTAGAAACCTCATCGGTCTAACAAAGTCCAACTTTTCTGCAAAAAACATTTAGGCCCATTCTAGACGAGCGTCGAAAACGCGGCGACAGAAACCATTGTGTTAAACGGGCTTGTCTACACGAGCGAGATAAACGCGCGCTCATTTAAGACAATGGTTTCTGTCGAGCGCGCGTTCCCAACGCGACGAAAAGGCCGCGTTTTGACGCTCGGCTAGAATGGGCCTTAAGGTCAAAAAACATACAGTGATAAGTAGTTCGTAAAATTCTTATTTTATAGAAATTTTTTTATTTGCTTGGATTCTACAAAAGTTCTCGTTATTTTTCCAAAGTCAATGCTTTCAGTAAGTTCATACTCAATATCCATTGAGTCACGTCAGCGTGCACGTGTGGTAACCATGAATCATATTCATAGCACTGTGAATGTCGGTCGCTACATTGTTATTGTTGGATATTTTAGTTAGTATTTAAAGTTTAATTAGCATATTTCCTTTGAATAAAAATAAATATTTGCTGCTAGCTGCACAAAATTTTTTCAATCGCTTGTCCGATCATATTTTATCCACGCTCGTGGCTGCGCTTCTTAAAATTTTGCGCCCTAGGCCTGGGCCTTGTGGGCCTAGTGGGAAATGCGGTACTGATTAATACTGTATCAACTAATGAAATTACTTTATATGGCTTCTTTATCATTCATTAATAGTAGCCTACTATTGGTACTTTTTATATTTATTTTACTTTGTCTAACTTACTCATAGTTATTTTCATTTTTCAGTATTCTGTTTTTACTTTTTGCACTGTTTTCGTGAATGAACTTACAGATAGCATGCAATCTGTCTTAACACTGCTGACTGTGCCAAAACATAAAAATTTATTATAATTATCATTCCTCACATATTTTGTATTTTTTGGCAAAATAAATATGCTTATACTGTACCTATATAATTGTCTTACTGAATACGTAATATTATTCTAATGCACTATTACAGAAAAAGTTTAAGGGCACTCGCACAGAAAAAAAAAGAAAAAAAATCGATGATATATTCCTACTAGCCGGCAGGCTCGCTTCGCTCGCCTTCTCCGCCTAGCCAGGGGGCTCCGCCCCCTGGACCCCCGACAGTATAGGCAGTGTGAGTCGCTTCGCTCGCCTGCCAAACTTCTGTCAGTATCAGCTGAGACAAACAGGCTCGCTTCGCTCGCTTGCAAATTCCGTTCAGAAGGGATTCGAAATTTATTTTGCACAGCATTTCGTTCAGAAGGGATTCGAAATTTATTGAGCACAGCATTTCTACACCTAATCTGGACCTGTTTACCTAATCTCAACATTTTCTGCCGATTTGTTCTAGAAAAATCTAAGAAAAACTCCGAAAACTCCAAAAAATAGTAAAACGCTAATATTAAGCGTAACCTTGGGAAGTATATCGGACATAGTTTGAAACTTGATTCAATATCTTCCAAATTAGTACATCTATAATCTCGCTGAACCATTGAATTTACAGTTATCATTGGTCGTATCAAGGCGGAAGATATGCAACCCGCAACACATCTACAATTTTGAGAACATGATTACTGGCGTAATCTTGAACGGATTGCAAAAATATTTTAAAACAACATTTTTAGACCTTATCTGAACCTGCCCACCAAATATCAACATTTTCTACCGATTGGTTCTCGGAAAAATGAAGAAAACGCCGAAAAACTCTAGAAAAACTAAAATATTTGGCGTATCCTTGAAAAGTTTTTAAAATCCTTTCTTAGCGCGCGTCTAAACGTCTAACTGAATATGACTGCCAAATTTGAACGCATTCGGTTTAGTGGATTTTTAGTTCTGGTGATAAATGAATGAATCAGTGCCATTTCGCTTTTTATATAGAGAAGATTGAGGTACTGTACGTCTATCTTCCAATAGGTCGATTGTTATACAATATAGTAAAAAAAAATTTAAAATGTGAATGATAACCGTTGAACTTACTCAGGTGGTAGAGTTATATTCTTCAGCAGAAGGTTGCACATGTACGAAGGTCTTGCCATCTTTTTATTTTTCAAGGCTGTATACCACTAACCTGTAATAAAATATAATTATTATGACTTGAGTATTTTTGTTGATTAAATATCCACATTGCCAAATTAATATAGAATTTTTGCATCAAACTTTCTTCTGTATGTGAGTAGATGAGTGTGTAAGCACTTCTTCAATTCACCCTTTTCAACGCTTACATTACAGAGTATGATAAAGTAGCCTATAAGATTATATGATATAGTATAAATTATGTGATACAGTCTGATAAAATGACGGTATGGTATCGCACGTGAATACTATTCAGCATTAAGTTGGAGTTTTCAACAACGTGTCAATTCATTGAGCATCAAGTCGAGTTTTTCTTACAATTAAATAATAGTTAATATTATAAGAATACTCTAGGGTATAGAATTGTCTCACTCACTACTAATTTTGCAAAGAATGAAGTTTGGGTAAATTGATAATAATTATACAGTATGTAGGTATAGTTTTTAAAGAAGCTGATAATGAGAATGTGATGTACTGTTCAAAATATTTATAACACATCATCTAAACTTCATACATCATACATAGACTACTACATACTTTGATGATACAAGATTTTTACAGAAAATAAATAGCATAGCAAAATTAATTTTGAATTTCAGACAAATTAGTTAATTAGTTCTACATAGGCATATGTTTATAATGAGTCTGTGGATGAAAGAAGTTGAGGGGCTTTACAATAATTCAAATCAAATATTTTAACTCATACCTGGTGTAATGCAACCGAATATACAATTAAACATGTTTTGCCTGTACATTGGGGCTGATTCAACTTGTTCTAACCTTTAAAACCCTTCAAGTATCACTGAAGCAACCTCTAAGCGCTAAGCGGTAGCCACTCTGTTGATCAATATTGTTAGCAAATACTGTAGGTACCCATAGCGACGAATGTTTTTTCATTTCACTGTCCAATGACTGCTGATAAATTATTTATCAATCCATTTTCAAATTACTACGTGTTTCATTTCTGGGCCAGACATGCTCAGAATAATTTATCAACTCGTATCAGCCCTGTTATTTGATTGATCTGTTATTGTTGAGGTTTATTTCTATTTCCGGCTGCTAATTTTAGCACAGTGGGAGTAATTTTCATGACCAATGTGAAACGTTTTTTCGCACCACTGTACAGAATCAATAATTTTCTATTTTAACTAATTATTTTTAGTTACCGGTATCAGAAATTTTATTTCATCAAGGTAGCCTACCCTTTTCTCAATTATTGCGGGGAGCGCCTCTCTAATTTAAAACAGTCGTATTATATGATTAACAATAAATTTAGGCTTCTATTCACCCCTTTTGAGTGTATTGTTTTGTTTGGTTTTTAAAGTTTCATGCAGTTTTAATTGCAAAGGAACAGTTTTCATCAGTTAAGTTTGAATTCATCATTTCTGCTCTGTAGCCTATTCAATGTGTCTTTTAAAAAATTTAGCCCTGGTGATATCCCGTAGAACTCCCTCCTGAATCACGGATGGATGTTTTTTCTGGTATTTTCAGAAGCCAACGAAAGTTGCGGTTGGCGAATTACTATTATAAATGCTCTGCTCTGTCAAGACAGCCTTCAATAGCATATAGAGTCGAAAGCGACCTCAGAAGAACCAATTGTAAACTCTGTCCTGACAGAGCTAAGCATAAATTACCTATATCAATAACAGACGGTTGCCATCCGCCACTTACGTGGTAGGTCACATACGGACATACTGTCACGATGAAAAGTTATTGACAGAAAAAATCTAAAATAATGTAAGGGAAAAGCACCAGTAGTGGCCACTTGATTGGTTTTTTCTTTAAAATACGAATTTGATGCCTTCAAATGAGTTCTGAACCTGCTAGAGACTTGGCTCACACTATTTAGCAGCTAAATAGTTCAAGTATGAGCTCTTAGGGCCGGTTGTTCGTAACTTCGTTAAGTTTTAACGCCGTGATTAGCCTGGATAACGACATCTTGTAGCAACGATAAACTAACTCAATTCAAATAGAGAATAGAAACATATAAATTATTAAAAAGCCTTGAGTTTCAATAGTTTCATTTACAAAACTCGATGACACATCATTTACATTAAATTTTATTGCCTAAAAATATTAGCCTACTTACTTTTAAATTCATGAATCAAGTTTAGATTTATTATCATTGAGGCAATGATATAAATGAGGTTATGGAAAATTTCAATGGCGGTTTTTCAAATTTAACAGGTCAGCAACTGTCCAATTAGAATTGAATACCGTACTAATTGGGATCATCAGAGATTTCTGAGAGAAATTTATGGTCGCCATTTCACTCGAATATGTGGTTTCAGTAAGAAGTTCAGTTTTGTCTTAGACGTTTCAGTAAGAAGGCATGTATACAAGGCATATATGCATTACCGATTCTACTCATTCTATTATACCCCATGCTAAATACTGAAATGTTTTTATAATAGCTAGTACGGTACCGTACTTCTAATTTAGCTAATTTAGTGTATTTTTACGCAATATTTTGTTTAAAAACTCATCTTCCCAGTAAATTGTTTAGTGTTCAGGCCACTTTTTCTTTCCATTGATAATTTTTTTTTTGTATTCATAGTTATTATTTTAATTGCCTGTATTGTATATGTAATAGGCCCATGGGATTTTGGACTAAATAACAATCAATAGCAACTTATTATAATCTCTTAGTTTTAACTTGGACTTGTATTTAACTATAGAGACTTATTATACAGTCTAATAAAAATAATATACTCTAAATAAATAAATTACAATTCTCAATAAATAAATACACTCTGTTTAAATTAATCAGAGACTGATTATACAGTCTCTATATAGATTCAACGATGATGATTGATGATTGACAAAGGCGTATTCAGGATTTTTGTAGGGGGGGAGTGCAAGGTTTTTTGTTTACGCAAAATATAAGAAATTCGCCCCTTTTCCCTCTCTGTGAAGTGAGGGGGGGAGGTTGTAAGCCATAACATTATTCAGTTCAAATGGTGAAAAATAATATATTTTATCAGTGCTTGATTTGTAAAATTCAAGGTTCTGGTACAAAGGCGGATAATCGGTTGGAGAGGGGGGTCCGGAGGTCCTTCGATTTTTTTCATTGAAATTTCAATTTTAGAACATGTTACAAATATTAGTAAGTTGAGAGTTCTCAATAAATGCTCTATGAACTGAATATAAATAATAACAAAAAAATAGGAGCTCATTTAGAATGTCTTATTTACAAGAACCAATTTTTTTTATTCTTCAAAAATAGATTATTAATGCAGAGCGCGCTAGTAAGAAATTTGCAATGAGAGCGAGAGGCCAATGGCATAACGAGCTTGAACTTGGACTGTATTGGCCCAGTCTGTATCGAACGACATGAACTGCGACATCTAGCAACAGAAGATATAACTTAAAGTCTAATGTTCAGTTTTTGGTCGCTAGATGGCTGATGCTTCCAGCTTACTTTTACAGTGATTATTACAGATACTGCATTCTCTGAAGTGACTTATTATTAAATACTATAGGGACTGTATAATATGGCTGTTTAGTTAGGATGTGTAATAAGGCTGTATAAGGGCTCTATAAAGAGGTCTCTATAGAGCCCTAATAACTATAGTTACAGAGAACAGGGACTATAGAATAATCTTCTATAGACTATAGGCAGGGCCGGACTGGAACCCCACTTTCACTTATGAAAGGGCGCATCCTCTGACGGAGGGGGTGGGTTTGTTGTTGTTCATTTGAGGGGGGGGGGAATTGTTTGAACATGAGATAAATCTAAACTTGAACTTTAAAAATTCTGTTCTGAATTTAATGATACAATTGAACTTCAAATTGATTTATATTAATGCACATAAAAAGCATTCTCGTGGACCAATACTTTTATATGTGATATTACTTTTATATGTGTAATATTACATAAACACAATTGTAATAATTTAGATGAATAGCACCCTGCTTGGACGATAAGTCCGTGTGCATGGGCGGTAGTCGTTTCAGACAGAAGAATGAGAATAAATTTCATATAACTTAAGTTTAAACTAATTAGTTTGCCAGTATTTGATCATTCTATCTTCTATGGTTCAAATATAATATCCACATATATAGTACTATGATTTTAAATACATAACTTTCTAAATTACTTAAGTGATAACTTGAGATAATAAATAAATAAAAAATATGTTGAGAGCTCCAGCACAAAAAATATACAAGATAGAAAGTTCTACTTGGTCTTGAATTGTACAGGATAGAATTATCCTTAGAGGGATTTTGAATTTCTAATTTCTAATGAAACGTACAGAAGATAATATAAACAATCAAAAATTGAAAATTGGTAAATTTTCAATTTCTCTCAAAAAATACAGCATTTTAAATAATTCATAGCTCGGTTGTCGCTTATCACAGAGAGTTGGATTTGATATCAATCGCTCAAGAATTTTATTTACTAAAACATTGTAATCACAAATATTTCTGTCCGACGCTTAGTTTTGACGTGAGTTGCAAAAAACTAGAAAATGAACAAATTTTCCGTGGTGTTTCCGTTGCGCCACTCAGAAAGCGTCGCAAACTCATATTAAGCTTATTTGGGATGTCCACAGTGGTTTAAGATCATTTCCAGCCATCCATCATTTTTTAGGTGCTAGGCCCTTTTTTAGTCTAATTTGCCAGAGCTATATGAACTATTCATGTTATTACAATTATGAAAATTATCTGAGAAGTCGACTGTAAAACTTATGGCGATAAATTTATGAGTTTCAATTGAGAATCAATAAGATTAATTTTTTCAGTTCAGTGAATGATTCTCCATCAATTGATTACCAATAACAATTCAATTTTTTGGCTCATTACTCAAATTTTTCAATAACTAGCAGTCACTCAAGGACAACCCCTAAGTGGACAATTTTTCCAATAGCTGAGACAAAGACATAATTCAATAAAATATTGCTAATAAATTGTCCTGGATAAATCGATTTTTGCATAACGGAATGGAATTTATAAACGAGATATGATTCGTCTTAGCTCTGTTTGTGACGCTACAAGGGGGTCTTTTGGAGAGAAAAAGTGGAAAACAAGGACATTATGAAAGAAGTGAGAAAATGGAGAGGATGGGATGAGACGGATAGATGACACCCAGGAAGAGAGAAGCAGAATGGAAGGAGGAAGGAATAGAAACACCGGATTCGCAACGCTGGCCTGAACAAATCAGACTCAACACCTACAAAAAGTTGGCAATTATTTGAGAACATATCGCGTTCATTCAGAAAGAAGGTCGGAAGACAAAGGAATCAGGAAGCAATAAAATAGACTACAACCAATAACACTTGTAACTGGAGTAAGCGGGAGAGTTAAGCTGAACTTCGAGAGTTGATTAAACCATTTCCTTTCAACTTTCGCATTACAAAGAAATTATTAGCTAATAGCAAAAGTACAAAATAAGAAAACAATGAAATCAAATAGCCTACTTATGAAGAATGAAATAATGATAGGATATATACCGTAAAATTAAAATAAAGTTCAACCAAGAGTTAATTAATGTAATTTGGAGAGTACCTTACAGATATGTGATTTGAATGATGATGATTATTATTATTGATGATTGATGATTGATGATTGATGATTGATGATTGATGATTGACGATTGATGATTGATGATTAGCATGATGAATAACACTGCCGGCTAGTGTTATTATAAATGCCAAAAACATTATCATATCATTGTTTCAGAAAATGTTATGTTCATAATTAGAACAGCTGAATGATGATGATGATGATGATGATGATGATGATGATGATGATGATGATGATGATGATGATGATGATGATGATGATGATTGATGATTGATGATTGATGATTGATGATTGATGATTGATGATTGATGATTGATGATTGATGATTGATGATTGATGATCATAAAATGAAGGAAACGGGAATTGATAATGAGGGACTTCGGACTTTCGTAGGAAATTTGGCGTATAAATTATTGAACAAGCTTTACTGAACTGCGATGGCGACATATGGGACAGGTCAAGATGAGTTCCATTCTGATTAGGTATTACAAATTACAAACTCATCATTTGATTAATGGGAGAGTTTTGGTGATTATTGGAGTTACATTGAGGAAGCAGGAACCTGAAAAGAGAACGCCGAATCACTGGAGAAACATAAATATTGAGCAAAGAGAGAAGGTATGGACAATCTCATAGACTCTAGGTATTAGATCATCATATTATTTTTGATTCACAAAAATTATTCACATGGATTTCAACATGAGTTACAAGTTAATGAGGAGCTGATCCAGCAGACTTTCACTTTGAACCACTTTGATACATCATGAACTCAAGTTGAGGAGCATTTTGAATTTTTAGAAAAAGAGTTAAACTGAACCACACCTAGCAGTCCTTGAAATTCTAAATCTGTTATTGACTTGAATACACTCAACTACACATGTAGAATCACCTACATGTAATCTATATTTTTATGAGTGATCCACTAGTGGCATATTGTGTTTTTTTTTTAGATAAAATTGAAATCATATAATTTGACGCTATAGCCTATATTTCTACAGAAAAACATGAAATAGAGTATTATTCTCATTTTGTGGATATCTCTAATATATTATAATATCGATGAGTGAAAGTGTCGCAACAGAATTGTAGAATATAGTAATAAGTTATAAATAATATAGCCCTAGTAGAGTACGTAGAATTGAACCGAATCATACTATGTACTATTATACTATTGAATTCTACTATAAATAATACTACCACAGCCTACTATAGCGGTCCTTGAAATTGAAAATATCATACTCTATAAATATAGCAATATAGTATTGTTGACATATCATCTCCTACAAGTCTTAGTCATCTCGATTAGAGACGCCTCCATCGGTTGCAGAAAACCCCTTACCGGTAACCGTTTCCTCCAGAGAAAACACGCGTTTCCCGAACACCATCTTCGATATTCAAAGCGTATCAGTGACCTTGGAGGTTGAGTGGAGGGGGGCAATACTCTACCGCTCCTGTTTAAAAGCAAGAATGTCAAGTGGACCGCTGGCTTTCCAAGATAATAATTCAGTGTCAGTGCGCGGATTGGTTCAGACATGCAGCGACTTACATCTCTGCTTTTCGTGGCATTCTATGTAGTGCTAATGGTGAAAACAACCCTCTCAAGTATTTATCATCCGTCGTGGCAGCAGTATTATCCACAACGCAAGTAGGTAGATACTTGATTCTTGGTAACGATTCTATTGAAAAAATGAATGATTATAGAAAATACAAAAATGATTGAATAAATCAATAAATATGTATTTATGAATAAATTATGATTGATCTATTGAACCATTTTTGTATGTAGATAACTTTATCATCCTTCGTGGCAACAGTATTATCCACAACGCAAAGAGATACCATAAAGGTATCTACCATAAAGACCTCTATATAGAGGTCTTTATGAAGCCCTATGGACCACTCCTTGGCTATAATTCAATGAAATTGCAAAATATGCAGAGGGCTCCAAAATACTGTACACACGTGTATGTAAAGTAAAATAATAGCTTGACCACCAATAGGTGATTGCTGCTTAGCTTTATTGTCAATAATAATATAAATTTCGACACCTATATAGTTATACAGCTTGAAAATTTCAAATATGAATTAAAATAATAATAATCAATTACACGTTTTATATTAGAAAAATGTTGAGATATGAGTATATGAGTGTACAATTTAATAAGGAATAATTACACTAGAAGGGTCAAAAATATGTATAGGCTTCACGCTTCAGGCTACACTTGTTGAAAGTAGATAACTTACACACAAGTGGATCATTGTGTTCTGATTCTGAATGAGTTAATAATTGTCAAACAAGGGTAGGCCATTTTCAATTATGTGTTCGGTATACATTTTCGGTGTAACACCTTTGTAGTTATATAGTTTACTACTCTAACTTTTGAATATAAAACACCCACACCATATTAAACACACAAACACATAAACGAATTAAAAGTGTATGGTGGAATAATACCAAATTGAATAAAAAAAATTCAGAAAATATTATTCTACATTCAACATTGATTCCATGATGAAGCGGAACACACACACTTGATGAGAGTATACGTTATGGTATGAGCATTATTTTTTCCATTACAACTATAGTGATCTGAGACTTTATCCAGGTCGCAGTCCCAGGAAATCCCCGGAATAATAATTCCAGGTCGAGGGATTCAGTTCTGGTAGAAATAAGGAAATAATACCACAATGGATCAAGCAACTCCTCATACAATTAACATAGAGAAGGTGTCAATAATTACATATTTGGGATAATTTAACAACAAAATCATCGATATTTCTTCTATCAGTTCCATTTTAACAAATTCAAAACTTGATGAATTGAGTGAATAGTTGAGCCTTTGAATATTGATATTTCACGCTTATCCAATTATCACTATCAATATTTCACGCTTATCCAATAGATCACTAACAATATAAACAGATTCAATCTATTCTCATCCATTCATCATTTTCACCTTGAGAATATCAATAAGCTATTCAACTTTTGATTAGTCATACCAGTCGAATTATAATAATAGCAAGAATGATCCGTACTCAGTAAAAATCTTGTCAAAGTAGTAGGCCTACATCTAACAGTAATCGATTAATACCTATAAAAATTCTCATTAGAAATTCCAGCATATCCAATACGGTATTAATAAAATTTGTTTATCCCACGCAAATGGTGAAAATCACAATCATGCATAATTAATTATATTATTTTTTCAATTGTGAAGTTTAAATACTACCAATTTATTCCAAATATTACATTCAAATACAATATATTATGATACCTATTTAATATTCTACTGAAAAACATTTTCAAATTAACTATTGACATTAATTAATTAATTAATACTTTCTTACAATGATTATTCACATCCAAACTGTATTTTATTAACATCATAATTATTATTCTTTGTACCAGACAATTACTTCATTCTCTAGTGTGACTCATACCAGGATAATATTATTTCATCTTGACTCATTAGCTCCATATTTGACATTAACAATTTGGTCCTTCATCCAAATATAATGTTTAAAAAATTACTTTTGAATTGCTCATGGTGGATGCACTAATTGAAAGTGATGGCAATCAAAGTGTAGCAAAAACTAGATTAATAGAGAAGATATACACGGTGAAATATGCAATTTCCTTGAAAGAATAATTATATGAGCTAGTGTTAATATAGCCTTCTTCAAGTAATTAAATTCTTCCTGGCATATAGTAACAAACTAACATTGCAATCTAACTTCGAATTCAATGCTCTATATATTTCATGACAAAATTATTACAGACATTACAATTAATTTTATAACAATATTGAATTGAATTATGAATTAATATTGTTTTGGAAAAAAATTGTTTTGGAAACTCTCCAGAAAACACCTTAAAGTAACGGAATCGAAGAATAAATCCTCTTGAATAAATCTCAATCAATATTGTCTACGTTTCCCGTTCAGTATCTACTGATCTAGAGACATTGATAGATCGTTTTCTGACTGATAAAAGACCGCTTTCATCCAAAATCTCAGCCGTTTCCGTGTTCCTTTTGGTTCATTTACTCGTTTCTCAAGTGGCTTCATTCATCTTTCAACTTCATTTTGTTCTAAACTTGAACTGAGATTAATTTTATTTACTATTCGTTTATTTTTAAACATAAATATTAATTTGGAAAAAATTGGGAAAATTTTGATGGAATTTGTAAACGATTTATCACAAAGTTACCAGTAGACGCAAAAAAGGATTCTCTACAACTAATATAATACCTAATTAAATATAATTTTTGACAAATGACTTTCATTTTGGCATTATACAATATTAGAGTTTTAAATAATACTATAAATTTTGCTTATTATAATAACCTAGCTAGTTCACTATTAATCCAGAAACAAAACAAATTTCATCAAACAAAATCACCATTATTATTATAATAATATAGGTCATAATAATAAACGATACCGTACTTGCTTACCGTATTACTTACAATACAGTATACTTGCTAAATTATTTGAGATTTTTTGCAAATAGGTGAATGGTATTTTAACAGTTTTAGACATTGTCTAAAAATAAGATATCTGAGCAGTAGATGATTACATAAGAAAATTTGAAATATTTTTTCATATGAGACTCTTCTATTGAAAATATTATAATCGCTTTCTTATTATCAACTCTTCTAGGTTTGTATCTGAATTGTATAGTGAGTCAGAAGTACCTAATTTATATCAACAAAAAACTATACAATGTTCAATTTACATGTCACCTTCCCTCCATTGTGAGGTAGTTATATTGTAAATTGGTTATGACTGGTTAGCATCATGTCATAAATATGCCGTAATTCTATTAAGATTAGCACTTTCTCCCAATTACGCATGTATTATTCATTGATTAGGGACTGTATACATGGCGGTGTTATTGATACAATATTATAAATTTTGAATCAACCTTAGCTGAAAAGATAAGAGAAAAAAATATTCCTGTCGTGTCATAATGGACATCAACTTCAGTTCAAAATCATATTTAATTCAAAACTACCACCCTTAAAATTGTTAAGACAAACGATTTTAGGATAATCAATGATGCTCCCACTTACTATGCGAACGGAAAATTGTCATTCAATAGTTTAGATATTATAGTCATTGTTTCAATGCAAATCATCTCACAAAGCTACCTGTAGCTATGAAGCAACGATCCATTTAGTTCCGCTAGTGGACAAAATTATTAAATTTGATGGATTCTCTTCCAGCACGCATCTTGTGCATCGTTCAAATTCGACATGGTCATTATGTCTGGAGGCCTTTTTCTAGAGGTCTTGTACTTCTTGAACCTTCAAACTGAATGATTCCGGGTTCAAGTTTCCGTTCGGTGTGAAAAATATATTTCATCCAAATATTTTTTTCTGAATTTATTGTTACAGATTCAAAAGAGCAATCAGAATAAAATGAGAATAAGTTTACTTTTACTATACTCACACGACGAAGTTATTTGATTACAAGTGCATTAAAATGAAGACAATTTTGAAAATAATTTATGTATTTGTTATCATTCATTAATTTTTGTCTCCTTTATAGCTTCGTATAGGATAGCCTACTCAAACGACAGAGGAGCTAAATCCTCTGTGCTTATACTGAGTAGCATCATATCTTCCCATACATTCTTATAAGTTTGCTGTTCAAGTTCTACATTAGTATTAATTGTTCTCATAAGTAGACTAGTATGTTGAATTCAACAAGTTCAACATAAATTTTCATGCCCTTCATTCAATTTGCTATGAAGGGCTACCACTGATGCTTTTCTAATATACGGTATTGAATTTGATAGAATTCAGATAGATTATCCAAGGAATACTTTTCCTAAAATGGCTCTTATGAGTTGAAACATGCAAAATTTAGAATGAAAATTGATACGATGTTAATGTTATCAAGACAGTGGTACCTTAAATTTCAATTTTTCATTACAATTTCATTTAACATGAAATATCTGGTACCGAGCTTTCGCTCTGAAGCTGCGGCCGAACTGTTGAATTTCATAAATTTGTTATTGTAGAAAATCAAGGAACCTCCTTGTAAAGAATAAATTCAAAATTGATATGATCACCTCTCACAATTTTTTGATAGTCATGAACATGTGTTATAGACTTGAATGTAACTCAATTCATCCAGCTGGATAGCGTTGGTCAGCTAACGATGACAGCCATTATACGCAGTACTTGGGATTAAGCCTGAATAAGGAATATTTTATTCTTTTATTAATCCTGCCAGAGAGTTTTCCCGGACATGAGACCTGGTGCAATCTTATTTTTTCATCACGGTTATATAACATTTCAATTTTCAAGAAAATCGTTAGAGCCGTTTTCTAGATCCATGGTTCCACATACAAACATACAAACATACAAACATACATACATACATACATACATACAGAAATTACTCGCTTAATATAATAGGATATGTATATACAGGACCTACATACACTGTACTGTATTCATACTACACCTTTTCCAGAAGTAGTTGAGAAAGTATCAATTTGATTTCAGAACATGCCAAAAGTAGTTCAGAATAGTTAATTGTAATTCAGAAAATGTCAGATTTAGATCAGAACAGTAAATTTTATTTCAGAAGATATCAAATGTAGTTCAGAATCGTGAATTGTATTTCAGAAAGTGTCATTTGTAGTTGAGAAAATGTCATATGAAAATGAGAAACTAATTTCAACAACGTCAGCTGACTTTGAAACACATTATAATAAATGCGATTACACATTCTGAATTAATTTATAGGTACTTGGTTCGAATGATGTTGCATAATATAGCCCTCTACATAAAATGGTGGTTTTGCCAGGAAAGTGGTGTGAAATGATTTTTCAACGGTTTTATGATAGAGGATTTTAAGGTGCTGATGATATCCAATATTAAATCTTGTGAAACACCAGGGTGTCACACTTTCTTGTAAAACTCCACCCTCAAAAAATGAAACATTTGGAACCCTTTTTTTTCATTAGAAACTACTCTACTTATTAAAAATATGCTCAATTATATAAATAATTATTATGGTCAATGAGAATACCTACAAAATGAGGGGTCTTGAGTTGAATTTTGATCAGATGTTTTTTTCTCAAATACAAATGTTTTTTCTGAACTACAACTGACATTTTCTCATTTCCAAATGATACTTTCTGAAATACAATTCACTATTCTGAACTACATTTGGTGCTTTCTCAACTACTTCTGGAAAAGGTGTAGAATACGGTACTTGTAGTGTTTCAATCAATTAAACAAATATTTACAAAATTAATTACATAATTGTTATTATACTTTGAATCATCAGAGTATTCTATTTTAATCCATAATGTCAATTCAATTGTTATATAATAAATATATTGAATATTTATATATAAGCGCTTAGATAAAGTATACAGTACAGTACGTACTATTGAGCACGGATACTAGAATACATGTGGTATTGAGTATATTTTGTGAGCTTTGATGTGGTAAATGGGGACTGGTAATAACACAATAACAGGTGTGTCATGCAGATGGACATTGTACGAGGATCAGATTCATTACAGGCCGGCGCGGACTAGAGCTGGCTTCGGCAGATATCGGCTGCTTCCGGTCGGCGCCGAGTTGATATGCGACTTCCCTGAGAGCCTTGTAACCGTCTCTGTGAGTAAACCGTCTCTTATTAATGGAATACTGCTTGAAATTTGAATAAATAGGCGAAGTAAACTGTGAATCCGAGTCAATATAATTAATTGTTGTTACGCATTGGAAATTATTTTGTTATATAATAAATTATTTAAAATTAATAGCATAAAAAATATTGAAATTCGTTCTGTGAAATCACAAAAAAGACTCATCATTATTATATCCGGAAATCAACATCTCTATCAAACCTATGCGTTCACAGTTTTTTAGTTGATTTGATTCTGAAGATGTAGTTCTTTGTACCCTGATTGGTTCGATTTTTTATAATAGTTCAAGGAAAGACTGGGTAACAAACACAACCCAAGCATGCCCAAAACATTATAGCACTTCAATATTCAATTCACTTCAAACACTTGGTGAAAAGAGTAGGCCTATTATAGTACTTTTAATGAATTTATAATTCACTTGATAATGTAAATATTGTATCATTTATCAATGAGACGGGAGTTAACAAAAATATACTTGCGAAGAAGACTTTATGATACCGAGACCTTTTAAAAGTTCAAATCCGATGTTATTCCAAGCCAGTTACACAATAGAAGAATGATACAAATGATGTAAATTGAAAATAATTCCTCTACGCAAACACTCATGACAATGTTGTAAATAAACACACTCATGAGTTGACAATGTGCTCGAGCAGGACGAAAGACCCCCACTCCAGTAAGTTAATTTAAACAGTTTTCTTACTGTGAAAACATTGGACAGCATGCCGGTGATCAACCATATACAGGGTGTTTCAGGAGGAATGTGCAATACTTCTCAGGCTGATTCCTTAAACCAAGTAGACAAAAAAGTTCCATGGGACCAACCCCCAAAAACGTTTTGTTACCGAGATAACAATGGCGGAAAATTGAGATTTTTCAAAATATATTAATTTTTTAGAGGCTTTAGTGAGGTTCTAGATTAATCAATTCCTATGTAAAATTAGCTGAGAAATTCAATGAAACCAGTTTTTATCTTAAACGGTTATTGAGATAATTGGAAAAATATGCTAGAAAAGGCCATTTTTCAACAATAAGGGTTATAACTGGATAAGGAATCATGAAATTGTATTTTTATTAATGGAAGTTGAAGAGAGTCGGATTCTAAAGAAAAAGTTAGATGGCGACGATTGTGTAAATCTTACCCAAATCTCAGAAATGACGATCAAGAGAGTCGGATTCTGGAGAAAAAGTTAAATGGCGGCGATTGTGTAAATCTTACCCAAATCTCAGTAATGGCGATCAAAAATCGCAAAATCGCTACTAAACAAAAATTCATCACTTGTGCTATGTTTTGTCAATTTTGCGATTTTTGATTGCCATTTCTGAGATTTGGGTAAGATTTACACAATCGTCGCCATTTCACTTTTTCTTTAGAATCCGACTGTCTTCAACTTCCATTAATAAAAATTACAATTTTATGATTCCTTATCCAGTTATAACCCTTATTGTTGAAAAATTGCCTTTTCTAGCATATTTTTCCAATTATCTCAATAAACGTTAAAGTTACAAACTTGGAACTGGTTTCATTGAATTTCTCAGCTAATTTTACATAGGAATTGATTATTTTAGAACCTCACTAAAGCCTCTAAAAAATTAGAAAAATTAATATATTTTGAAAAATCTCAATTTTCCGCCATTGTTATCTCGGTAACAAAGCGTTTTTGGGGGTTGGTCCCATGGAACTTTTTTGTCTACTTGGTGTAAGGAATCAGCCTGAGAAGTATTGCACATTCCTCCTGAAACACCCTGTATAGTCCATTCACGATGGCTTGAGACGAGATAAACAAAAGCTCTATGATAACATTCACTATAGTACATTCACGATGGCTTGAGACGAGATAAACAAAAGCTCTGCTTGTGTGTGTGTGCGAATGGAGTGGCTTTGTTTTAGCCACGACATAAACAAGTCACAGCAATGCCGAAAACCCGAATTTTGGTGTCGGGACTGTAATGAAAGCATTGACACAAAAACTTTTACTATAATTGTTTGTTCATTTTAGGTTCATGCAGTCGAGAGACAACCGAAACAAGCAATTTTCCAATGTGTATCTATAAAAAGATTACTTAAAGATACTTATTCTGGATTGCCTACAACAGAATTCTGGATTTCGGCATTGCTGTGACTTGTTTATGCCGTGGATAAAACGAAGCCACTCCAGTCGCACACACACATATGCAGAGCTTTTGTTTATCTCGTATCAAGCCATCGTGAATGGACTATAGTGAATGTTATCATAGCCACCTCAAATTTATATTAGAAGGGAGCTATGATGTTCCATACATCAGCTCGTCATGAACCAAAAACCACGTGCCTTGATTACCACGTACCTAACGTTCCGTTATTTCAAGCTTTGAAAAATATTTTATCTTGCTAGGTGAAAATTGTTTCAATCCAAATCATTGACAACCACAAAATGATTACTTATTTTGATTATTTTGGTAGTGACCATGATATCTTCCCTTTACAAAAATCTTGCTTACAGAATATAATATGGGAGAGAGCCGACCTGGGCGACAATAACAGCTTGGATGAGATCTACAGACAGCATGGGATACAGCAGGACTACATTCTGTTCACGAGACCCCACGGATCGACGCTGCGCTTTTTGGACATCACTCCACTCGACAGAGGACTGTACCGGTGTATAGTATCTGCCTTGGAGCCCACATCTGGCAAACGGATAACTCTGTTCCAGGATGTTCACTTTTATCCAATTTTTTGAAAAAATGTATCGCCCGAACTTGACAGAGATGAATGAAAGCAGACCAAATAGTTAATTATTAAAAAAAAAATAACAACAAGAATCTTTAGCTTTGTGGAGGCCCGTAAGTGTAATTTCCGTTTGAACTTTTCTTTTAGTAATCGCCATCTCTCATTATCATCCCTCTCAGGTTACCCACGCACAGGGCTAGAAGCTTATGTGGACATCACCTCAAAAAAATCATTAGTCCAACTAATTTACTTAAAACTTGACTATTCGAAGAGTAAACAATGTTTAGTCCAAGTTGAAACTACGTTCGGTTTAAACGGATATGGTGCTGTTATTATCCTATAATACGATACCCATTTTTATATTTTTCTCAACATGTATTCATCAGTTAGTTCTAAAGATAACAGGGTTTTAATGGAGTTATACCAAAGAATAAACTGTTTTTAATCCAAAAAGAAGGTATTTTATGGGAAGAGCTTCTTGTAGCACTGATAATTGTGAGAATTTTACAATTTCATTTCAAAAATAATTTCAACTCAAAACTATCATGAACATTATTTTTTCAAAAAATATCAGTGAAATCACCCATCATAAGACTATCCAATGTCTATATTTCCTGTTTTAAATAAAATGAAAATGATTCAGGCGTAATGATTTCATGTGAGTTTATTTTTGATAGAATCTTAAATCAGTAAAACAATCATGATCAATAATATTAGAGCATTGTGTAACCTAGATCTCTTCAAATAAGATTCGATAACAATTTGATTGGAATTAAGAATTTGGATTCTCTGATGCTTTTGATGACTGATCAAATAATGCTATAATTTAAACCTGTGTGATTCAGAATAAACCTATTAGGTTGAGGAACATATGAAGTTTATCAAACTGTTAAGTGTATGCATGTGATATTGTCTTCCCTAGTATTTATTATCAGAAATATTTCGACCATCTCTTAATTGAACTTAATTCAGTCAAATATAATGTATTTGAAATGTTTATTTCCAAATAAAGAATGATCAGTATTGGCTCTTCTAATATTTCCTCAACTGTGAACCATCCATACGTATCTTCATCTAAATTTCAAATCATAGAGATAATTTTGCATAAGTGATTTAAATTCAATAATCGTGAGACAATGTACACTTTACAGAACAATATAGGAGTTATACCCTATTCACGATCACTTGAGACGAAATGAAGAAATGTTTTGCGCGTGTGTGCGGATAAAGGAAGGTATTACTTCATACAACGGTTGGCCGCAGTCGAACAGCTGTAGTCAATCACAGTTCTTGGCTTTTCCTGAAGCTCAAACAAAAATAGCTACCTGTACATGCAAAAAGTTTTTTTATTTCGTCTCAAGTGATCGTGAATAGGGTATAGTTGCATTGGTTCTGTTTGATAAAGTCATTTCACGGTGGTGAGATACAGCTAACTTTCGTTTAACTGGCCGTTTAAGATACAGATATAAGTACAATAAAGAATTAACCTACAGTGTAGAACTGTTCATGTCAAATTATTTCCAAAATTAATGATTGAGGAAAGTATCAAAACTCTGTAACATGAAATAAACCGTTTGGAAGAAAACTAATTGAATTCAACCGTCATTTGACGAATTTTAAATAGGGAATGATTGCTTTGCTTCCATCAAATGACGTAATTTATCAGCGGTTGGTACAATTATTGGCTTTGGTACATTTCCCCTTTAGAGACCGAATCAAATTAGAATAGAAACAGGGAGTATTGTATGACCAACAAATAAATGAAATATTAAAATTGATAGCCAGAATATTGTAAACAACTTTTATTGCATGGAAAAAATATATCCACTAACTTCGAAATAAATTAATCACATATCCTTGTATATTGAATATACTTGATGAAGTTTTTATAATTGTTTTGGAGTAGTTCTTAACAACTAGCACAGTTAAAAGGCAAAGGTGGCAGTGTTGGATGAGATAGCATCGTAGATTAATGTATTATTGATAGGTTTATATTGTTTAGTTATTATTTTAATGGCTTCTTGAGCTGCACATCCACCTGCAAAGACGAGAAAAGAGTTTAATAGAGAGAATCCAATAATTATAACATGCGAAAACCATGTTCAGACATTACAACTTATTTGGGGGTTTGGGCTTCTGAGTGTGTTTCACCGATCAACAGTAGGAATATCTTGGAAAAATGTGAATTGGACGGGGAAGTCTAATATATTAATTATTCAAGGAAATACAATGAATGTATTGACAAAAAAATAAACACAGACGATTGAGTCCAATATGTCTTTTTCTAAATTTGAATGAATATTAGAGGTTACATTTACTTGACCCAGATTCACTATTCACGTATTTTTACTCTCAAAAATGAGAAAACTATGATTTAGAACTTTGAAGGTCGATGAAGCATGTACAAATGATCTAAAATACAAGAATCAGTCATATTATTAGGATTTACTGAGATACAAATTTAAAAACTTGAAACAATGATTACAATTTAATAAAATTAAAATATGAATACAATACCGGTAACTTGATAAATACTTGTAATGTATACTATATAGATACAAAGTGGAATGATAAGAGCAGAAAAAGATTGATGTCAATGATTTTATCAAATTGAATAGATTACTACTTAGCTCACACAAAATATAGTACTATAATTTCATTCAATATTACAAGCAGCCTAAATCTCAAAAACAAGAAATAGTTAATTTACCAGTATATTTAAACTAAATAGATTTGAATAATCAACTTATGATAATGGTGTCTTTGGTTGAGAATATTGCAATCTGATTAACTGATTTGGAAAACGAATACAACAAAGCAATAATATAATCTTGCTTTAGCTCTCGACAAGAAGTTGATGAGGTAAGTGGAGTAATGTTCATGGAGCTATCATCAAGTACATTGTACAAAGCTTTACGAAACAGCACTAGCAAATAATAACAAATGTAATGCCGATTACACAAGAACATAAACAATTCTATGGGCAGGTTATTTATGGCCTCAATATTAGAGAAAAGATTCACATATTGACTTCGTTAGATGACATCATATTCCCGCCACAGAATGTTTTAGAGTTTCGTGCAACAAACACATAATCTCGCAATATATTACAGTAGGCTACTTGATTAATTGAAAGTAGCACTAGCTTTATGTTCAAATTCAATTACAATATTATCAATAAAACAATACTGTAATACGTTTTCTAAAATAGGCAGTGAGGTAAGAAAAGTTGAATGACAATGATCAAAATGGATAAATATGGAATAATTATTAGATATTACAGTACACAAACTGCTGGAACAGTTTATTATTGAAATGAATAAAGTATCAGATCACCGAAATTAAATTGAAGGTGGTGATGACTTGAAAAACTTACCTATAAAAGCAGAAACCGAATGCAGTTCAGCACCTCCGTATCTGCAAATTTCATGAACGTAGTCATCTTTCGACAACGGCCCACAACTCCATTCGCTGAGCAACTTTGAGATGCACGACTTCATTTTGATTATATCAACCTCCAGCTGATCATCGAATTCTCCCGGGTAGGCATTGTACTCGTCGAAGAATCGGTCGATAGCTCGCAACATCACGTAGTAGACCATCATACTGTCCGGTTGTTCTAAACTCGAAGCTGGAAGGAGAAGTAATTGATAATAATTGTTGAAAGTAGGAGAAGTGAGTTTACTACTGAACAAGATAATTGAAGCAATGATAAATCTTGGCTTTTATTAATAATAAATGAATGAATATTATTTATATATATAGGATTTTTTCCAGGAGGGGCAAGCCATGTTCCCGTTCACGTTGAAACCCCCCCTTCTCTTCCTAGGTCCCCACTCATAGAAAGAGGGGGGGGGGGTAGTCATAATATTGTTCAGTTCAATTCATTCTATCATGAAAATTGAAATAAATTGAACATAATATTGCTATAGTCTGTCCAAGCAAAGAAGACCCTCTGGCAAGATGGGAGAATGTCTCAAGCTCGGTCAATATTGGTTCAAAAGCTATCAATTTGATCTTAAATTGTAGGAAAACATTCGATCTACTTTTAAGACCACATTTTTAATTCTTGAACAAATATTGATCGTGCTGTAGTCATTTTCCCATCTTACCAGAGGGTCTTCTTTGCTTGGACAGACTATAATAATATGGATGATTTGTGATTTAAGTGATTAATTTTTCATGAAGTTATATGAGATTAGGTCTTTTGTACTAACAAGCCCCACATTTTGTTTTAAATAATTTCATCACAAAGTTTGATTGTGATTCAATTCCTCTTCAAGTTCAATCTTCAGGTGTTTGTAATTCCTTGAACCCTGGTTAGATCAAGTTTAGATTAGCATTTCCCTTTTTAGGAAGCATTGCATATTAAGAATTTTTCCTCAAAAATGTTCAAATATCAAAATCTATAAGCATGGTACAAAGTTATAATAGGTAGGTAGCCTACCTAAAAGATTGAATCTGACCAAACACTTGGTGGATGGGTGGATACGGTAAAGTATAGAAGTTCCCTAACTAACTTAAAAACTAGTTCCAGATAAATAAATTTATCAACATTTTATAACTAGGCTATAAAGGGTGCTTCAGAACTCCCTATAAATATTCTAGGTCATTGTTCCTGGGTAAGAAACATATCTCAATATTATTTTGAAACTGTCCAAAGTTCTCAATTACTCACACAGCCTAATTTATGTTTTCACATTTATCTATGAATTTTATAATTTTGTTGGGGCCTTAAAAGAGTACTAAAGTGGTCAATCCTTATGTAAAATTAGCTGAGAAATTCAATGAAACCAGTTTTATGGTTATTGAGATAATGATCAAAATAAGCTAAGAAAACTCAATTTTTCAACTTCCAAGGGATAGAAATAGGGTAATTAATTGTTGACTGGTTCCATCCATTCAATATGATTTTTCCAGGTCTGTTTGTTGATTCTGTCTTATTTAAATATTCCGAATTCTATCTTTTTTACTGCTCTAAAAAATTGCATGTTAGCCACTTGTAACTTGCTCTATTCTTTATTTCTTGGTACCTAGGTTTCAGAGTCATATAATATTTTATGACTCTGATATAATATATAGGAGAGCTGAGATGGCCATCACTTCGTAAAATTTTTAATTGGTCTCTCCTGGCTTCATTCTTTAAAGTCCTGTTGATTGTCTCACAAATAGGTTGAATTCGATTTATTTCAGAAGAAATATTCGATCAGTTACTTTCTCGTTTTAAACGTACCCAAACCTCAAAAATAAGGATTGGAAGGAGGCAAACAATTGAGCAATCCTTCAAAAAAAAAAAAAAAATAAATAAATAAATAAATAAAAGACAAGCAATCTATTCAAAAGACTGCCTTCATTGTCTGTTTTGTCTCCTTGAAATCCTGATTTGTGAGATTTGGGTGCGTCCTAGAATAAACGGTAACTGCTGAGCTGATTCATCAAAATTTAATTCTCTACAATATTACTAGATTCGAAATACCAGTCAACAATCCTAAACTTTGGACAGTTTGAAAATATCAAGATAATGAAGTATGTTACTCACCCAGGAACCATGACCTAGAATATTGGTAGGGAGCTCTGAAACACTATTGCATGGCTATACAGCTCCAAAAAAATTAGCTGCTCAACTCTTCAGGTTTTTCTTTCATTAAAATTCATTATAAATAATGTATACACTGCTATAAATTCGCAGTACCTAATGGATTCTAGCTCATGAAACTCCATTTAAGATTAAAATTGTTTATTTTTTTAATTCTCTGGAGTAACACTTGAGCATATAGAGAGTTAGCAAGTGAAACGGAAAGATTCGAATAAGTCACCAACTCTTCAAGAAAATCAATTTTATCATTTATTAGTTATGATTATGAAGAAAACATGTACTTCAATTGCTAAATGTATTCTATTGGACAATAATTGAAAAGATTAATTTGCAAGGCTTAGAACATGTTGTTGGACAGATTTGCGTGAACTTTGGAGTATTCTCTGTTGAACAAAAGCAATATTTTGAAGATGAGGAATTATTAATGATCTTCTCCGGTATTATATTAAATTGGAGAGTCAGATGGAAGTTTACCCCTGTGAGTTTGTGACTTCGCAATCTCCAGCCTACAATTGAGTTGTGAATTTATTTCATTCTATGATAATAATTTATTTTTATTTTATTTTTTATAATATTTTTTATTTTTATTTAATTCATTTAAATTTTATTTTATTCAATTAAATTATTAATTCAATTAAATATTATTTAATTCATTCATTTTTGTTTTTATTGAAAACAAAAAATTTTGAACTTCTAGGGGGGGGGGGCAGCTGGCCCCCCTGCCCCTGCCTGCGTACGCCCATGTAATAAATGATTAAAAAATGAGTAGTTCCCAACTTGCAAAAAAGTGAACTCTCAACAGAATAAGATCATGGGAGCGATACTACATGTCAGCTTTCATTAATGATAAGAAATAAGTAGTTTTGAACTTAGGAAGAAGTGATCTTTCCAATGAATAGGATATCATGAAGGTAATACCAAATGATGGCGTTTATATTTGAGATAAATTGATGTCAACTTTAAAAGAAGTGAACTCACAACTGAATAAGATCAGTTTATCATGTAATATCAGTTAAAATTGCAAAACTCTAGTTTTATAATGGGGAATGTGAAGAATCAATTTCGATAGCAAATATTGTAGACCTATTTATTTAGCGTATGGCTTTTAATAGTGGGGAGACCCAAGGGTTGTTCCACTTGGCCAGATAACCTCATTTTCCACAAACGGAGACATGAGTTATTGTTGAATACTAAAAATGAAGCATTGTAGACCTATGTATATCTTCAAATAAATATGATTTAAACGTTGTGATAATAATGATTGTAGCGTAAGTCAAGTCCATATACTGCACTTTCTCCATAAGAATAATATGGGTTAGTCTGAATATGATTTCATGATTACAAACACCAATTAGTATCAAGTCTGTCAAGGTCCCACACTGGTAGAGCCTAAGCTCAAAGAGCTTCCCTTGAGACTGAAGAGGAGAGACGAAAACACTAATACAGAGCAGTTTCAGT
The DNA here is from genome assembly GCA_017141385.1 of Sogatella furcifera. NCBI lineage: Eukaryota > Metazoa > Arthropoda > Insecta > Hemiptera > Delphacidae > Sogatella > Sogatella furcifera. The sequence continues at coordinate 10,809,097 of CM029551.1, read as the reverse complement.
GTAAAAGATTCAATATGAAGAACACAGTCATCAACACTCGCACACATATACACTCACAATTACATTGCTTTTTGATGACGTGCATTCCTCTAAGGGACTCTGAGCTCAGTCTCAACAATTATATGTTTTTGTATAAAGTAAGTATTCAATAAGATTTGGTTATTTCAAAATAGTGGTTCCAATTTCATTCAAAAATGAAATACTGGAACTACAAATACGTGATGATAATACAAATATTAGGTATATAAAAGGCTGTAATTGTGTATTTAAAAACTAATATCATCGCAACAATTGAGTTACTCAACAAGAAAACATGAACATTTGAATTATTTTCACCAGTTGACAGACGTTTGGTTGATAAGTCAGTAGTTGAATTTCGCCAATATTATCGAATATATTATATCAGACACTTAATGGAAATGCCGTTGAGTTCAAACAATATAAGAACATTGTACTAAATATTTGACAACGGAAATTTTGAACAAGGCAGCGAATAACATGTCAGATCTCAATATTTTTCGTTACAGACAATACAAATGAAGCTAATTACCTATTTCGGAAGCATTGGCCGTTTTTTGATCATATTCACTAGCTATACAAGATCCACGCTGAATGGCTATGCTGGATGCGTGTTTACAGAAATTTTTCACATAAGCTTCACTTATGTTATCACTTGGTTGGCTCAGAGAGTAGAGCAGTTGCTGGGCACGACGGAATACTGTTTCTGCATCTTTCGAAGATTGCTTATGGTATCTGAAAACATAAAACTCAGATTTCAAAACAGTTCATGAAAGGTTATTTGACTACCATCATCTTCATCTTTCATTCAAGGTTAAGGCTCTTATGCCTGTTCCGGCTCACAACAGCATAGATGTTCTATTACATTATATTTCCAAAACTAAAATCAAAATTCTCTTTACATTCAACCTCATTCAAGTGTTATTTGCTGACACAAAATTCAGTTTTATGATAACCCGTATATTAATTGGTGACACAAATTGAATGAATAATAAATTTTTACAGAGCTCAAAAACTTGTTGAATAAATCAATAAAATTCGAAACAAATTGATAAACTGAGAAATAATTATTTATTTCAATCCAAGTAAATTTGGTTGTTTCTTAGAACCCTTCAATTTTTAATTCGTGTTGAAATATGCTGAGGAATATTTTATTCGAATCCTAAATGTCTATGAATAACGTTTGTAATAATGTCTGGAAATTACATCAAGGAGGTAATAACATCCTTCAGTTTTTTCTTGTCTTGAAAACTCAATGAAATCATAAGACAAGTCCAATAATCAATATAACTTACCATTTTATATTTTTACAAAATCAATTTGACTCAATATTGAAGTTCCAATCCCAGATACTTTTCAATTAGAATTAGCATTTTTTTTCAATACAAAAAGAATTTAATGTATTGCTTAGGTCATTTGATATGATTCTGAACCCTGAAGTGAAGTAAATCGTAATATACATGATCCATATGAATTTTTATTTGGGAGCTGAGCATTTTGTTTATTTTCAAATCATATATAAATAAAGTAGATCATATGAATAATGTAAACCAACAATCATCATGACAATGATATACATGAATAAATTGGAATGCACTCACATTTGTTGCAGCTTAACATAGTTATTTGTATCCGATGTCATATCAGGCAGTGACCCCCTTAAAGGCAGGAGGCCTTTACCTTCATTATCTACAAACTCTTTCACAGCTTTTGCGGTAATCCAGAAAGGTTTACTCTGTAAAGTATAGAAACAAAACTTATTACGAACCTATTTCGAATTTGAGAGAATATTCCTTGAAGATTACACTTGAAGATCAAACTGAGTTATATTTGATTAACGGAACAAACATAACATTAAATGAAGATGCCAACTGGAGTAAATTCAAAATTAATCATTTATTGATAATATCATAACTCCCCCATCTCTGGCTACGTGCATGCTATTTGACAGATCAAACATTTTGATAATATCAATAAATGTTTACATTATGTTCTGTTTTAACATTAATTGTCTTAAGAACGCATGGGAAAAAGTTTTTATAACTCTCCACCCATGAGCCTAGTACATGGAAATCATATTGAGCTGAAAAAATAGTCAAGACTGAGCATTTAGCAGGATTTGTGAATCAATAATTAATTTCATTACTTTGCAGAATAGATTATGACTATAGTTTATAGCTCACCTTTGATGTTAAATTGATACATTTATTGTCATTCAAGATATCTTGTACATCTTTTGGTACAACGGTTTTTCTAACAGCAAAGTTCACAGCTCGAATTGCCTCAGTGAAATTCTGTTCTTCAGAATCAGGATTCTTGTTACCTGGAATAAATTGAGTTCAAGTTTGAATGTAAGACGTACTTAAATATGTATGATGGAAATATGTAGATAGATGGTTATTATCAATTTTCTTTCAATTGATATTATGAGTACGTTTCTGAATGATTGCATTCTTCAACTTGTCCATATTTCGTGAGTTGTGGAAGACATTTCTGCTATCACTGCAGAAATGCTAGTCCGTGTGATAGAGGATTTCAAGAAGAGAGTTGAGTCATGCATTCAAAATGATGGACATCACCTCGACGGAATTTTTTTCACACATAACTGAAACTTCAGGTAAAGAGCTTCATTAACTTGAATGACAAATAATGAGCTTTGATTTTGTGTGAACAAATATGCATTAATTTCAAAATTGGCAAGGTATTATTTCATTGAAGCCGTCAATTTCCCGTGTGTCACCCTGCAGTTTGGTAATTTGTCAACTTTGTTGGCAGTTTGTTGTAAACTTATTTAAAACGCGAACAATAATTTTCTTAGGATTTTTTGTTGAATGTTCTTCTACTGCCAATAAAGAAATACTCAAGAGGAAGAAGAGTTCAAAATAAAATTCTTCATTTAAATACATTTTGTATATAAAACAATAATGTATCGTCATGAATGCCTTACTATATTATTAGCCCATAAGAAAAGTTTCACCTAATTCGGAAACAATACGAATGAATAAAATATCCTACAATTGCTGGTTGGATGATCAAGAATAAAAGATAATATCCAATTAGAATAATAATTGTAGTTAACTCAGTCTGTTCCACTCACCTTTCTTTATGATATCTCTCAACTCGTTCTTATCCTTGCTAGTTTTCGGGAACGCTCCGTCGTGCTGTTCCATCCACGTCTGCAACGCCTGATACAGAGGCACCACGTACGGAATACGCGCATGGTCCTTCAGTTCCAACTGCGACATGTCACAGCCATCAACAAACTGTTTCAGTGCCGGAAACGGCGCGTCCAGCCGCAGATCCGGATGCTGGTCGTCCGGATGCGATTCGACCACGGTGTGCTCTTCCACCTGGATCCGGATTGAGCCGATGAATCCGTAGCTGCGGGCCACTATCAATGGCACTCCGGCGTCCCACAGTCTGGTGGCTAGTGGAACTAGTACTCTTCAAAATTGATTGAAAAGTCACATCAAATTAAATAGAATTTTATTGGACACATCATCAGTACACATTTTAACAACAACCATCACTTATTAGTTATTTATTGGGGAGATTAAATACAGTCTGTCCAACGAAAGAAGATATTCTTGCAAGATGGGAAAATGACTCCGGCTCGGTTAATATTGGTTCAAAAATTATAAATTTGGTCTCCAAATGTAGGAAACATTTTCATATCTACAATTTAAGGCTACAATTATAATTTTTGAACCAATATTGACCGAGCTGGGGTAATTTTCCCATATTGTCAGAGTGTTTTCTTTGCCTGGACAGACTATACTAGTGAGCTTGTTTTCCATTTCAAATTTTCAATTTTAAAATCTGAAATAAGAAATATTTATTTGAAATCGAAATAAAGTAGCTACAGAATATAGAATACAATAGAATTGAAGAAGGGTAAATACCTGATACATTCCATTGACAGAAAAATAACAATGAAATTCAATAGATCAGTCGTCAATGAATTTTCGTTGACACCCGAATCTAGGTGAAATCGACTCTATAAGTAGGCTAGCATAAGTGCAACATTGTGTTGTGTTTCTTAGTTTGAATAGAGAAATGTATCGTACCGTTCTGATATTGCGGTGGCAATCACAAGTGTATGTCCAACGAAGAAGTCAGGATTAGTTTCTAAAATCTGTTTTGGACTTTCATCGACGAAGTCCCCTTTGACATCAGGGTTGAGCTCAAGAAGTAACTGAGTGGCAACCTGAGCTCTTGACTTTCCGATATTACCAGCATCCAGAAAGAAACTGCAAATTGGAAGAAATCGTACAATTCATATTTAAATAAATATAATCCCACTCCACTCCAATATGTTCCACTTTAAACTGCTGGTAAGGTTAGGTTGAATTACAGAACTATAAAAACTATTATTCCTTATTATTTTTAAAAGGAATTATTTTATATTATTTTTTCCAAAGGATAAAACGCGGCAGTTTTAGTAGTAGGGTAGTTTTAGTTTAATTGAAAAATGAAGTTGGCATTCCAAAAAGGAACGTAACCTTATAATTATGCCATTATTATCTACTAATTTCCATCCATATGATAATATTCTATTTTTTATTTTAAATAATAATCACAGTACCCTTTTCAATTATTTTTAATGCATTACATGTTTTGACTATTTATAGAGAATTTCGACTATTTATTCGAATTTGCATTTGAAGATGACTATAAGTAGTCAAAATATGTGATGCATTGAAAATTAATTGGGAAGGGTATTGTAATTATTATTTAAAATGAGAAAAACAGTGATAAAAGTAGCCCTGAGTTGAAAGAAACAATAATATTGTATTAGGAATATGCACCAATTAACTTACATGATATATTTATTCACTTAGATTAGTGAAGAGCTTGAAGATTTACAATATTAGCCCACAATTTGTGCTCAGTACAATAACGGACATAAGTTACTTATATTCAGATATAAAAGAGAAAAATAGAGTAGGCTAAAAATAGGGTAAATATGAAAATATCAGACAAAAATACTTTAAATTGTCATAATCACGAATCAATAAATGATTTCTCAGTAGATGTACACGAAATGCAGAGTAGACCTATTATTGTTAACAGATCACACATATCACGCGACTGTTGCGTTTTCGAGTTGCTAGAGCTTATTGTCAACAGGTGCGGCCATTACAATATAAATTACCTGCATGTCATGAAATTCTATTAAAAATCATATCTTATCAGTTCTTCGTGGATAAAAAACAACAAACAAATATTTGGCAATAATTTCAATTAGCATTTAAATACGTACTGTGATCAAGACTATTTTATATAATTTTTCCTATCATCTTTATCCTCTTAAGATACTTATAAATTTTTAAAATCTAGAAATAAGAAAGGATTACAATCTGATAAAAACGAGACAGAAAACCATCTAAATTTTCTCTATAGTTTCAATTTAAATACATTCTCCCAACTCACTTGGCTCCGATATCCTCCTCCGAGACCCTTTTTTCATCAACAATTGTGAACGCTCCTATTCCCGGAAGGACCAAGGACTTCAGTATTTCAGTACCTAGAGCTGTAGCATTTATTAAACATATATGGGCAGTTTCCAAATCAGCTTGACCATGGTCACCCCACAATCTGAAAAACCAATCAAAATATGTTAGCCTGTAAGGTAATTTAGCCTATAATTAACATCTGAAATTATAGCCAAAATAAATGAATGGGAAGTATTCTATTACTGAGCTTTGAATATAAAATAGTATGGTAAATTTATAATTATAGTAAATGTTATCTCTATACATTATTGACGGGACGAGGACCCTTGAATCTCACCCAAGATACAACAGCTCATGTACATGTTACATCTGAGCCACATAGGCAAAGTCTTAGAGTCTTATTTAGCATGTAAAAATGTATCAAGGCTTACTAAATGGTTTCTACCTACCAATAAAAATGGATCGTTTATAAACCTAGGCCTGATATAGGATGTTGTGTTGTCGATAACAGTACCAATTGCCCTACTGAACTATCTCAACTACCCAACTATCGACAGCCTATATCAAATACCAACATTATGTATGATTTATAAGTGAAAGATATTAAGTTAATACTTTTCACATTAGTAGTAGGGGATACCGATGTGAAACTGCACTCTAGTAGTTCTAATGTTGAGTTCAAGTATGAACGGTACTCACTCACGTCTGTCCAAGCAAATAAGTTATTCTGGTTAGAAGGAAATCTCAATCAATATTAATTCAAAAGTTATAGGCTAAATTTGGTCTCAAATTGAAGAAAACATTCTGATCTACAATTTTCAACTAAATTTGTGATTTAAAATACAAAGTTAAGGAAGTTAAGGCTGTGAGTTAAGGAGAATTTTCCATCTTGCCACAATGTCTTCTTTGCTTGGACAGATTATACCGTACCGGCATTTATCTGATAAATTGTCAGTTATCAATATTCAGATTTAAAACATTGATAGACCATGGAGTTTCTAAAAACTTTGATTCTAATTCATCAAGTGGATAAAAAATAATAGCTTATTCATAAACCTTCCTAAATTAAAACATCAACCTACCCCAAAAACAGAATGAAACCTACCTCAACTGTCTATCATATTTCTTAGATTTGTCGGATTGTTCGGGTGATTTCGGAGCTGGTGAAGCCATCACTTGATAAATATAGAAATATTATAATTCAAGTGAGAATTAAAAAATGTTTAAAAATATATTTTAAAGTTATTATTACGCCGCATAACCAAAATGCTCATGAACTCCACAATAATCGAATAATCAGCTATGAAGTTTGAGGTTAGAATCACAGCTGCTGGTTCAAATAAATAGTTGAAGAATAGTAGTCCTTGATTTCTATGTTTTGTCCTTATTTTTTTATTTGGAATTATCAGAGGAAGAAATATTGACTTATTATTCTTTCTACTTGTATATTTGATGGTACTTTCTTTAGAACATTGACAACTCTTGGGATTTTTGAGGTTGGTACGACAAGTAGTGGGGGAACGTCTGACGCGTCGGCTGCACTTGTAAACTTTCGCTGTTGTTTTCCCGTTATTCAAAAGTGTTACATTGTACAGTCACAGTTTTCAGGGAATTAGTGCATAGATTTTTCGTATCCATTTGATAGATTTATATTTATTTGTTGTAAAAAATATCTTTAGCTTTCAGCTCAACTAAAATGGGCAAGAGTATGATCCTCACTTATGTTTTGTGGCTCGTAGGAGGAATATTTGGTTTGCACCATTTTTATCTTGGACGTGATTTACAAGGATTTCTGTGGTGGTGTACTCTAGGAGGATACATGGGGTTTGGTTGGCTTCGTGATGTATTCCTGATTCCAAATTATGTGGCTGATGCTAATGAAGAACCAAAGTATGTGAAAAAACTAGTTGAGAACGTTCGAGCTCATGAAAAGGTCAGTACCGGCACAAAGGATCATTTCACATTCTCTATTGGTTTATTTATATTAAGCCTTATAAGTTACTACTAGGTACTCATGTTTGAAAAAATTTGTGATCATAAAATAAAGTGGACGATTTAATATGTGCCGTTTGTGCACGTATAACTATTTGCTATAAAGTTCATGTTTACTTATTATTTTCAATACCCACAAAAGCATTTTCCGGTGCAAGGATGAACTCCCAGAACCTCTTGCAGATTTTAGAAGATCAAGGAAAGTTTCATTGCCAATAGACTTATGCTGAACCAAGAGAATACACAGGGCATCTTAATGTAGACTGCTTCAGGTCCGGTTTACTGCTGGCCACCATCACAGCAGAGCAAATCTCTAAATTGAATCCGAGTATAGACTGGTCTGTTTGGATGATGTACCTGTTACTCTCTGGGGTAACATCGACAGCAAGTTGAGCTGCCATATTGCAAAAAATCTGGTAGGCGTTTGCTGTCAATAATTATATAGGTCAATTATAAAACTATTCTCAGTCTCTAACATTTTGTGATGAAGTACCACTTGCTCTCCAGCATCCACATACAGTATGGTGTCCTTCTTTGAGACACTCTTCTGATTATATCATTTTCTTACAGAAAAAAGACCCTCAGAGACCCAACAGTTATGGATGTAAAATAGGCTACTCGGGTATTTAAAACTCGGGGTAAATACCCAGGGTATTTAAAACTCGGGGTAAATACCCAGGGTATTTAAAACTCGGGGTAAATACCCAAGTAGATTGGGTATTTATGGAATCATCTATGTAAACCCCTTAATATGTTATTAGTGATGATTTATTGGCATAGTCATAGCTATAATATTATAAAAACTTATTTGCTATTTTTCAATTACTTTATTTTTTACATGTATCAACTTACTTAAAATTCTGCTAATAGATAGGAATCTTAATTTAAAGGAGAAACTAGGTGAATTGGAGTAGGCAAATTCTGCAAGAGTTTGGTGCATATATGCATCAATATGTATATTCCACCTTAAACTAGACTAAATAAAAAATAATAAATTAGAAGAAAATTGAAACCAATAATTATTACAAACTCGAAAATCTTGTAAAGCATGTAGGCTATTTAAAAATCAAAATAAGAACTAAAAAATAGAACTCTTTTTTAATAAAGAGGTATAAAATATTTTCCAATGATACAGATAGTTTGGAATAGAGCACATGTAATTTGAAATTTGAAAAATATTTTTAATGTCCTTAAATTGACCAATTTAAAATAAAAATAAATTTAGAGAATACTTTAGAAAATCAATAAGCACTTAAGATTTGAACTTAAATCAGATTCGCTTGTATCAATAGCATAATTTAATGCTTCTTCAAAGAAATTGTCAATGAAGTCAATCATTGTCATTGAAATCATGACAGCACCGCATTAAAAAATAGCGAGCGTGCTTCTTAATAAATTTTATTTGAAATAAATTATTAATTTTTTTGGTCTTGCTAAAGACGTGGGTTTTTTAGCAGGTGTCATTACAATTTCAATACAAAAATTATTCACAACTTTAAACTAGAGTAAAGTATAAATAAAATACAATTAACTCATTTGTTGTAAATTATATACAAGCTTAACAAGAATGAAATAAGAAGAAAAAATATGATGTTACTGAGAACAAGAACAATTCTACTGTTATTTTGTTATGATTTTTAGAAAACGGAATTGCAAGTGAAAAGTGATGCTAGGTCAAATTTCCCTCTCTCTGTACTCTAGATAATATTAATTTTTCCAAATAATTTTTTGGCATTTTCAATAAGATTAAACACCACAAAAACAAAGAGAATCATAAATACCCAGGACTCAGATATCTATCATGCTCAGAACTAAAACACTGGTGGGAGTATATTAAAAATTGTTGAATATATTTTATCAGCATTTCATTATCCTTAAAGGATATTAATTGCAAAAACACAACTAAATATTTTCTAGGTTCAATAAAAAAGCTAAATACCCAGTTTTTGGGTATTTACCCGGGCCTCGGGTAAATACCCAACTTATATTCACCTACCCACTGGGTATTTACCCGGCCCACATCACTACAACAGTACATCTTGGCCCTACTCCTCTATGTGGAACGTCACCAGAGGTCCTTTACTAAAAAAGGCAAACCCTTGAGCCTCATAGTGTAATAGTCTGCTTTTTTGGTAAAAAATTGGTCAGGTATCAATTCCTTGTTAGAGCTGACTTCTTCATGTTTTCATTGAGGTATAGTATGTCCAAGCAAAGAAGACATTCTAGCAAGATGGGAGAAGCCAGCTCAATCAATATTGATTAAAAAATTATAAGTTTTGTCTCAAATTGTAGGAAACAATCTGATCTATATTTGAGACTGGATTTATAATTTTTGAACCAACATTGACCGAGCGGGAGTCATTTTTCAATCTTGCCAGAATGTTTTCTTTGCTTGGACAGACTATACCTAATCAGTGTCACCGATGCGATCTCATCTTAGTTAGGCATTGATCAAGAAATCAACATAGAAATTTCATTATCTCTACAGTTAGGATTGCTTGCTAAAGACCGGTTCAAGATTGGATAATAAAATGAAGAGAGGTAAAAAAAATTCATAAAAGTTGAATGGAAATTGAAATTAATTCCTCATTATAATTAAAATTCCTTAACTGATTCACTATCTACTGAAAAGTCATTCTTATCAGCTTTTAATAATTTTATTGTAGAAAGTCAGCCGTCTTCTATTCTAATAATTCACTGTGGAGTAAGAGTACATAGCCTAACAGTAATTTGAAAGAAGTAACTTAAGAAGTCACCTCATACCAATCCAGTAAATATTTCATCTATTTCTCACATGTGCATTGTAAATTCTACTAAGATTTCTTTTTTCAACAGCCTCCATTCTCGACCACAAGATTTGTTGGGATGACAATAATTGGATATGTTTGGAGCGCCATCATGAGCATGGCAATACCGAACGATCATGTTTGGGGCTATAGCTGGCATTGGCTACAGATCCTAATACCTCTGGCTTGTGCACTTGGTGAGTATCAGAAATACAATGGACAACCTCCTGCTGAGAATGAAAAAAATGTTTGCAATTCTTTCCCATTTTTATTAAGGCAATTGGCAATTTCTTCCTAGAATATGTCATCATTATAATTCCCAATCAATAGTTACTGATTAAAATAAATATGCATAAAAAATCACGAATAATAAAGTAGTTTCATATTACTTATTGTTAATCTCAACAGCAATCACAGGTCATTCCTTGTCAGGTTCTGTGGGATTGGTCCGATTTCATTTGAAATATCAATCATTTTTATAAGTAACCAATTCTAACTTATTTCAGTAGTTGGAATTTTTCATAAAAATTACAGCCTTATACTGTATTAGTGCTTGAAAAATTACTACTGTACCTGTACAGTATTATTATTATTTTGTACTTGAAAAACTCATACTATAATCTACATTTGGAAAAAATGTCCAATCACTTGTACAATAGGCTATTCTTAAACAGTTCTTTTTATATTCTGAAGTGCCTTTATTTTCAATTCGATATTAAATCCCAAGTAAAAATGCATTGTAGTACTATTAGCCTACAGAACTGATAACATTCTAAAAAAATCACGAGAGTGTTCACTCATTCTGATACTCAAAACTAAAAGTGTTTCCTCTCCAAATAAAAGCGACGCTTTTGTAAAACGTTCTGTACAATAATATGATTGGTTATAGATTTTTCAATAATCGAGAAACTCAGTCAAATATTACTGTTATTATGTATTCTTATTGCTGAATTATTTTGACCTGAATATAAATATTATACTTCCAAGGTACTTAATGAGAAAAATTATGCTTTTTCAACGATCAATAACTTTATTGCTGTGTTTAGCTTTATCATTGCTTCGAAATAGAAGAGTCATTGAATGCTTAATCTAATTTGTGTTTCTATTTGCACGCATTACTTGAATATAACAATAGCGTTATGCTCTGTTCCAATTACTTGTAACTATCAACTAGCTAGACTTTCAAGAACAATACTCAGTTGCAAAAAAGCATTCATATTTATCTTACACTCGCACTTGTGTAAATTCATGAAACCAAACTTTTCCTCCAGTCAACTATTTTTCATTCTCTAACATAATTCTCATCTTTTCTATCATATTCAAAGTAGTACTGTACTTTCCAGTAACCTACTAAAATTACAGAAAGATTCAAGTTTTCATTGCAAGAGCTTGATCATCATTGTTTTTTTCCAATGGTAAACTATTTTTCCCGAAAGAACTCGCCATAAAGTTATGAAAACATTATTATTGAAAAAATTGAGTTAGTAAATATATAAGTGAAAAGTAATCAGGAAGAAAAATCTTATATCATATTTCATATAAAATAAATCAATGTTTTCAAAGTTTCAGTCCCTAGTGTAGGATAATTACGCCAAATGAACTATCAATTTATTCACGGTTTATAAATAGTGAGGAAAAAGCCGGCTTTTCATCTCCCAAATAATTTAAATTCCTTTTTTAACTGATTATGTGAATGTATCTTTGAATAAATAAGTGGAATAATCTATTATTTATAATAATCTATATAAATAAATAATATCACACGTCAACTTATATCTATGTATGATTTTCCAATTATAATTTGAGTGTTCAAATTCTCAGTCCACTTCAAGAGTTGAGAAGATATAAATAGTTTGTGTGATTCATTCATATTGTTTATACATTAAACCAGGTGGATGTATTATCAATCTATAATTTCAGTAATCTATAATTCAATCTTAAAATCTTTCATGATAATCCTCATCAAATATATTGAAACATTATCTTCTCTTGTTAAGTTGTTGTGAGGGTGATATTGTGGTAGTTTACCAAGATTGATAATGGTGTAGCAACCGAAACCGGTATCTCGATCTCAAATAATTCTGTGGTTTGACAATATCTTGTCTTTCCATTTAACTCTATTTTCTTTCCGTTGACAGGTGTCTGGTCAGTAGGAAATATCGGACATGAAGAAGGCTCCATATGGTGGCCATTGGCGGCCGCTTATCTCACTTTTCCATTGTACCTGTACGAAAGCACTGACACTATGTTCACCATTATGGTGGTTGCATCAGCTTTCGCATTCGATATCAAAGCCAAGAAGTGGAGAAAGAAGGCTAAGAAGAAGAAAAGTTTGAAGATGTAAGTACAACAAATAAGGATAGGCTTATATAACTTTCATTTGTAAATGTGTTACTGTAATAATTTGTGAAGCTCAAATTGAATTTGTATATCTATTTTTAATTTTGTAATGATGCCTAAAAACTTGGTTGTGCATGGGTTTTTTGAAAATTGAAGAATGATGAAAGAGATTTTGATTATTCTACGTGTGTAGTGGTCTATATCAAGGTTATAAAATATACTCATTTCAAGGGTAGGCCTACTGTGATTATTTATTGATTTATCAAGATTAGTAGAGTTTTGCCTGTAAACGTCTTAATCTAATGTAGATTTTATGAGTAGTGGTTCAATAGGTGTTGTATGGTTCCCTAATAATTTATTTATTAGAACAACTATCACAAATCTCAATGATTTATCCCTATAATAACAAGTATGTTTAAAACAACCAGATTGAGTTCAGTCATTGTGATCGGAAATGAGCTTGTACAGGAGCGTTTAAGGGTTGGAAAATCCTGCTTCAGCGTGTTATCGACTTCAATGGGGACTACTTCCAAGATTGCCAAAGGAAAATTGTGCATATTTTGCCAATATAAAATTTCCTGGGGTCAGTCCAGTTACTTAGTAGACAGACCCATGCATTTTGGATTTTACAAAATCCAGTCACCTAATACCCATCTAAAGTAGTCCGCATGTTTCTGACTTGATTTCAAAAGTAGCTCCCTCACCACGCTAACACAACAACAAATTTTCTATGTTTCTCATCAAATAAATCATAAATTTCCATAATTCCCATTAATAATGTATACTTTCAATTTAGTCTTTATTCTCATAATTTTCAACAAATGTTATCAATCTCTCGGCCTCATAAAGAGTCAAACTCTGTATGAACTCAAATTTATTACTTTATTTTTTAAATCAATATTTTTTCTGTCTAGTTTCTCTCTTCGTCATAGCTACTATCAGTCCATCAGCCCTTCAAACTCTGTATAAACTCAAATCTATCATTTATTCATTATATATAATAATTTTCAATGATTTCCTCCCTCAAATCTATTTATTCTTACAATTCCTGTACAAATTATTTATTAATAGTTATCATTAATTAGCCCTACAAAGATTCAAACTAGCATTGGATGAATACGTTCTTCTTTTGCAGGAGAATCCTTATAATCTCAGCCTGTGCTCTGTTGTACATTTCGTTGTGGTGCAGCTATTTGTATTTCAATGCGAATCTGATCGATGAGGATGGAGAGGAGATTCCTCTGCACGAAGCCATCCATCACTTCATCAGGTCGCCGTGGTGGACTGACTTGAAACAGTCGCTGTATGATACTTGGGTGTTTGCGCAGAGAAACGGCTGGATTGAAACTTGGAGACAGGTGCTGGAGATGTCTGATCTCAACGGGGAACAGAATGCCTACAAGGTATAGTTAAATCAATTCAAATTATTTATTTTCAAAATAAATGTTTCGTTGATATCTTAATTTTTAGTATTCAAAAGATGCCGGACTACACCAACACGACAACATCGAGGCAATCCAGCTGCTGGTGAATGAATTTTACGTTAGTATCTTAATTTCTAGTATTCAAATGAGGCCATTTGAACAGCACAACACAACATAGAGGCAATCGGTAAATGAAGGATTGGTAATGAAGCTGAAGAGTAAGAAGCGGTTTGAACTGGTTTAGTGCTGATTCAAGTGTCTTGTGTCAGCGAGAAAGCAGAGCAGTGGAAATGAGTGGAACCCACTTGTGTAGTACAGTCATAAGAAATGTACTAAGAATGTTGTACTATGTACTATGAATATGAATGTACTATGAATATGAATGTACTATGAATGTGAATAAGATACCCTTAGGAAGATTCTCTTATATGAAGCGATACGTAGTAGCCTAGTTTAGGAGAGAAAAAGTTGCTGATTAATCAAAAGACTAGATAGCAATCTAGCGTTCAAAGAAAAAGTAGGATTGTTGCAGGACAATAATATTGTTGTATTATTTGATAGATTTATTATTGTATTTGTTTAAAACGTTTAGTGAAATACATTTTATAGGTTTCACTCGTTCAAATAAATTTCGAAATTATTTGCAATGGAATGAACGGAATTGAAATGAAGTGAAAGGATTTTGAATAAGTTGAGAGTATATAAAATTATCTTGATTTCTGTTACAAAATGAACACGCTCCAGAGTAATTTGGCATAATGCAATGCTTGGACCTTTCTCCAAACCCACAACATCTACACTTTCTCACGCTAATAAAGCCGTTTGTAAATTAATTTTTCTCCTTATTTATAGGCATATTACAATGAGTATTATTTATATAAAATAATTTTTTTTGCTGTTCTCAATCTCTAGGTCAGCCGAATTGCTGTTAACATAAAAAACATGTCTGTGATCTGTTCCATGAAAATTTTGAAGTTTATTATTATTATTATATTACGTTTGAAATCAGTTACAATAAACATTTGAAGTGCCAATCTAGTAATGTTGATTCTAGTAAAAGTATGAAGTAATCATGGTAAATGGTACCCCATCTACGTAATGACGAGGTCTCAGAGTGCTACTGTTGAGGCCCAAATAGCTCAAGATTTGTCACATATTATGTTTTTTCAACACTTTTGACATGTTTTTTATGCTTTTTCAGGTACTGGACTTATCGACGAGAGCCAATCAGACAGAGATCAACTCACGCTGTCGCATGTTGGCAGTCAAATTTCACCCTGACAGAGTGAAAGACCCCAAAGAGAAAGAGCAAGCGCAGGAACAGTTCTATGAAGTGCAGCGTGCTTGTGAGATTCTTTCCACAAGTAAGGTGAAACGACGAAGAAAGAACAAGAAGTACACTGACGAACTCTAGTTTGACTGTAAACAAATCTATGTTTGAGAATCTTCAACGACTTAAGGTCAGACTTAGATTTATTCAATCTATCAGAATATCAAGATTTGATACAGTATTAATTTCACTCAAGTCTTGACGTTCGTTCAAACATGGAGAAACGTATTATGTACTTGCTTTAGTCAACACACACAGGTTATCTCTTGATCTTTTTCTAGTTTATTTGTTATTATTGAGAAGTAAATCCCATTATTCCTGAGGGTGATGCCCACATGAGATAACTTATTTCAATGTGTGAGCTCCAATGATTCCTGTAATACATTCTACAGGGTGTTTCAGGAGGAATGTGCGATACTTCTCAGGCTGATTCCTTACACCAAGTAGACAAAAAAGATCCATGGAACCAACCCCCAAAAACGCTTTGTTACCGAGATAGCAATGCCGGGAAATAGAGATTTTACAAAAAATATTAATTTTTCTAATTTTTTAGAGGCTCTTGTGAGGTTCTAGATTAATCAATTCCTATGTAAAATTAGCTGAGAAATTCAATGAAACCAGTTCCAAGTTCATATCTTTAACGGTTATCGAGATAACTGGAAAAATATGCTAAAAAACGTCATTTTTCAACAATAAGGGGTATAACTGGATAAGGAATCATAAAATTGTACTTTTCATTAATGGAAGTTGAAGAGAGTCGGATTATAAAGAAAAACTTAGATGGCGGCGATTGTATAAATCTTACCCAAATCTCAGAAATAGTGATAAAAAATCGCAAAATCGCTAGTTGACACAAATTTATCACTTGTGCTATGTTTCATAATAGCCCATACACTATTTTTTCTACAATACAAGAATTATTTTGTGCTCGAATTTTTAAAAAATATTTATTTCCTACTTGAAAGTCTTACATGAGAAGGTTCATTCAGGGATGCAAATTTTCTCAATCAGATTCACAATTGATAGAATAGAAAGTTTTTTCCTCGAAATTACTCAATATGAATGTAAGTTAAACCTGGCTTGGGTGTTTTTCATTATCCTGAACTCCACAAATGAAAAAGTGAACTTATTGAGTGATCAAAAATCGCAAAATTTATGAAACATGCCACAAGTGATAAATTTGTGTTTGGTAGTGATTTTGCTATTTTTGATCACTATTTCTGAGATTTGGGTAAGATTTACACAATCGTCGCCATTCAAGTTTTTCTTTATAATCCGACTCTCTTCAACTTTTATTAATAAAAAATACAATTTTATTATTCCTTATCCAGTTATAACCCTTATTGTTGAAAAATGGCATTTTTTAGCATATTTTTCCAATTATCTCGATAACCGTTAAAGTTATTAACTTGGAACTGGTTTCATTCAATTTCTCAGCTAATTTTATATAGGAATTGATTATTTTAGAACCTCAATGAAGCCTCTAAGAAATTAGAAAAATTAATATTTTTTGTAAAATCTCAATTTTCCGCCATTGTTATCTCGGTAACAAAGCGTTTTTGGGGGTTGGTCCCATGAAACTTTTTTGTCTACTTGGTGTAAGGAATCAGCCTGAGAAGTATTGCACATTCCTCCTGAAACACCCTTATATGAGCGAAGTTCTGTTTCATGGTAGTGAGAGTTGTTGTATGTGTAACTTACTCAAAATGAAATTCTCAATTCTAGAAAAATTATAACAAGAATTATAATGATTGTTGAAAATATCCGAACATTATTGTGGGTTCCTCTATTGGCCTGTGAGAGAGGAACGTGTTATAACCACATTAATATCCCAAATCACTAAGTATTATCAGCATAAAAAGAAGTAGGTTACATTAAATTTGTTATCAATAATGATGGATAATTTTATCGCAATGTGTTTCTGAAGTAAGTATCTCATGTGTGTATCTGAATGGACGTGAACCGTTACACGAATGTACTTATTTTCTGCAAGTAATTCAGTATTCACTCACACTTACTTTAACAGTAGCATTCGTGCTAATGCTTCTTCCATTTACTTTTCAGTATTTTCCTGTAGTTTTATTATTTCCACAACTTAAAATTTTCACAAGTCACAGTTTCAGTAATCTTGATTAACAAATGGATTGTTTTAATACATTTTTAAAACTTTTGGAGTCCTAGCTATCCCTAGTTTCCATCTATATTATTTAAACTAGTGAGAGACTTACAGTGACAATTTTATCAATGTATTCAAAAGTACTGTTTAATGTACAGTATAATAACAGCTTTAAAAGATTTTATGAAAAGATTGCATCACATAGAGTTATATAATATAATGTTATACACAAATATATTTTATGATTAAAAGTTATATTTTAACAATGAGTATTTCAACACATGAGTATCACATGAGTATTTTTTCAATTATGTGTATAACTTCATAAGAATGACAATATCGTGAGTTGTAGGCAATATTATTTTATTGGAAATCTTAATTTTCGAAATCTTTTTCATTATTAATTATTTTTTCAATTCAAGTTTTTGAAAACCTTATACAAATAATTATAATATTCAGACTTCTGCAATCTAAACCCAAACTTTGACATTGATATTCATGGAAAAATCACCTACACAAGTAAGACCAGAAACAGCTTCAATTCTTTTAATTCCCTTTAGACTCTACTTTAATACCGTTACTGTTGAGTATCTGTTATTATTAAGCCTTGTATGATATTTTATTCTTCGTTACAACTTGAAGCAAAAAACTCGATGACATCTGTATTATATAAGTTATTGTTACGTTGTTTTTGTTTAATAAACTTTAATTTATTGATACGTACTTTTTGAGTTACTTGAAATTTTCCGCTCCTATTTACTATTCTTAATTCATCCACACTTGGAACTGTTGTGATGTGGCTTCAAGTAGATAAGTTATTTGTATTCGTGTATTCAATCATTTTTGGCACATTAAACCAGACTAAATGGTGATTCAAGCTCCTTTCTTGTCGTTCATGAATTATTCTAAAAACCAAGACTTCTAATTTTGTTGTCCGCTAATCAAATTATTAGAATTTCGTGAGGAAGTGTATGTGAAATTATCAATTCAATAAAATTGTAGGTAGAAAAATTTCAATGAAACAATTGATTTATATATCATATAAACAATAATATTTATTGGAATACATACAGTAGTCATCAATTATATATAAATATTCTGGAAGAAAGCTAATACATCAATTTTTAACTAAGTACATCTCGCAACTCAATTATAAGTATGGTTCGAACTGCTCCTTTTCTATATCTATTTGCATATTATTGATGAATCAGAATGAAAAATGCTTGGCCAAATTCTTTTTGTTGAAAATGAATCTTTCAATCGGAAATTTCCATAAATCACAGCTTATATTTTGAGAGGTTCAGTTAGGGGTTACACTGTTATTAAAGAACAAAGCTGTTTCATCTGTATATGCCTTGAAAGAGTTGTTCACAATAAATCTTATTCCATTGTGAACAAGAAAGGATTCAGGGTTCCGTATCTTCTCAATCAGATTCACAATTGATTGAATAATTTTTCTACAAAGTACTAAAAAATAATGTGTAGTAAACTTGGTCTATGTGGTTTTTGTTTTATCTTGTACTAGCCGGCAGGCTCCTTCGCTTGCCTTCTCCGCTAAGCCAGGGCTCCGCCCGCTGGACCGCCGACAGTATAAGCAGTGCAAGTGAGTCAAACAGGCTCGCTTCGCTCGCCTCAAATTCCATTCAGAACAGATTCGAAATTTATTAACACAACATTTCCAGCCTTTATCTGAACCTGCCCACCAAATATTAACATTTTCTACCGATTGGTTTTCGAAAAATTGAGAAAATGCCGAAAAACTATAGAAAAACTCAAATATTTGGCGTACCCTTGGGAAGTTTCAAAACCCCGTTCTTAGTAGGCGTCTAGAGGTCCAACTGAACATGTCTGCCAAATTTGAACTCATTAGATGCTGTAGATTTTTAGTTCTGCTGATGAGTGCCATTTCGCTTTTATAGATTTAGATTTAATAAATGAAAAAGTGAACTTATTGAGTAATAAGTTACAAGTAGTTTACAAATAATTACAAGTAGGTAGATTTGAAAAGTTTAATCATCTCCAGTGATTTATTACTCAATAAGTTCACTTTTTCATTAGTAGAATTTAAGATAATGAAAAACGCCCAAGCCAAGTTTAAATACATTCATATTGAGTACTTTCGAGAAAAAAAACTTTCTATTCAATCAATTGTGAATCTGATCGAGAAAATTTGGAACCCTGAATGAACCTTCTCATGTAAGACTTTTCAAGTAGAAAATAAATATTTAAAAAAAATGCGAGCACAAAATAATACTTGTATTGTAGAAAAAACAGTTGGGCTACCATCGTTTTGGTCGAATGGACATGAGTTGTATGTGGTAATCCTGCCGACTTCTCAGGAAGTCGGACTCTATGTTATTTGTTACTGGTGGCTGGTGGAAGTCTTGTTTCAGTCACGTCATCTGTTGTCACCTTAGAATAAAATTATTAAGTGAATTTTTAGATTATAAAATACACCTTTGCATACATCTCATCTATAACTATGACACTTGTTGAAGACCGTTCACGGTGATATGTAATTACTAAAGTGATGATTGGGAATAAAACATACTTATCAAATTCAATAATGGAATAGGATGATGGTGTATCAAGTAGCTTCCTAGCTTGTATAATTTTTCATCAGATTTGTGAACATGTGCAAAGTCTTGTCGAGCAAAGAAGACATTCTTTTAAAATGGCAGATTATTGCGAGTGTAACTTTACTACGCATACGCAGATATGAAATTTTAGTGTAAAATCACTTCTTTCAACATACCGCTGGTGAGATATGGTGAGAGACTGATGGTAAGAGTGGGATTATTTGCATTTTGACTGCTGGCAGCATCGAATAGCTGCCATTCTGAAGGAATGTCTTCTTTGATCGACTAAACCTGCTACATCTTCCAGCAGCTTTCTGTACAATCATTTTATAGTAATCTTGTGCAAGTGTTCAAACCACTTGATTCATATGCTATCAAATAAAATAATATAAAATAGTATATAGAATCTCATCAGCCCTTAACAAGGCTATAAGGCCGGTATTCAAAATAGAATCAAATTTACACTTTTATCAGAGATGTTGTGGAATTTATCATAATTTGAGTAAGTGAAAGCAGGTTGTCAGATCCACAAAGTTTATTTAAAGTACCAAACTTAAGTTTCAATGCTCAGGGCATCATCATCGATGAAGCTGAGTATTTTGTATTTTATTTCAAAATAAAATGCTTGTATTTTTCAAAGCCTCAGTTTTCCACTGAGCATTGGAAACTCAAGTATGGTATTTTAAATAAACTTCGTGGATCTGACAACCTTCAATTGTTTTCACTTACCTAAAATCAAATTTGATTTCAACCGTTTTTAAAACATAGCATTCGACCATCAGGCTTTACATCGGCCTAAGGATCTTCAAAGGATTTTAAAGTATAAATAAATATGTCATAAATGTTGCAGCAGTGTAATTCTAAATAGGTTTAAATAAGAATGAAATTGAATTTAATGAATTATTACCTGCACTTTGGGAACGGAGAGGGGTCGTATGAGCGACTTGACAATGGGTGGCACACTTTGTGATGAGGAGGGCGGGGGAGCTGGCGCACAGAGCTGCACTGGTCAGCTGCGTGACGAGCGGAAAAGGACTGCAGGCGTGCTGGTGGTGCGGAACGCCCGGCGCAGCTTCGACTTGATGCTGGTGCCGTGGTGCGTCGGAGCGGCTGCTGCAGCCACTAGCTGCGGAGGTTGCGATCGGCCGTTAACCAAGTGCGGACCTAATTAGCAAATTTACTGTTTAAATTTTAGTAATTCACTACCATAGTCAGAAACAAAGATTTACTGTCAAATCTGATTAACATAATTTTATAAACAATATTATCTATTATTTTGGTTGTTACGGTTTAAAAGTAAGAAACAAATTTTTTTTTAAACATAATAAAAATTTCTTAAACATGAAAACAAAAAATAGTTTCATACAAACAAAAAATTGAAATTAAATAAATTACAAAAGCTTCCACTTGATAATATTAATACCCTGAATAATACTGGCGTTGCTAACAAAAAATAAAAGCCAATAATAATTGTATAATATTTAATTATAGGGCTATAATATAGTACCACTCACAAATACTAGAATACGCATATGTATTCTAATTTCATGACACCACTGATGTTACTTTAATAAATCCAAATACCTTTTTTATAAATGTTTAACCCTGCATAAAAATATCCGTTTTTTAATTGATTAAAATAATCAATGGAATGTTATTGTACCTAGTTCGGGCTCGCTGCCCCAGTGTCCATAGGAGGTGGTGCTCTAGTAGCCGATGCCGTGATAACTTTTCTATGACGTCAGCGCACACGTAGCGTCCGCAGAAAGCGCGCCCACTGCTCTGCGCGCAGGCCGCGTCCGGTGTCACGCATAGTCGGCGAGGCACCTGCCAATGAACGAAAACTATTATTGAATCTATTAATTTCAAAAAATAGAAATTGAATTCAAATCGGATACTCGCAAATAATGCCAACTTTACCTATGTTAATCAAGTTCTTCTTGAAATGACAAATATACCATACCGAGCACTGCTTGATTTTCTAGTTTTATTTGATGAAAGTCGAACTAAACTAGACATTTAATTCTGTTCACATATTGATTGACATGTTTCGTTGAAACAAACTCAACTGTCAGAGAAAAATTAACCATAGATTAAGGCATTTTGGTTTTAGCTACAAGGGTCTCCCAGGAAGCTATCGATACCGTAAATAGATTGAATAGACTGAATGAGACAAGTAATATAATATGCATTGTTTGAATGGAAATTTAGCTTCCATTAACCCAGAAATTACGAATTATGAGTATTAATACTACAAGAATTTTATCTGAAGTTTTTAAGTAAGTTACCGTACCTAGTTGCGTGAAAGGTGATATTGAGGTATTTATCCATATTAAATGAAAGAACTAGGCTATACAAAGAATAATTTGAAAAATTCGGTAAATCGAGTATAATCAACGATAATTATAATGAATGTAAATCATATAATATATTCATTCATTACATATTACGTACTACACCATTAATTTTTATAAGATTCTATTATTCATCATTCAAGCTGTGAAACTGAATGGGTCGATTGAAGCTCAGTTTGATTGAATTGCCACACAAGTTACGCTGAAACTCAATAGAAATGTAATGATCGTTACCAGCAAATAAGAGTAGTTTGGCACATTTGGTGCGGCTTGCTTGAATGGCTGCTTTCATGAAGGTGTAAAACCAAGATGGTTGCGTACATCCACTTCAATCCCCGAGCAACGACTCAGAAGGAAATTAACAGCTCCACTTGTCCTAGAAATAAACAGTTACAGCTCAGTATTTTCAAATAACAAATTCAATACTCTGAAATCAAATTAACAGCAATAAAAACAATAGAAAGAACATAGATACTAGTTTTGATCTATTAAATGATATGTGAATACTATTCACATATCGTTCTCAAATATGACTTTATTAAAATACGTGCGGTAACTTATAGTACAATAGTATAATTTATAGTAAATGTATAGTAAATCAATAGTAAATAGTATACTGTAAGTCTTGATAACATATATTGATAGAAGTAGTTTTTACTAAATCTTTCTTCCGATTTTTGAATAATTTATCTAGGCATTCCAATATATGAATAATTAACTATTAATTATCCATGAGTGATTATAAGTTGATAATTATTAACCAAAACGCGAGAGCTAAATTCTTCAATATGGCGGCCAAAAAACAACTTTCCGACACGAGTTGAGAGTGGGATTTTTACACATCGAATAGGGGTATGTCAGCTACTATTTCCACCAGAAAACATCTTTGTTGCAATTAGTTCTAATAATCAATTAATTATTATTATTGCAATGAACTAATTAATAATTAATCACGTATTAAATGCCTGGATGAAGTTTATTGAGCAGTTTATTTCTACATAATTATATGCTTTGAACAATATTGATTTTTTTCACTAAATTCTTGAATATCGGTAAAAGAATCAGTGATTTGCAAAAAAATAAGATATTCACAGTAAATTTCTCACGTCAAGACTATGACAAGTTAAACTGCATTGTGGTTTGGCAAGCTGCATGAAACGTGGGGAATAATTGGATTTGATCCAATATTGAGGTGTTTGTTTCCAAATTATTCTCACTGATTGCTGTATTTTTAAAGTTTTCAAATGTATTCACGTTCTAGCCGAAACTGGCAGAATTTCAGCATTTGTTCGCTCATCACTAGGTAATTCATGCAAATTAGAACACATCAATCATCATCAATGTCACATTACTAACATCAACATCATGAAAGTCCTTTCTTAATAATCTTCTATTGTCTTGAAAATTCTTCCTTCAATTCTTGTGTTAGGAATGCCCAGTCTAGCTAATTGACAGAGCGACTACAAAGCTCAATAACCTTTTCCTCTCCGAGCTAATTTCAATAATACTGTAAGCCTTCGAGTGATTCTAAGCATCGATTCACCTCTTTGAGATTTATTAACAAAGCTATCTTTCTATATTTTAAAAAGGACTCTATAGAAGAGCGATTTCCGTTCAGATTTTATATTAATGATTGTATTGGAGTGACAGTGACTATTGGGAAATAATATAAATCACTCGAAAATTTCTCCAAACATTGATAAATTGTGGTCTTGAAGAGGTTTTGGAGAAACTCCATGATGCCTCCTCTCACTCTATGCATTAAAAAAATGTATACGTACCCATATAAAAGAAAGAAGTATATTTTTCTGTATAAAATGACTAATAATTTGATAATTAATTGATCATATAGGGTTTTCCAATTTAAAATAAGAACTAGGATAACGAATGAAATACAATCTTACAGCTTGAGCTGCAAAATGGAGAGGAGTGTTTCCTTCATTATCGAGCTTGTTAATGTCAACCTGGAAGCTGAATTATGCTCTCTAGTATTGAAACTGGTCCATTGGAAGATATGTAGCTGACACCAGTCTGTGAACAATAGAAAATATTCAAATTATTAATAACCAGAAAAATATATTAGGTAGTTCTTGATGAGTTTTGCAAATAAAACTTAAAGCTCTAATCTCTATATATAAAAGTGAAATGGCACTGAAACATTTATTCATTCATCACCAGAACTAAAAATCCACTGAACCGAATGCGTTCAAATTTGGCAGACATGTTCGAGATGGAACGGATTTTAAAAATATTTCTAGGATACGCCAAATATTTTTAGTTTTTTCTATAGTTTTTCAACATTTTCTTCATTTTTTCGAGAACCAATCGGTAGAAAATGTTGATATTTGAGTGGGCAGAGTTCAGTTAAGGTTTAGAAATGATGTGTTGGTATATTTTTGAAATTCGTTCAAGATTACGCCAGTAATCAAGGGTTTCCAAATTATTGTAGATGTTGTAACGTAGCATATTGAATATTCATGCGAGATCAATCATACGAAAATATTTATGAAATAAAGAAGAAGAAAATATGAATAGTATAAGTTGAAACGATTGTTAAATAAACATTCGGATTCTCAATAAATGCAAAATAAAAGAGAAGTATTTGTTTTAATGTGAATTTGTATTTTATGAATTTGTGTTATCACAATGTATTGCGGGTTGCATATCATTCGCCTTGTGCGACAATCCTTACTGTAAATTCAATGGTTCAGCGAAATTTTTTTTTTTTTTTTTAGTGAGGGTGATGCCACATGGGCTCTTGGGTCTGTGCATGGGTAATGGGAAGGATGATGATGAGAGATGATTGGACCTACTGCTTTAGGTGGGTTTCCAACCATCAAGGAAGCGATTTTTGAGGCTCATAAATTAATTCAGAGGAACCGGTCACCATTACAACAGTGATGGTAGAGGAGCACGTCGCTTATCTAATCTCACCGATTAGACGCTCTAATTAGAAGATATTAAATCAAGTTTCAAACTATGTCCGATATACTTCCCAAAAAGGTTACGCTCGATATTAGCGTTTTACAATTTTCGGAATTTTCGGAGTTTTCATAGATTTTTGAGAACAAATTGGCAGAAAATGTTGAAATTTGGTAAACAGGTCCAGATCAGGTCTAGAAATGCTGTGTTCAATAAATTGCGAATCCCTCCTGAATGGAAGTTAGCTGACACTGATAGAGATTTGCATGCGAGCGAAGCGAGCCTGAACGACTCCTTACACCGATAATGTCGGGGGTCCAGAGGGCGGAGCACCCTGGCTAGGCGGAGAAGTCAGGCGAAGCGGGCCTGCCAGCTGGGTTAGTATATAATTTAATCAACTCAATAATATCTTTATTAAGAATAATCAGGATTTTGCAGCCGGAGTTCTATTTTTTTCTGGGGAAATTATTTGATTCTTCGAAAATGTCAAAAATTATTTTAAACATCACTAATAATAACAATGTTTTGGTAATTATTATTGAAATATCTATAAATAATTCTGCAGAGCAGCACTGATTCTTACTTATTATTTGATTTTAATCTTCTTCTTTGAAAATGTCAAGAATTATTTTTAAACATTCTCACAAATAATAACAATGTTTTAGTAATTATTATTGAAATATTTACAAGTAATTTTGCAGAGCAGCACTGATGATACTTATTGGTAACTTATAACAACATGGCTTGCCAAAAAGCCATCGATTTCTTGAAGTCACTAGTCAAAATTATTTCAATCCCTTGAAACAGAATAAATATGTATAATTGATATTGAATATTGATAATTAGTCCATTTTCTTCGAACATTTGAATTTTTTCTACTTTTTCTCTTAGAAGCATTACAATGATAGTCGATTCATAATGTGGAAGTGATGAACAATACTACTGCAGAAACAAACGAGTGAAAACTGAAAACATGGAACTTGGAGGTCAATAACCGGATGCTGTAGAAACTTTTCGTGTCATATAGAGCCTCTAGACAGAACAGTATATGACTTATTTGGCACCATGGCCATGTTATATAGTCTATAGTTTGGTCAGTCTATATATTGGTTGAAGAAATTATACTTTTTGGTCTCAAATTGTAGATCAGAATGTTTTCTACAACTTTAAACCAAAAGTAGTATTATTTTTTTAATCAATATATAGACTGAGCTAGAGCCATTTTTCCATCTTATCAGGTGTCAAATATTGTAGATCAGAGAATGTTTTCTACAACTTAAAACCAATAACCGAAAGTATTATTCTTTAACCAATATAATAAATAGACTGAGCTAGAGCTAGAGCTATTTTCCCATGTTATCAGAATATCTTCTTTGCTTGGACAGACTATAGTAGTTTTACCATAAAGATCCTTTCATTATAGCTGCGCGCAAGTCATGCTATTTTGACATTGCAGGCTAATTAATCTAGTTGAAATAATCGAATTTGCAGAGTACAGTATGCAGAGCTAAGAAAAGTGAATAAATTATTCAAATGTTAGTAGTAAATAAAGAGAAAATTTGTCTTTTTCCGATCTCACTTCAATTATTGTTTTATTGATAACCACTATAAGTCACTGAATCACCTGCAATTTGACAGACGTTTTATAATTTAACGAAGACTTTGTCTGCATGATTGTGGATAAGCACTCTTACTTATTTGTTTTTCAAACCATGCCAAAAAACAGTTTTTTGCCTATCCGCTGCTGAAAATTTTTCAAGAATTTCCATGTTGGCTTGGCAAAAGGTTTCCCTATAATTTGTAAAATTGGACATATGCATGAAAGATCGTTTGAATCAATGACTGGAAATTTTCCGTGCTTTTCTGATTTTGCCTTAGATTATTACCCTAAAGGGTTCCTTTCTCTAAATAAAAAATTGAGCTGCCTGATGGGGAATTCATGTTGAGTAGTTATTGGTTCGTATATTTAGTCAAATACGACAAAAATTCCAATTTTTTTGGAAAAGTATGAAACTCCAAAAATTAATTCTATTGTACATTACTTAATGCTCGAAATTTGGAAAAATATTTATTGTATTCATGGTTAATCAGATTATAAGGTTTTTTATTTAAAAATTTTAAAATCTATGAATTTGGCTCAATTTAGTTTTAAATTTAAATTGAATCCCCTCTAACTTTTAATTTTAATATTTTTTTAATGAAAAATATTTCGCACCCCTATCTTTTACTCATTGATTCTTTTTTCATGCAATAATATTAATACTACTCAACTTATTTTAAACTAAAAATTCTTAAAAATATATATCATAGATTATTATATGAGTTTTCATCGAAACCGGCTTGTATTGGTCGAAATTTGGTGATTGTCAGTATGATATAAACCCATGAATTAATTTAAGAGGGCGTTTCTATTAGTTTCACATTTATCGGTTTTCTTGATCAATTCATTTATGATGATTTATGCAGAAAAAAATTTCGTGAATTAAGTTGTTGTAAAATACGTTTTCAAACAGAAAAATTATTTTTAATTGCCAATTCAAATTTTCAGCCTTTTGACGCTTGGGCGCCCCGTGGGTTCCCTTGTTCCACATCCGCAATACCTAAGCGACCCTGTAAAATCATAGACTAAAAACAGCTATTCTATTAATCCACGCTCAAGAATCAATATATCCAATTATGATGGGAAAAAGATTCAAAGTTCCGCCTAATATTTTGTGAAGTGACTAAATTATTGAATTGAAGAATGCTAGTAGAATATGGAGGGAGTGTATTAGAATTTCTCTCTTATTGTTCAGAGATAAAATAATACTTTTTGTATTTTGAAAAGATATTTGAGAAATCGGTTTTTTTACTTTGGTTTGTGGTTTATTTATTTATCTATCTAATGACAAACACATTAAAATCAAACAGGCATATGTCAAAATTTTATAAACATCGTCCAAATTTCAATTTATGTCAAATTTTTTACAATGGCTTTTCACTCAAAATTTAATGGTCAATTTCAATTATTTATACTGTTTATAACCAGTAAATGTCATCATAATTTCCAGTAGAAA
Source organism: Sogatella furcifera (assembly GCA_017141385.1). Classification (NCBI taxonomy): domain Eukaryota; kingdom Metazoa; phylum Arthropoda; class Insecta; order Hemiptera; family Delphacidae; genus Sogatella; species Sogatella furcifera. Next base: position 10,780,724 of record CM029551.1, on the reverse strand, counting down.
ATGTCATTCAAAGTCAAACTCGCACTTGTAAACGGAACCCTTTCATGCCAAAGCTGATTAAATTAATAGAATCGCTACTTTCTTTTGAGTCTGAATTGATTTGGTCAGACTATTTGCCAGTGTCATTTTCGAATCAGGTCGATGTCATGAAAGCTTCAAGGCGTAAGAACGGGTAAAGTTATCATTGTTTTAAGGCGTTCACTAATCTTTAGTCATGGAAGTCGGTCCAGAGACTTCGCTCCATTTGGTTCAAAAATCAATTCTCTCAAACTATAGAAAATTTCACTACTATGAAGATACATTTTAAAATTTTAAAAATTTTCGGGGTATTTTCCCTTTAATCTTCTTTTTTTCGCTTAAGGGGATCGGGTATTTTTACGAGAGGGGAACATGGGAACATTCACAAATTCTCCAAATGAATACCCCAAATTTAATTACAAAAATGGAAAATTAATAAGGTGATAATAATAGAATTAATTATTTTATTAAAAAACAATTAATACTTAAAAAAAAATTATTATAATTTAAATTGTATTTTATATAAAAAAAATATATAAATTTTTTTAAATTTTTTTGTTGCTATCTTGGAATACCGGGGAATAAATTTGAAAAGGGCGACAAATTTTGAGTTTTTTGGGTTTTTCAAAAAGTGTATAGATTTTTCCCTTATTGTTAATAATCGATTGAGTTTTTTACTAGGTCAATATTAACATCAAAATGCATAAGGAAGATTTTTCTTTCCCAAATTATACGGATAAATAGCCTATTAACTGTTGGGGTTTTTAAAGATAATAGTTGATTTATCATATCAATAATCAATTATTTTGGTGAAATTTTCAGTTACGAAAAAAGAAAAAAACCTTACAAACATTTAAATTCCATTGGGAATTGGGACATTTCATTTGAGACAAATCAATAAATTTTGAATCAATATTGACAGCTGGAGTATTTTCCCATCTTGCCAGAGGTCTTTTTGTTGGGCAGAAATTATCCATAATTCCTTGAAGGATCCCTTCTATAGAGAATCACCGAAGAACTAAATTGTAATAGAAATTTATTTTTCTAATTTCCTTACGATTTCTAAGGCTTTCTCTGTTCTAGTGATTGATAATAATTTTTATTCGAATATCACTTCGAACTTTGTTGGGGGTTTAGAAATAGAATTTCGCAACTAGTAGGAGTGTTTTTTATTGAAAATTTAAATATTATAGGCCAAAGCGATGGATTATTTTTTAATTGATAAAAATGGGTAGATAAAATTCCGAAAAATTTTTAACAAAAAAAAAAATTTTTGAAGTTTTAAAAAACAAAAATTTAAATTTAGCTTGACTTGATTGAAAAAAAGATGAAAATTCCACACAAAATTCGATGACTGTGAAAAACGCAAAAAACAAAAAAAATTTAAATAACCCCAAGCCTACGTTAGCAAAATTTTCGTTCAAAAAAAAGGTCCCACATTTGTTTACATTTTTTAAAATTTAACAAACCAAAAATTAAAAGTCTGCCAAATTTAAAAAGATTTTCCTGTTTAGTAAAAATTAAAAAAATTTTAAACATTGCAAAAAAAGTTTGCAAAAGGTTCAGTTCCAGGTCCGAAGGAAATATTCCCCCTTTTTGGGGGTGCCAAAAAATGAAAGAGATTTAACCAGTCAAAAGACCGATGATAGATGTATGAAATTGAATTTTAATGAAAAAGTTAAATATTGAATTTTTTTTCTTTTTGAGATTGGGGGTGGGAAAAGGGGGGTGAAGGGGAAGAAAGGGTTTAAGTCAAAAACCCTCCCCCCTGAAAACAGGAATGACGTTTTTTGGGGCAAAAAAAATTTAATTTTTCAATTAAAATTGGGGGAGTTTTTTTCAATGATGAAAAAATTTTTTATTGAAAATTTTATTTTTGGCATGCATTAAAGAAAGTAAACTATAAACGGGGGAAAACCAATATATTTTTCAGGCCCCATTTTACAACTGTAATTTTTAAAGAGAAGGCAAATTTTCCCTTTTTTCCTTCCTTTTTTTTCCCAAAATTTTCCTTTTTCCTTTTTACGAAAAAAATTTTAGTAATTTGTGAACGGGGAAAGCAAGTTTCAGTGCGGTTATTTTTTGTTTCAAAATTAAATTAAATTTAAGTATCCAATATCCGGTGGCCCTTATTTTAAAAACATAATTCAAACGATATCTTTCGATTATTTTTTCAAAAAATTTTTTTTATTCATTTTTTTACGCCAATTTTAATTTAAATGTAATATTCATATATTTAAAAAAATAAATGATTAATACGGTTTTTTTATTCCGATTTTAAATTTTTATTGAATATTTTGTAATTAGACATAGATCAGAGTTTTATGTCGATTATACCCCAGTTTTAAAGTTTTCTTTTTTTATTTACCTTTTATGCTCTTTTTTATAGAAAATAAAAATTTTTTTAAAAGGGCCCTTTGAATGATTCAACCTTTTGATAAAGAAAAAAAAACCAACGGTTTTGAAAAAAACTACCCAATTTCCCTTCCCTTATGGTACATAAAAAGAAATTAAATCAATTTTTTTGGGAAAAAGAAAAATTGTTTAATTAATTTTTTTTTCTTGGGTAAACTAACATAAATAAGATAAGGTATATAAAAGTCATACTATACACTGTTCAAAATTTCAAATATTTTGAGGGAAAAATATTTTGAAAATAACCCCAAAGGGAAAACCCCTTAATGATAAACCCACTTTAAGAATATTTTAAAAACAATTAAAATTTTTAGAATCGAGTTGAGAAAAAAAATCGGGTAATTTTTTTTGAAAAAAGTGATATCAAGGGACACAAACGGTAGTTTATCAAATCAAATTCGATCCCGTAAATACTTATTAAAACTACTGATTCCATACTTTTTTTAGAAAGTATTTTCCGCCCAATATTCAAAACCCCCAAAAAATTTCAAAATTTTTTATTCCCATTTTGGGCCCCATATTTTTTTGGGGACAATGTAAAAAGGGATAAGGCTTTTTCAGAATGAGAAACCACATTTCAAAAATTACCCCATTTTCTTCCCCCCCTTATTTTTTCCCTCGAAAAGGGCAATAAATAATAATTTTTTCCCAAAAAATTTTCAAACGGGAGTAATGCATTTCCTTTGAGCCAGATTAAACAAACCTCTACATTGGTTGTTTATGCTTTATCCCCCCGAAAAACTGTGTTCAGCATTGGGTTTTTAAAATCCCTTTTGAATGTGTTTTTGCCTTTCGTTCATAGAAGGCCCTTTCTACCTTCACTTTCATGTATTGACCAGAGAAAAAGTCAGGCGTTTTTGCTACGACGGCAGAGTTTGTGATTGGGGACGTGAAAAAAATCGCAATAAAAAAGTATTCAAAACAGAAGGGGGCCCCCATTGCCTTAAAGGAAAACCATTTTTTTTTTAATTTTTTGGGATGAATAAGGGTTTTTTACTCTGAGCCGGTTGTATGAATACTGGTAAAAAAAACGTAATTACTTGAGTTTTTTAATTTTTATTTTTTAAAAAAATTAAGAAAAAAAAAGATTCGCCTTATTATTTGAAACGTTTTGTTGAATTGCCAAAGGATCCCTTAAAATTAATATACCCAATTTTTTAAATATTAAAATTTTAAATTTAAAAATTTTTGTTTTACGAAATTTCCCAAATTAATTGTTTCCCCGCTTTAATATCTATTAATTTATCATTTTATGATTCAAAATAACTTTTTAAATAAAATTCAAATATTTTTAATATTTAGATAAAAAAATCCATTCAAACCGAGAAATATTAAAAAAATGAAATAATAATATCATAAAAATATATCCTATGATAGAAAATTAAATTTAATATTTTTCCTTGAAAAGATTGGGGGATGGGCTTGCAGAAAATTGATATAGTTATTATTGATCAATAAATTTAAAGAAGGAAATTTCGGCAAAGGAAAAGAAATTTGGATTTCAATCAATTGTTTTGAGTTCTAAAGGGGAAAAGCCCGCTTTTTCACCCCCGTCCAAGATTTTTTATCTAGCATGAGGGAAGATACCGTTTTTCATATTTCCCCAAAAATTTTAAATTTACTCAAAGTGGTTTCCCGATCTCAATTTTGAAAATTTATTTTTTTAACCAATATCGATGAGCTGAAATAATCTTTATTTTCCCAAAAGTCTTCGAAATTCCCGAGGCGGAGTTTTAAAAAGAACGATTTAAAAAAAATAAAAAAGGGTTACGACATTCCGTTTGGATATTTTGATTGAAAGAAAAAGAGAAATTTATAATAATACAAATTTTCTGACTTATCAATGGGATAAATGAAAAAAAGAACCCGAATTTTCAGGGAAATAGATAAAGAATTAGATATTCAATTTTTTTTAGAAAAATAATATTTATATTTTAAATTGGGAAAAAAATAAAAAAAATTAAAAAATTTGGGTTTTTTTTTTTGAAATTCCTATTTTTTTGCGAAAAGATGCCCAATTTTAAGTATCAAAATTATAAATAAATAAATGATTTTTTGAAAAGTTTATACCAATCGAATAGTAGTTCAATTTTGTACGGTAGTTTAGGTTTTTTTTCACTCAATTTAGGGCCCAAAAAAAATTTCGTCCCTTTTAGTCCTGTCAAATTATTTCAAAAATAAAATTTTTAATTGGATCAAATTTTCCTTTATAAGTTAAATAAAATTTGACTTGAGATTACGTATTAATTAGAAATTTTTAAATAATTTTATTTATAAAAAATTGTATTTGTAGGAATTTGTATCATATCAGTATCTAAAGATGAAAAAAAAAAAAAAAAAAAAAAAAAAAAAAAAAAAAAAAAAAAAAAAAAAAAAAAAAAAAAAAAAAAAAAAAAAAAAAAAAAAAAAAAAAAAAAAAAAAAAAAAAAAAAAAAAAAAAAAAAAAAAAAAAAAAAAAAAAAAAAAAAAAAAAAAAAAAAAAAAAAAAAAAAAAAAAAAAAAAAAAAAAAAAAAAAAAAAAAAAAAAAAAAAAAAAAAAAAAAAAAAAAAAAAAAAAAAAAAAAAAAAAAAAAAAAAAAAAAAAAAAAAAAAAAAAAAAAAAAAAAAAAAAAAAAAAAAAAAAAAAAAAAAAAAAAAAAAAAAAAAAAAAAAAAAAAAAAAAAAAAAAAAAAAAAAAAAAAAAAAAAAAAAAAAAAAAAAAAAAAAAAAAAAAAAAAAAAAAAAAAAAAAAAAAAAAAAAAAAAAAAAAAAAAAAAAAAAAAAAAAAAAAAAAAAAAAAAAAAAAAAAAAAAAAAAAAAAAAAAAAAAAAAAAAAAAAAAAAAAAAAAAAAAAAAAAAAAAAAAAAAAAAAAAAACAAAAACGTTTAATTTAAAAAAAAAAAAATGTTTTTTAGTGAAAAAACCAAAAAAAAAAATGAATTTAAAAATTTTTTTAATAAAATAGAAACCATATTTAAAAACCTTTTAAAAAAAAAAAAAATTTCTTAGGGAAACAAAAAAGAACCCTTTGTTTTGGCAAAAATAAGAATTCCAAAACCACTAAGCCTTTTACAGCAAATTAATTTGGTTTGGGCCGAATGAAAGGGGAAAAGGTTTGAAAAATGGAAATTTACCAAGTGTATTTTAAATTTTAAAATTTTATTTTTAAAGGCAAATTTTAAGAAAAAACGCCAAATACTGGAACATAAAATTACAAAATAACCATCATAAAGCCTTATAAAAAAACCCCACATAAAGCCCCTTTTCTTTTTAACCTTTTTGTTTTAAAAATTTTTCCCCTTTCAATTCTTTGAAAAAGGTGATCCAAAAAATTCCGGCACTTCGCTAATAATTTTCCTCCCCAAATTTTAAAATTTGAACCCAGTGATTTAAAGGGTTATCAAAAAAAATTTTTAAAAAATTTTTTTTTTTGGATCAAAAAGAAAAAATTTCCCCAATTTTTATAAAAATTTTTTTAAAATAGTTTTAAATTTTCACTTTTTCTAAACTTGAAAAATTGTTTTTGAAAATTTTAAAACCCATTTCACTTATGTTTAAAAATTATTTTCCCATTGAAAAGTATTTTCTTTTATAAAATGATTTTTTGGGTAAAAATTACAAAAGGGTTTTCCAAAAAAGAATAGGATAACAAGGGAAAAAATTTCCAGTTTGGGGCTGGGGGGTTTTTTATTATATTTGTTAAAAAGGAATAATTTACTTTCGGTTTTAAACGGGTAGGAAAATATTCTAAATTTTAACAAAAAAATTTAAAAATTTTTCCAAAAAAATTTTGGGTAGTTTTTGATTTTAAAAAAATTAAACTTTTCTTTTTTAAAGGCCTTGAAAAATTCATTCATAAAATTTGAAAAACCAAAAGTTTATTAAATTTTAAAAATTTTTTAGATAACCAAATTTTTAGCTTTTTTAAAATTTTTTTACAGCCCAAATGGTAAAAATGTTTTTGGTTTCAGAAGGTTTAAAAAATTTTGGTTTTTTTAAAAATTCCGAAAATTTTACTAGTTCGGGGTTTTAAAATTTTTTGGGGGTTTTTTAACCAATTTTTTAAATCAAATAATCTTTAAAAAAATTTTAAAGAAAAAAAAGAAAAAATTAAATGTTAAGGGAAAAGGGGGGAAAAAAATTTACCCAAAAAATTCAAAATAAAAAAATTTTGCTTTTAAGGTTTTTTGATTTTAAAATTTGGTTATAAATTAAAAGGGGTTTTTATCTTTCCCCTTTGTTCGAAATTTTTGAAAATTTAATTTCACCAATTTTTTTTAATTACCAAAATTTTTTGGGGTTTATTTTTTGGAAATGTTTTGAACCCTTCTTTTTATTTCCCAAAGGGAAGGGAAAGACCAAAAAATTCAAAATAAAAAACCAAGGAACAGTGCTTTTTTTCCCAAAATTAAACCTTAAATTAAAAATATTTAAATTTTAAATAACCCAATAAAAAATTTTGGTTTAGGGTTTTAAAATTTTTTGGAATTTTCGGAGTTTTTCTTAGATTTTTTGAGAACAAATTGGCAGAAAATGTTGAAATTTGGTTTAAAACAGGTCCAGTCAGGTCTAGAAATGCTGTGTTCAATAAATTACCGGAATCCCTCCTGAATGGAAGTTATTGACACTGATAGAGATTTTGGCATGCGAGCGAAGCGAGCCCCGTTTGACTCACTTACACTGCCGATAATGTCGGGGGTCCAGAGGGCGGAGCACCCTGGCTAGGCGGAGAAGTCGAGCGAAGCTAGCCTGCCGGCTAGTTAGTATATAATTTAATCAACTCAATAATATCTTTATTAAGAATAATCAGGGATTTTGCAGCCGGAGTTCTATTTTTTTTCTGGGGAAATTATTTGATTCTTCGAAAATGTCAAAAATTATTTTAAACATCCCCACTAATAATAACAATGTTTTGGTAATTATTATTGAAATATCTATAAGTAATTCTGCAGAGCAGCACTGATTCTTGCTATTATTTGATTTTAATCTTCTTCTTTGAAATGTCAAGAATTATTTTTAAACATTCTCACAAATAATAACAATGTTTTGGTAATTATTATTGAAATATTTACAAGTAATTCTGCAGAGCAGCACTGATGATACTTATTAGTAACTTATAACTCATGGCTTGCCAAAGCCATCCAGTTCTTGAAGTCACTAGTGAAAATTATTTCAATCCCTTGAAACAGCATAAATGTGTATAATTGATATTGAATATTGATAATTAGTCCATTTTCTTCGAACATTTGAATTTTTTCTACTTTTTCTCTTAGAAGCATTACAATGATAGTCGATTCATAATGTGAGTGATGAACAATACCCGAACAAACGAGTGAAAACTGAAAACATGGAACTTGGAGGTCAATAACCGGATGCTTAGAAACTTTTCGTGTCATATAGAGCCTCTGAACAGAACAGTATATGACTTATTTGGCACCATGGCCATGTTATATAGTCTATAGTTTGGTCAGTCTATATATTGGTTGAAAAATTATACTTTTGGTCTCAAATTGTAGATCAGAATGTTTTCTACAACTTTAAACCAAAAGTAGTATTATTTTTTTTTAATCAATATATAGACTGAGCTAGAGCCATTTTTCCATCTTATCAGAATGTCAAATATTGTAGATCAGAATGTTTTCTACAACTTAAAACCAATAACCGAAAGTATTATTCTTTAACCAATATAATAAATAGACTGAGCTAGAGCTAGAGCTATTTTCCCATGTTATCAGAATATCTTCTTTGCTTGGACAGACTATAGTAGTTTTACCATAAAGATCCTTCATTATAGCTGCTTGAGTCATGCTATTTTGACTGCAGGCTAATTAATCTAGTGAAATAATCGAATTTGCAAGTACAGTATGCAGAGCTAAGAAAAGTGAATAAATTATTCAAATGTTAGTAGTAAATAAGAGAAAATTTGTCTTTTTCGATCACACTTCAATTATTGTTTTATTGATAACCACTATAAGTCACTGAATCACCTGCAATTTGACAGACGTTTTATAATTTAACGAACTTTGTCTGCATGATTGTGGATAAGCACTCTTACTTATTCAAATATTATTGAGTGTTGAAGCACCGTGATGCTTTCAGCATGCTAATGAAGAGAAACAATATGTGGTAATGCTTTTCATCCAAGGTCTGTTGAACTATGGGTTACCCCATTGTGTATCATGTCAAACGATTTGTCTGTTTTGTCTTCAAATTGTATCTTATCTAAAATTCTTACTTGATTTGTGACGCGTCATTTCCATTTTTCAAACTGTTGCTTATCATTCGACCAGAGCGAATTGACACCAGCGTGTAAAATAAGATGACAAATGTAATGGCTTCAGTTATGCAGATTTGCAAATTCTTATCAGTTGCCAATCAAGAGAATCCTCTTTTTTGTTTTCAAAAGAGTTCCTACCTTCAAATTATAGGAGATTTCTATTTCTCACTATAAATAACATAACATTTTATGTTACAACTTTATGTTTATTTCAACCTTTCACATTGAGTTCATTCTAGAAACTAACTTGTTATTTATTTATAATTCAAACGTTGTTTATTACATATGTTATTATCAATCCATATGTAATGATTGATCAACTGATATAACCATCCTACATCTCGGCCATCCTGAAAAGAGAGGCTTGGCCTCAAGCCGGGTAACAAAAACTCAACAAAAATAATTAAAAAATAACTGATCGTCCCCCGACACGATCCACATCGTCAGTCAGATGCACGTTCATTAGATTTGAACACCCATACGCACTGGGAACAAGGATAATGTTTCCTTCTTCTTTTTCTCCTTCCCCTTCTCCTCCCTCTTCTTCTCCTCTCCTCCTCCTCATTTTTGACTTTCGCTTGCTCCTCAGTGCACACAAGGACTTTGTCGTCCGTCTGCTTGTCTAGGGGCCTTTGGAATTCTTCTGGCAGTACAAAATCGGACTCCAAAGCAGCTGATTCCTCGTCACTGACCACTTCCTCCAGCTCCATGTCGCCGAGCTTAGGTGGCAGTTTATTTGGTTCATAATTTCCAATGCATTCTTCAAGTTTTTCACGCGTACTACAATTTTTTATATGATCAAGGCTTGGTTGCGAATTCTCTATTACCTTTATTTGAAATATTCGAAAAATTTGTGGCTTTTTTATAAAATAAACTTCTTCCTCAATTTTCAAGTCTGCTTGAGAAATAATATCTTCGCCTACAACAATACTATACTCCAATAAATAGTCAGGAACAACTAAAACATTTGATAAATAACTGGCACCGTCAATATCAATTGATAACTGAAGGCATCCTAGAACTTTTTCACATCTTCCATGAAATCCTCTCAACGCAACGTCAGATTTTGAAATTGAATGAATTGGTATTCCTAGGCGAGCAACAGCCAACTCTTGCATTAAAGTTACTTCACTCCCTGTATCTATAGTAGATATGAACTTTATATCGTTTATCAAAACCTCCTTTTCCATACGATCCCTATTCGCATGTCCGTTGGTCCTAATCATACACTTTTCCTCGTTCTTTGATTTATTAAAGTTCTTTGATTTGGTAACACGTATTGTATTTACCTTTTTCATTGTACCTTCTTCAATTGTACAATTATTGGCAGTGTGACCGTGTCCGTGACATCTAAAGCATTTAATAACGCTTTTGTTTCGTTCACAGTCTGGGGATTTATGCCCAAATTCATTACAGGTAAAACACTTGACATTATTAAAACTGATATTTTTTCTAGAATCATCTGAGTGCTTCACAAAAATTTTCTTGTCCGGGCTGTTGTTAAATTTATCTTTTTTGGTATCATTCTTCAGGTGACGCCTGGCAGCTTCGTATTCGTCTAGTTTGTTTACAAACTCATCAACTTTCTTGAGTTTTGGGAGATCATCAATGAAATGTTCTTTTAACTCTGATGGTAATCTTCTTTTCACTTGATCGACCACCATGAGCTCTTTGAGGTCCTTGTAATCTAATACCTCTAATCCTTGAATCCACTCGTTCAACAAATCATTTAAATTCAAAGCATAATCTCTCCACGTAGCTGATTCTTCTTTCCGGAGTGAGCAAAATTTTTGTCGAAACTGCTCTGGGCTTAGTTTGAATCTTTTCAATAACATCATCTTGATGTGGTCGTAATCATCTGCTAAATCATCAGTTTCTCGGGTGATTAGATTTCCAATTTCTAGAGGTAGTAACCCAAGTAAATAAGAAACCCATTTTTCTTTAGGTACATTCACTCTACTGATTTGTTTCTCAAACGTTGATAAATACACGCTAATATCTACACTTGAATCATACCGTATCATCAGTTTCATCAGGTCTCTTCTTTCGTCGTTTTGAAAGACGTTATTGTTACTATTAATTTTGGCTTCAATTTCTAGTTTCTTCAATTCAAACTCTCTCTCTTTTTCCTTTATCTTTTCTAATCTTTCATACTCTCTTTTTTCTAATCTTTCATACTCTCTTTCCTTTTCTTTTTCTAATCTTTCATACTCTTTTTCTTTTTCTAATCTTTCATACTCTCTTACTCTTTCCTTTTCTATTCTTTCATACTCTTTTTCCTTTTCTAATCTTTCTAATATCCCTTTGATACACTCTTCATCGTATTCTGGGGATTTAAGAATCAGTTTAGTCAACTGTATGACTCTCGGATTTGATGGAACATCTATTCCTAGTTCTTCTACTATCGTTATCAGATCTGCCTTATTGGCCTTCGATAAGTAGCTCATTTTTGTTTACTCACCAAGCAAATATTCCACAAAAAATTACTTTTCACAAATCTTCAACACTGGTAATAAATTCTTCTATTGAATTATATTCCTTCATGAGATCCTTTTGATCTTCTTGTTTGGACGAGCCCCCAATTTATAGGAGATTTCTATTTCTCACTATAAATAACATAACATTTTATGTTACAACTTTATGTTTATTTCAACCTTTCACATTGAGTTCATTCTAGAAACTAACTTGTTATTTATTTATAATTCAAACGTTGTTTATTACATATGTTATTATCAATCCATATGTAATGATTGATCAACTGATATAACCATCCTACAAAATTTGAAGTACCTGTAATGGTATACCAACTTGCAACTTGACAAAAGTTAGTTCCTAGATTATAAGTAGGCCTGTAATCTTTCAAATCAAAAATTCTCTCTTAAACTTCATAGGAAAAATGATCTACAATTTTGAACCAAATTTTTATTTTTTGAAATAATATTGACAGAACTGCAGAAGTTTTCCCATCTTGCCAGAATGTCTTCTTTGTTTGGACCTAAATTGAGTCGAAGTCAACAACTAAACTACCGTACAAACATTGAACTACTATTCGATGTAGGTGTATAAACTACTTGCAAGAATCATTTATTTATTTATAATTTTGATACTTCAAATTGGACATCATTTACTGCAAAAGTAGCTTATATGGGAATTTCAATAAATAACGCTCTATCTGTTTTTAAGTTGTATTTTATTTATTTCCAACTATAGATCATATCTAATATTATTTACTTCTAAAGAAATTGAATATCCTAATTCAGTTACTATCTAGTTCACTGCAAAATGCTCAGTTCAGTTTTTAATCATTTATCCCATTGATAAGAGTCGAGTACGTAAATTGATATTATGTATCAATTTTGCTCTCTTTTTCTTTCAATCACAGAAAACTCTCTATGCCAGAAGCTTTGAATGGTAACAGTAACTATATTTTCATTGTTATTCTAAAGTGCTGGTTCCTCTATTGTAAACTCACGCCTCTGGTATAGTCTGTCCAAAAAAAGAAGACATTCTGGCAAAATGAGAAAATTACTTCAGCTCAGTCGATATTGCTGGTTCAAAAAATCTAAATTTGGTCTCAAATTGTAGATCAGAATGTTTCCTACAATTTGAGACTAAATTTATAATTTTTGGATTAATATTGACCAAGCTGGAGTCATCTTCCCATCATGCTAGAGTGTCATCTTAGCTTGGACAGAAGGTTGACCATGTCTGCTGGAGCTTAGTCTGCTACTACTATTGATTGTAAGCTCCAAAGTAATTGCATCACTGCTGCATGAATAGCACAATATTTTTTCCAATTTCCTTCGGCACAGGAAATTGAATCCCACATAGGCCTATTCGGAGTCTACAATTCTATTGATCAATAATAACCTATATCCAATTTTCTGCAAGTCTCGCATCCTCCGAATCATTTTTTCAAAGGAGAAAAATATCTATTGAATTTAATTTTCTATCATAGGATATAGTTTTTATGATATTATTATTTCATTTATTTTTTTAATGATTTGCTAGCAGAGTTGTGAATGAGATATTTGTATCTAAATATTACCAAAATATGTTGAGTACTATTGAAAAGTTATTGTTGAGATCATAAAATGATAAAAATTTATGAATAGTATCCACTTGAAGAACAGTGCTCACGAATATTATAATTGTCGGACGATCAGTTAACTAAAATACTATTCAATTTCAATATTTAATATTACTCACTGAATAAGTATTGAATTGTACCTAGTTAATTAGGGAATCCAGTTGAGCGAATTCAACAAAACGTTTCAAGAATAATACTAGGCTTTTTGAATCATTTTTTCTTTTCTTGTGTGTCTTCTTGAAATTAAAATCAGCCAAATTCAAATTCAAGCCTCAAGTGAACTTGAGGCTCAATTTTCTTACAACTTACAGTATTCAGTATTCAACTTACAACGTACAGTATTTTGTACAACTTACAACTTACAGTATTCCATCCCACAACTACTTCACAAAGCTTCCAGCTCACAAAATCGGTTATCCTCGATCTCAACAACATTAAAATAAGAGGAGTACGGTACCTACTCGTATTTCTGAATAGCACAGTTTCATTGCGAAATTTTGAATGACATCCTCATTATTCATACGTCACAGCACATCACATTATACTACTGTCTTGTCAGTAGCTAAAACGCAGCTGACTAAATTTACAATCATCTGAGTCAATACATCAGTAAAGTTGCAAGAAAGGTCAGCAAGGTAGGCCTATCTATAGAACGTAAGAGCAATAAACACATTCAAAAATGGGATCTTAAACCAATGCTGACAGCTTTTTCAGGGGGATATAAAGTATAAAATTTACACAATGTAGCAGCGAGGTTTGTTTGAATCTGGCTCACTTCAAGGAGTGCAGTTACTCTCCAGTTTGATGAAGTGGTACTTTAAGTACGCAGTTAACATTATTATTTATTGCACCATTGTTCGACGACCGTCAAGTAAGGCTGGAGAAATTGTATGGAGGTCGGTATGATGGATCATTGAAGTGTGGTTTCACATGCATTCATTGAATAGCGCTTATGCCTGACTAGAGTACAGTCCTCCGTACCATGTTGTGGCTAAATAATATGAGGAGTCCGGGTAAACCACCAATTGTATGGGAATCACAAAAGGCTTTGAAATGTTCTTTATGAGTTTTGAGATGCGAGTTGGCGTGTAGCCTACTGTTCTACAAAAAGTATGGAATCAGTAGATTGTGAATACAGTATACTGATACTGGATACTGAACTTGATTTGATAAACTACTGCAGTTGATGATACCATGTGATATGCACTATTATTCAACAAAACAAAAATACGGTACCTACTTTGATTCTTGTTACAACTCAAACTCTCGATTCTACTAAATTTTACATTCGGAGTGTTGTTAAGAATATTCTTAAAGTAGGTTTATCATTGTAGGATATTCTACATTTTTGAGGTTCTGGTGATTTACGAGTACATGATTTTCATACGCTGCAGAGACTATATGTTGAGAATGTATATGAGACTATGTGATATGAGAGTATGACTTACGTTATACTACACTTATCTTATTGCAGGAAGTTAGCTCTGTAGTATCCAAGAGGCTTCACAATAAAATTAATTAGAACAATTTCATCTCTTTCTACGCACATAAAATGGTGATTTACATGTTCAATTTATGCCTTATAATGGATAGGAAATTGTAGATGTTTTACTAAAAACCGATTGAATGATTTTTATTTATCTTTATCTAAAGGTTGAATGGCGTTATTCTAAGGCCTTTAAAACTCCTGACCATATATTATTTTCTATAAAGAATAGAGCATACACAGGTAAACAACAAGAAATGAATTGCGTTGATATCCTGAGGTATGAAATCGACATAAAACTCTGATCTATATGTCTAATTACAAAATATTCAATATAATAGTTAAACTGCGGGAATAAGGAGCAAAAGATACCGTATATGAATCATTTCATACTTTTTTAAAATATATGAATATTACATTTTAAATTCAATGGCGGTGAAAAAATGAATAGTAAACCTTTACAGTACTTTTTGAAGAAATGAATCGAATTAAGATATCGATTTGAATTATGATTTGTAAAATAGTATAGCAGCAACCGTGTATGTTGTACTTGGATAGCTTCAGATTGGTGAATTTGAATTATTGGAAGTCCTATTGAAAAGCGTAACTAAACTGCACTGAAGATTGCTTGCGTGCTCTTCCACGTTCCACCAAATTACTTGCAAAAACTTCTTTCCAGTGACACAGGGAAGGTAAATCTTCAGAGAGGGTACAGAGAAGTGGACATAAAGAAGGTAGAATTTGGCCTTCTGTGCCAGTAGACGTTTGCAAAGTTAGTAAAATAGTGCAACTGAATGAAGTATATTGATTTTCCTAACGTTTTAGTAGTTACATACATTTCTTTAATGCATGCCCGAGAAGTAGAATTTTCAAGTAAACAACTTCTATTTCATCATTGGAAAAATGCTCCTGAGCTCAAATTCAATTGACAAATTGGAATGTATTTTGATCACAAAAACAGTCATTCCTGTTTTTCAGAGGACGACAAGCCCTTGATGTCCTGACTCGTCGAAGCAGCAAGTATTCTTATAAGCTACCTCTCATCATTCCACCTCTCATCACCCACGCAGCACTGCAGTCTCGAAAAAGATGAAAAATTGTTACATTTTATATTGTAAACACGATTTTCATTGAAAAATTCATACATTGTTGGGTTTTAAATATCTGATACATCTCATCATCGGGTCTTTATTGACTATTTGAGGCTCCTCTAATTTGATACTCTCTTCATGTGTAATTTTGGCATCACCAGCAAAAGGTGAACTACTTCTAATCTATTTATCTTGACCTTGGAGACTGAACTTACTGGTTGACAAACTTATTTTTGCAATGATTCATAAATTAGAGTTTTTCAAGTTTTACTGAACAGGAAAATCTTTTTGTAAATTTGGAACAGACGGTTGTTAATTCTCTTTGTGAACTTGGTCTAAATTTAAAATGTAAACAAATGTCGGACGCTTTATTTTTGAACTTGATAAGTGGTTTGCTAGACTGAAAGTAGGCTTTACAATGAAGTTGAAGCATCGTGTTGATCCTCTATTATTATCCAATGTATTTTTGCGTGGTGTTCTGTACAGTCTACATCTGAGATTCGTAATGATAGAATCGTGTGGAAGTTTTTCATCTTATTTTCAATCAAGCTGACTTGAATTGCTCAATTCAAGCTGACTTGGCTCAATAAATGTATTTTAAAACTTCAATATTTTAATTTTTTTGTTGAATGTAATTTCACTGAGATCTGCATTCTTTGGGAAAACTTTGAAAAGTTTTAAGCCCTGAAAAAAAGGAAATATCTCACTCTGTTTTTTGGGATGTTAATCACTTAATCCAAGCAGTGTCTGAACCGGGCTCAAAAACGTTTTTTTTCGCGTTGCGAACTCCAAAAAACGTGTTATTGAAAGACCAATATTGATGAAGATGAGAGAGAATGACCATGACATCAATCAATGTTCAACGTTATTGACACCAAATGAGAGCCATTGCTGTCCCATGTTTACAATTTTAATTACTTGATGAGACGATGGACAAGCCCAAATTGCATTCCAGTGAGCCTTGATTATCCTATTACTTATCAAGTGTTTGATGGATAAAAATCAATACGGTCGTCGATTTACAATACTTTATTGAGCTATGAGCTATGAAACTTTAGTATCTGCTTTGTCTACCAGTGACAGAGAGGGTCTCGAGAATTGGTCGTTATCACCAAATCCAACCATTCCATGTTCAATGTTGAAAATTGGTTGTTGTTGTTGGGAATTGTTTGTTGTTGTTGATATAAATTGGTTGCTGTTGTTGTTGTTGGTATAAATTGGTTGTTATTGTTGTTGGTGGCAGTTACCGCATTTACCAGTTCAGCGCCCCTAGGCCTACAGACCAAAAAAGCGCCTTCCCCCCCCTCCCACTACACCTGAACTCCTATACCCTTTCCACGGACTATGGCGACACCCCCCTCATCCGTCATACACAAACATTATTTTTTAAAACTTTAAAAATAGTAAAAATCGCAACCTTATTTAAATATTATTTTATTTTACACTTCAGGTTTCATGTTCTAGAGCAATTTTCAAATGAGTACTACAATAACCACTGTCATTATTTACTGTTATTTACACTTGAAAATGGCTCTAGAACGCCGAAACATGAAGTGTAAAATAAAAATATTTTAAAAAAGGGTACTTTAATTTTTATTACTTTGAAGTTTCAATGAATAACTATTTTAGATTAAAGAAATATATAGGTTAACAACTTGGTAAAATATAACGTAGGCCTACTCATTATTCTTGATGATATTGTACTGTCTAAAGTTATTAGGATGGTGTGCTGTAAAATAACTTAAAAAATGTGAGTTTTTTAATAACCTTTTCATTTCAACCCTAAAATAATACAACTTGCGTTCCTGATGGACAACATTCACAAAATTAAACTTCACACTCAGGGCTATTTCAAAATTGATAAATAGAAATCAAATACCAAAATCAATACTATTATTTTTTCACATTTAATATTTTTTTATAAATAATATTTTAAAGTTTAAAAGGTATTTGATTTCTTTACATATGTCTATTTCATCTATCAACATTTCATAAACAGCAGAAAATAAGAAATACCTTCATTTACGTTAAGATTAATGATGTAAATCTAGCAATTTAATAAAACAATCATATTTCAGAGCTTCATTAGAAAGCTCAATTGAAACAAAGTCCAACTTTTCTGCAAAAACATTTAAGGTCAAAAAAAATATACAGCACAATTCCTATTTTATAGAAATTTGCTTCTTTGCTTGGATTCTACAAAAGTTCTGGTTATTTCTCTGAAGTCAATGCTTTCAGTAAATTCAGACTCAATGGCCATTGAGTCGCGTCAGCGTACACGTGTGATAACTATGGAATCACATTTCATAATACTGTGAATGTCGGTTTTTTGCATTGTGGAGTTGGATATTTAAAGTTTGTATTCAGGTATATTTGCTATTTAAGATAAAAGGTCAGAATATTTGCTGCTAGCTGAACAATTTTTTTCGATCGCTCGTCCGATCATATCTTATTCACGCTCAAAAGTGCGATTCTTAAAATTTTGCGCCCCCCCCAATTTTGCGCCCTAGGCCTGGGGCTAGTGGGCCTAGTGGGAAATGTGGTACACTGAAGTTGGTGGTACAACCCAGTTTCTACAGCAAGCCGTTATGTTGTTGTTGGAGAAGTGCTCAACAGTTCACGGAAAATGTAAAACACAATTATAGGCTAGACTATAAAGGGTTCACAAGTAGATTTACCAAAAATCTATGATGCTTTAAAGGTACTCCAATCAAACTGCTAAATGATAGAATGATATGGATAGGGTTAAGGTTAAAACATAAGAGAGAAACATTTTTACCACATAATGGCAAAAGCCTGCACATGATTTCCTACCATTGCAGACTTCTACGAGTCTGTCACCCAGTTCAAAACCTATGCAGACATGTCTGTCTAGAGAACTAGAAATTCATTTTAAGCATGATGTTTCTATGCACTGAAAGTTCGTAATATGCATTTTCAGAAGATACGTTATTATTAATGAGTTCAATCTATATTTAGCCGAATGGAGTCCACTCACGATCGCAGACGCGCGTCTATTGTCCTATCAAAAAGTAAGTCAGAATCGTTCCTTGAAAATGGAATTTTGAAAATATTTTTATTTGATGAAACAGAGATTTTCCTTATTGTAACGAATGGGAGTTGAAGATTGTATTTGAAATTGTGAGAGATCAAGAGAAATTAATTGAGTTATTCTTCAGGTTGATTCCTTCCCCCAAGCCTGATTTGTTCTTTTGGGGGAAGTAGTTCCTCGAGTGCTTATTTGTACTTGTTATTGATTCATTTTGCTGTTATATTTCTACATTGTGAATTATTTTAATGCTTTTTGAAGGAATAAATAAATTAATTTAAGAGAAATAAAATTAATTGAAAAAATAGATTATCATTCACATGTGAATATTATACACACAATATTTGTGTACAAAATATGTTGTGATGAGAGTATAGGGGATTCGGAAATATTCTTTGAAGAACTGTCTGAGGAATTGAAAACCATAAAATTTTCAAGATAAACCATAAATTTAAAACCATTAAATTGGTTTACGATTTCTCATCCAACACGACCCCTTTTTAACTGTCCTTGTTTTGGGCACATACTAGCAAGGAAGATGATAAAGTGAGCATAGTCAAGGATACTTACTATTTCTCTTTATGATACTGGTCAGTGGTTACCCATCCAAGAGCAGTCTTGAGCGTTTGTGGGCAAACCCTTTGTTTAAAGCAAAAGCTTCACTGAGCAACCATATCTACCCAAGTTTCTAACATTCATTTAACATCAATTTATTCAAACTTTATTATTCTTATGCAGGTCGTTTCAGGAGGAATGTGCAATACTCCTCAGGCTGATTCCTTACAGGAAATTCATTTAAAGAAATTGCATATCAATATTTATTTAAAAATATCGATTCTCCACCATCATTATCTCGGTGAAAAAGCGTTTTTGGGGATTGTCCGATAAAACGTTCTTCTCTATGTGGTGTAAAGCATGCTGTACACGGGGACAGTTCTGGCGGCCAGTTGAATATCTGTAGCGAATCACCGCTGTTGTTGTTTGACTCAATGACAAGACAAAGGCTGTAATTGGCTACAGATATTTAACTGGCCGCCAGAACTGTACCCGTGTACAGCATGCTTTAGGAATTAGCCTGAGAAAAGTATTGGACATCCCTTCTGAAACACTCTGTATATCTTTGAAAATCATAAGGTATTTCATTCACAACTATATCCGTGTAAATTTTGTATCAAATAATGAACTCATGTTTATTTGTCTCAGTATCTTATAAGGAAGTCCGCCAACTTTTCTCCATGGGAAAACTCTACAAAAAAATTCGAGTCTTCAACTTTCCAACTATTGTATCACTTTGAATTAATCTATTGATTAATCTCTCTCTCCCTCTCGATATCTTTCTCTTTTTCTTTCATATTTTCTCCTTTTACTCTTCTCATCTTCTATTCTACTTCCTTTTTGTAATATATTATTCCAATATATTTTTGAAGGGTTTTCATGATTTGTTATATTGATATAAATACACGTAGCAGCAACTCTTACCTGTGCACAGGATTTTTCTTTGCTGGGAAATTGGGTTTGTACTTGAGTTGAACGTTCTAATTATGTTATTCTTTGTTTCTGAAAACCTTAATAAATTTGATTTGATTTGATTGATGATTGGAATAATACATTAATTTGAGGTTATTACTCACCCTTCCGCTGGAATCGGACGCGTTGAGCGTAGCGGCTGGTATTGTGCCGCATGCCGCGCGCCGCAGCAGATCGCGCAGCGCGTCATCATCTGCGCCGCGTGCGGCAATGAGCAGCGCGGGCTCCGGCGGACCCACCTCGACGGCAGCGCTGCGCAGCGGATCGGCTGCTGCTGCAGGCAGCTGGAAGCGTACGCGACGCACGGGCACCACCCTATCTAGCTGGCGCAGCGGCACCACGCTCGCGCACAGCGGTCCGTAACGGTTGTTTGCGGCTGTTAGCGGCTGCAAAATTATGAGAAGCAAATAAAAAATTCACCTAAAATCAAATCGAATCACTTTAATTCACTTCATAGGTTTGTTTGAGTGAGAGGACATGGACATGAAAGACCGAAGGAAGGCCAAAGAGGTGGAGAGACAGAAAAGTCGACATTTACGAAACTAACAAGAATTACGAATGAGGAAACGTAACTAACGCTGGATGGGGTGCATTGTAGAAGTCGACTGCAAGAAAAAACTCAATATAAAATGGAATGAAAGATAAAGTCAAAACAAGAGAATAATAGGGTACAACTCTTATCAAAAATAGCATCAAGTGCATTAGGCTATAGGCCTGTGAGATACTGGAATTAAAGTTAAAAAATTCAATGCAGTTGGTGACATTGTTACAGGGAGTCAGAGAAAAATAAAATGTGCAATTTTTATAAGCACACATGTACACATAAATGATTTATAATAGTTTAAAAAAAGGTAGGAATACATTGAATGGCAATTTGCATCCAAGTTCCTTCGGATTTGTTTCACTTTGTATCACTAAGTAGTCACCAAGCATCAACAACTAAGATGTGTTCCATTCATAAATCCAGAACAATCATTGATCTGCAAACTGTAAATCACATTTTCTCTAGCTATTCTCACTAGTAGTTGTTATCACAGAATAATCCTAGCTAAAGGATTATATCTGAGGTGATAAAAATAATATCATATGTAATTTTCATATCTCTGCATCCCTCAGTTGACTGAATTCCACAGCATCCCACCCAATGAGTTTAATTCAATCAATGCTTTATGTCTGGGAGTGATTAATCATTCTATGTTATAATTATTTCCATTGATGATAGTAACATATTATTAATTATTTTAGACGATGTCAATCCATAATTTTTTTCAAAAAAGAGGGGTTCTTTGAAACTTTTGATTACAACTTACTTCCAAGCAGATCACTATAAAACACAGAATCACTGATACGAAACCGCTTTTCTCAACATGTTTTGAAACCGATTGAGTGGAAAACACTGGAATGCTTCGGACTTCACTGGCAAGCACCTTTCAGGAGAGGAGAGAACAAGCAACTGCCAAACAGTTAGCAGAGAGGAACTGAGCCTTCCCACTTTCCTGAATATTATGGTAGGGGAGCTATTGCAATCTGTACACAAGGTGGAAGGGAGGCTGATAAACACACTACAATTCCCCTGTTTGAAACTTTGAGACACCTCTGCATTCAAACACTGTTGGTTGCTCTCTTCCGACACATAAGGTTTGCGCACGCTGAAAAGAACCGTCGTTACAATATACTTTACATTGTAAAGGGGTGTCTTTTTAGCCTGCGCCAAGTGTACACAAATTTACATTCTTTTCTATTCACAAGTGTTTTTCTCCAGTTTACTCACATACGGTCAGCTCTCTCTTCCATCTCTCTCATTCTCATTCAATTTAAGCAATCCATTTCTGGCCAGATATAACATTCACTCACTTTTTTCACGTTATCAGTATTCTTCTCTATGTTCTGGTTCGGACGATGTTGTTTTCATCTTTGTTTTTTCTCTCCCTCTAGTTTGAAAATATAAACTCACATCCCTCTTGTATATTACTCTCTCTCTCACACAATATGTTTCTCATGTTTCTTTCCACTCATCCTTTTGTACATGGAATCTCACATGTTTCTTCTCTTATCTGCTTAAATTACTCTTATTCGATCACTTTTTATTTTGGATCCCATTTGCTTGATTCCGGGGTCTACCGCAACGCTTTCTGCAGTGCCCTGGCTCTTAGCTAGTGGTGAATCACTTGGCATTTCTATTAGGAACCATAAGTTGATGAAAATTTCTGTAGTATAGTCTGTCCAAGCAAAGAAGAGCCTCTGGCAAGATGGGAAAGTGACTCCAGCGTGTTCAATATTTGTTCAAAATTGATCGCCTCTCCAGATAATCCATAGAATACTGTATTAGACATCACAAAGTAACTGGAATTTTCATCTATTGTCTCATTGATTCCAAATCCATTAAATTTTTCTTATGATATTTCTTTGAAGACAGTGGCTAGATTTATTTGTCTGTTGAGAAATTATTCAATGTAGAAACAGAGCAGACAGGTATTTTATATTAGGTCCTTTCATATTATTAAGGCATCTTATAGCAGACAAGAATTCATATTTTATTGCCTGATCAGTTCAAAATTGATATAAGTTACTTGAATAATAACTCCTCATTGACAGTGAGTGAATATCCTATTGGGAAATCATTTAATGTAGAATAACACATCCAACAGGTTTCAATTCTATAAAAGGAGAGAAGTCGTTTATACGGTAGGCCTATTATACAATACAAGAAGATTTAATCAGCTCACCTGATAAAGTGACATTATATTTATTACACTTCCAGTATTGTAGAATTCAGTATTCAGTGAATAAATGTGTAATCGGTTCCTATTTAGATTCAATTCGAGTAGTCTGCAACATAAACTAGATGCTGAACTTAACTGTGTTCCAATTGCAATCTCTGAAGAGTCCATTCTGTGAATGTTTATCAATAAGTTATCATAAATGTAGATTATATTTGTATAATAATCACGATTGTAATTATTTATCATTTGAATGAGCATACAACTCAATAATTTATTATATCTATCACAATTAATGTAGCCTACTGTGACGTTTGGGAAGTTTGTCTTCAATGCTGACGATTGAGGAATTCAGGATTGTGAACCTCGATAACCCTCATATGATATAATTCCTAAGATAGTAGTATGGTATATTCTGATAATCTGTAATTTTCACAATTAATTGAACGCAAAACTTATTAGACAGTAGGCCTACAGTTCATTAGATTTAAAACTATAAAGAACAATTCAACAGTTTCGATATGTCTATGGATATTGGAAAAGTTACAATTATGGATAGAATCCTCTTCTTGAACCATCTCATGTGAATCGCACAGGAGCGAAATACAAATTTCCTATTGACAATTCAAATTATAACAGAGAAAATCCGCTCGGACTCCTATGAATAAATCCAATATCTATCAATAAATCGATATTCCAATCTTGGCTCCTGATTCAAATAAAAATAAAGAAACAGTTTTCGCATCGAACCATCAATTTTTCACGTCAAAGTCAATGAATTCATATCAGAATATTATATATTCATGAATATTATATATTCATAACTCTTCCAGAGAGTATTGGAAACAGTATAATGTTTGGCTCTATTTTCCTTGATATCTTCTTCTCTATTCGTGCGGAAAGGACCTTCTGAATTCGACTAGCAGCATGCGTCAGCGAAATTGAATATTGAGCAACGCCCCATCCCGTCAACTCTGTCTGCATGATCTTTGCTTGTCTTGTCCGAAAGTCAAACACTCTCACACATGACGGAGACCCTACCTACGTAATATTTGCCATGATTCTCACACGAGTAGAAAGCTACTACTTCCTACTTGATCTCCTAAAACGATTTCTACATTACATTACGCTCTTCAAATTAAAACAATCTTGACATTCCAGACACTATCATTACCGAAAAGTCTGTAACACCTAGATTATACACTGCCCAATTTTATGAATGACGAAATATAATTTCACAGAACTTGTACATAGCGATTTGGAAAATACGCTAAAAATCTAAAGTGAATGATACACGAATAAGATCTCATCATTCAATTTCGTGGTATTTTGGAGGTCAACACTGCCTACTTGTTGACATTTAATGATAATTTCAACACTAACCTACTACTTCAAACTACTTGACTGTTCACTTATATTCCATTATTTGGAAATAGCCTTCTTTAAGGTATAAGGATATTCTTGTCAGAGTATTAACTGTTTATGGAGATAATGGGCCTTTAAGAGCAATCTAGATTTATTCATCTGATCTCTCGTTTCGAATTCCAGCTCTGATTGGTTTGATAATTTATTATTGATTATTTAAAAAATTCTTACAGTAAACTGATATTGTGGATAAACTTTCTAATACTTCCTCATTTCTTCTTGATTGTCTCTGGTTTCATCTAATAAGTATTTTTTCAAATATAAATTGCTTTTATGCTTTTAGAGTAAATAGTGCATGCAAGTTCGATAAAACCATATAGATCACTATAGCCTATTCACGATCACTTAAGACAAGATAAACTAAATTTTTGCGTGTGTGTGCATGTAATCACAGGTCTTCTTCTATGCGAAACGGTCGGCCACAATTGAACAGCTGACTCTTGTTTGGAGCTGTGTTTGGCTACAGTCCGACTTGTCGTCACTCAAAATTCTTGTCTTGAGCTGTGATTGGCTAGAGCTGTTCAATTGGGCAGACCATTTCGCATAGAAGAAGACCTACCATTACACGCACACACACACACACACACACACACACACACACACACACACACACACACACACACACACACACACACACACACACACACACACACACACACACACACACACACACACACACACACACACACACACACTCACACACGCACACACACACACACACACACACACACACACACACACACACACACACACACACACACACACACACACACACACACACACACACACACACACACACACACACACACACACACACACACACACACACACACACACACACACACACACACACACACACACACACACACACACGCAAAAAGTTTGTTTATTTCGTCTCAAGTGATCGTGAACAGACTATAGATCTAATCCTCTTTCCTAGTCACTAATAAATCTAATAATGTTTGATGAAGAGTGTTTCCTTTATCTTAGAGCTACTTTTTATCACAGTTTTTTTATAATAATCACAGTACCTATTCTTTGGGATGCATAAATAAAAAATATTTGATAAAGAGAATTTTGTTATTGTCTGTATGAATAGAGAAATATAATCTGATAAAAATAATTATTAGGGAGTTCAGGAAATATAATGCTGAAAAAACTAGGCATCACAAAGTTTGAAAAAGCTGATGCATAACGCAATGAGTGCAAAAAATGAGACTACAAAAGAGCTGTGTGCAAGTCAGAAAAAAGATGGTAAATGAGACGAGCAATCTAATTCTGTCGATTTTGGCGGACTTCCACCAGATCGGTAACTTCCTTCCAGAATAAAAACAACCGAAAATCTGAAGAAAAACATCTCAATCGAGAAGACCGTAACGATGGACTGTAGTGGTAGACTGAAGCCATCACCCTATTACGGCCGATAAATTATTCTTGAAAATAGGACGAACAGTTTCCTTACCACGATAAAGATATTTGGATCGTCAGCAATTATTTCGCAAGAGATTTTTTCTCTTGAAAGTTCAACTATGACGTATATTGTTTCTTGGGATTCTATTTCTGTTCAACCCAAACACAAACGCGGCTCACTACGTATCAATCTGATTGACGATTATTCCTCATTGGCTCCAGGGAAAGACTTCGATCAAAGTTGTTACCAGTACAGCCGTTTTTAAACACTATCCACTTCTTGTATCACTTGTTGATTAATTTGTAGAGGTGAAATTGTGGTAGTTATCATCCAAACCATTGAAAGGTTTATTAGAAATCGAAATACGAGATCGAGATCGGTTTTGGTTACAGCACCATTATCAATCTCTGGTGAACTATGTGGTTTGACAATATCCTGTCTTCTCATTTAATCATTGTAACGCTGTATCAGTTATTCCAATTCAAGAAGAATGAATGAATCAATCATGAAGAATATTATTGAGTCCATAATATTTTAGTAGCTAATTACAAATGCAGACTACTCTGAAAGACCTACCCTACCTTACGAGTAAGTAAGACTTTCATTTCTCAGTTGAGTATTCTGACAATTTTCTCCTACAAATCTTTTCTTTGAAAATTTTGAGTTCAAACTTAAGTTTGGCTCGAATTATCTTGCTCACTACGTCTCAGATACCGGTACTATCTGAATGAAAAAATTCTACTCACTGTCTTCTACTCAGAAATCAGTCTTCATATTCTGCAATTGCAAATTGTTGGTTTTGCTTTTCATATTGAATTAAAATTTTCCATTCATTCTCATCTTTTCAAACGCAATCAATGTTATTTTTTATAAACATTTCAATTAAAGATTTGTACCTTTCTATGAAACCTTCAACCTGAAACTCAATAAGAATAATAATCTTTCAGCTGAAAGATTAAAAGCTGAAGATAAAAAAGGAAGGTTTCTTCTTCTCTTCTGTGGTTGAAGGTACGATTATGATGAACGGAACAAGTCTCGCGTTTTGAAGATGGCTCATTGTTGCGATTTGTTTCGAGCTAGTTAGCGGCGAATGAACAAAGTTGAGGCCAATCTTCGGTAAGCACGCGACTCAAGACGTCCTTCTAATCTTTGAAGATTGACAGAAGTGCCGTCATTCCATACCATAATCATAATCACCCATTCACGGTGCCCTTAAACACAGAGGATGTAAATCCTTATGATTCCACGTCCTCTGTGCCTCAAATAAAGCACGGTCGACGTTATCATATAATATTTTTACACTCTATAATTTTAGTTTGATCAATATAGTTTAATAGGTAATATTTACCTATCCTTGCAGGTAATTTGGTTTTGTATTCAACTCGAACGCTTTAATTGTAATAATTCGTTTCGTTTTTTAAACCCTTAATAAATTTTAATGGGATGAAAACACAAAAAACTGGTTCTAAGGGACTGCTATAATAAACAATAGATATGCAGATAATAAACCAAAAATTGGTTCAAGTTGGTTTTGAGCTAGACCGGCTCAATAAGCTGGTCTGTGAACGCGCACACTTGATACTGAATACAGCCGCTTGAATAGAAGCTATTGTGAGCAGGCGCTTGTTATGCAACCAGTTTTTTATTGAATACAACCTGAATAGAAATATTATACCACAGAAAATTCATCCTAATGGATATTCTGTGCTCATGCTTACTCGTAGCTTATTAAAACCCACTGTAACATGAATGTAGCGATATTTGAATGTAAGCCAAACATTAACCTGGCTATATTTTACTAATTCGTCGAAAACGATAAAAACATGCTCTTGAACTCTTTGTAAGAATTGGGAGATGAGCAGTTTTGGGAGTAATCCTGTTGTACTCCCCATTGTAAATTATAAAATAAATTATTATGATTGTGATTGTAATCGTCAACGATAATATATTTCTTGGAGTTTCTACTTCTTATTCTAATCATCGCTAACATTCTCATGTGTAACTGTGAAGTTAGTTTAAGAGAGGGTTTCAAGAAAAATACATAAATTTCTCTAGAGAAGCAATTCTATTGAATGAAAACCACCTATATACACAGAGCCAGAAGAAAAGCCAGCTTTGTAAGCGTGATAAAACGAATAAGCATGATCGCTTTGGTGTTAGTAAGCATGAAAAAAAATAATACTCAATTTTTGTTAATATTTTTAAGCCGAAGAATTGAGAACGGAATCGCTTCTACAATGTACACACTTCACTCAAGACTCAAAATACATTATTCTGTTATTTAAAAGGGATGTTGGATCGAATATGAATCATGAGAAAATGTTCATATTCAATATTATAAACAATTGTTCATAAGTTCATAAGTCAATTTTTCAAAGCCATGTAACGGAAAAATTAATTGTTTTATTCCCTGGATATAAAATAACAACTATTGTTATGTGTTGATAATCAATCATCTTACACACTTAATCACACAATCATCTTACACAATCATCAATCACACTTAAGAGCTTTTCCGATTGCACTCTACTCTCTAAATATTCTTGATCTGTTTTCGACTTTTGTGGCTATTTTGAGGTTCAGTTCAGAGTGAATAAGATTGTTTGGCATGCTATGCTGCAATAATTCAGCGGCAGAAAAATCTAAAGGTAAAAGTCTGCAAGTGAATAAAAAGTGAATGTTCCCACTTTCTACTGCACGTGGGTTTATTTTTGTTCACATGAATCCTGGGACATACCCGGAGTTGTATATATGGGGAGCTGCATAAGGGATTTTGCAGTTTACGGACCGTAAAAAATATGAAAAGTTAGGGGAAAAAGGGAAAAATGCATGGAAATGAACAAGAATAGAAAGTAGAATATAGCAGGGAAAGGAGGAAAAGGACTCACAACTTGTCCGTTGTCATAAGTCTACTTTAACACAATAGTAGGCTATAGCTGAATTCCCCATATTTTTCAAAATTGGGTATGTTTTTGGAGGAAGTAGTTTTTTATTTTCTGTATTATTAGTTTTCCCTTCTTTGGAAGATTGACTTATCGTTAGTAAAGATAGTCAGTCGTTTTCCATCTCTGGAGGAATAGTAATTGTTACATTACACTCTAACTGAATAACTGGATGTTATTCAGAGGTATTCTGAGCTGCAACTCGGTTACGGAAGCTGGCTAATGGTTGAGAGGATCAACGTACTAACCACACTTTGCCTCTATCCTGATATGTAATTATTTATTTCTGCTGTATTGTGGAGTGAATATGAAACTGGCAACCAGCTGGTGGGCCTAGTTGGCCGATTGACGAACATATTATATAGTTTTGTGACTAATTCAATGTTATTGAGTATTTTCATACAGTTTATCGTATTTTCATGCTAGAGGAGTAAATTAATAGAATAAACATTTCAAATTAATAATAGTATATCGATCAATTGTCGATTCTTTGTTTTTCATGTAGAGTGTCTCATTGAAGAGTAACATCATTTATCTATTCATAATGTATGCAAAAGCTAGTCACTCAGCATGTTAATAAAGCAGAAACTCTTGAAGAATCGTTACTAAATAAAATCTATCAAAATTAGTCAAATCAAAGTAGAAATAGTGAAACTGTATAACCTGTATTACTATAAATCAACTGTTATCGTGAAAAGCATGAAGTAATCTCAGTATTATTGACAAACTATTGCATATTCAATGTTATTACTCACATCCTTGATAATTGAAATAGGAACATCTTTTTTGGGGATGACACTATGTCTGCTTCTTCCAGTTCTTCCACCTGTGAGATAAAAAGCGGAATTATGAATAATGACACATGAATGATAAGAATAAAGACTCAGTACGAGTGCTTCAAAACTCAGCAATTCAGTCTATCAGATCTGTAATTAGTTTAAAAAATATCAATTATGAATTTTTGAAAAATCTTGGCTACAATGGTGATACAAAATTTTAGTTAATTTTCTCGTCACATTTCATTCAAGCCCATTGAGCAGTTTGACAGTTAATTTCCAAAAGTGGAATTAAAGCAGATCTGTGTTCAAGAAATTCAATAATGTAAATAATCTTCTCGCGGCATTGATGTGTCATTTCGATTCATCATTGAAATCGGATGATTTACAAGTATCTTTTCTTCTACGTTTCGGTTACCTTACACCTAATACCTTATCACACCTGAGTTTCTGATGCTCAAAAATATTTTTCAAGGAAAACGGAATTTTAAAAGTCAGAAGGCTAATTTGAATGAAAATTGATTTTCTTATACTGTATAATATGAATGATGATGATTGTCTCAGTCATTCCACATTGAGAAAACTTTTCCATAAATAATCATGGATGCTTTCCCACGATTATTTATGTAAGAACACGAACCTCTGAAAAAGTGATCTTCAAATTTATTGTTATGCCAAGTTGATTTATTATAGGATATTATGCTCAATCATGGAGTTTCCAGTATTGCTTGGAACATTTGGAGCATTGAATTCTTTCTTCAATTCATTGGTTCACTTTAACTCTTTCATATTAATAATTGATACTTAATTACTTAATACTTAATTATTAATATAATTATCCAGCAGTTGGTATACTGCAATGTCTAATAATTGTTCCATCCTTAACTCTTTCAAATTACGAGTATTTCAAATCCTCCCGTTTCTCTACGCTACCCTCATCAAGCCATCAACTGAGAAATATCCGCTGTTCAGATACCAAATTCAAATGAAATTACAGTTTTACACATGAAATTCGCTCAAAGGGTCGTTCTCAAGGTCGGGTATGGTCAGTACATGTACATGCAATCTCATAGATAAGGATCTAGGGCTTGGTTGAATATATTAATAGTGTTGAGACTTGCACACGAGATGTTTTTATAAGTCAGTAGAATCTATTTTTAGCACAATTATCATCGATGAGACCATGGTTTTACATCAACTTGGGGTTTACGTGTGGCATTTGGACTGGAAATAGCTTCTTCTTGGTTTCATGCGAACATCCACTGTCATTAATTCAGAAACCCGGAATGATTCTAGTTAATAATAATCCACCTGTTGATTAAAGTACTCGACGACTGTATGACGATAAAAACGTGATATTATTGTCGCAAATGACGCAAACAGAAAAATGAATAAAATATTAAGTCTTATGTATTAATTTGACATTTTCTATTGTTAGACTTCATGATTTCGTATACCCGGTCTGAATTTGAGCAGAGCTACAGCATAAGAACCTATTATTATGGAGCTAGTTTACTCCTTTAAGTCAATAGAAATATTGACTGTTCCACAAAAATTTTTAGTTTCACAAAAATCGGAAAATCCCTTTCTACCGCTATAGATTGATATTATCAATAATTATCGTTCGAGGTATCTATTAAGTTATCTATGTTTTATGTTATTAAGGATCATCGAGATCTGAAGAAAAGATGTGGGAATATAAAATGAGGTCATTCTAAACTACTTGAACTCAATCTTTATAAGTCAATCATTCAATCATTATGAACTATTCACATGAAATATGAATTCAATCATTTGGCTTAACAGCTTAATCCAATATTGGATTCTTATTTTATCGTGCAACTGGTTCTATATAGCCTGAATGACTTTGAATTAACTTAGCGTTGGCTTATCTTAGAACACAGTTTTTTCTACTTTTTATGTGTTAATTATTATTCAATTCAATTGGAACAGGTTCATCAAATCCACAGTACAAAGTAAAGGCACAGTAGGCCTATCCAAAATTCGTTTAGAGCAGATCACTTATATTATTATTATTATTATTATTATTATTATGATTATGAATTCCAATATAATCATTGTGAAGAACTGATGTTTCACCATCAAATCATATTTAAGGATCCTGATAATTCTAAAAGTTTTGAACTTGTGATGGACTCATTATCTAGTACTCACACTCATACTTTTCAAATTATGTATGAGGTCCAAGGATCCAGTCTTTTCCATACACATTTGGAATAGACATAATGAACACAATGTGAAGACCAATGTAAAATTCAATGACTTCGCTGTACGTCCGATTTATAAAATGAAAATTAATAAAGCTTTAAAATTTTATCAACGAGGAAGAAATAAAAATGATGGCTATCTCCAAGGATGTTCTTTATTAAGAAGTATGTCGCTATCTTTAGGCCCTATTCGTTTCACGTACAGAAGTAATAATGTACAGAATTTGAGCACATATTTGTCCGATTGTCTCCATTGTATTCCCGTTCGCTATCGATATTTTATCGCACCTTGATACCAAAAATAACAGTTCAGCCTCGTCAAAAATAATATTATCAGGCCTCACTTTCAAGTCTTGTCACGTTGTCATTTAGCGCTGTAATAAAAAGCACACAATACGTGATGGAACTATTAGCCCTGTGAAGGATACTGTAGGCTACTGAGAAACATCGATGATTTTGAAAACATCGATTTTTTTTGTTGCTAAAAACATCTAATTTTTAACAACATGATTCACAGTTACTGATCTTTTACGACATCGATTCTCCAGGAATTGCTACATTGTGGACATGAGTAGTATTTTGGACATTAGTTTAGGATATTTTTATCAAATTTTGAAAATAAGATGTATTTGACGATCTGTCTGTGTTTCATTTTTATCCATAAGGTATTGTATTTTATCAAATAGATAAACTCATAGTAATCATTCTAACAAGACTTTTTCAAATCCTAGGATGTTGAGGATTGAAATCATTACATCGATGTTTCCTCCCAAACGATGCTAACTGTTCGATTTATCGATGTTTGGAGAAATATAGCGCCAGCCTTGATAATAGAGGTGAGAGGTGATCAATCAATTTGTGGACAAATCTGGCATTAATTTAAATCATTTCAAAGCACCGCGTGGAAACTCCAGCTGAATCAACATTGATCGTGTGTAGGTGCAAAGTAATTATGCATTGTTGGGCAGATTGATTCGATCCTTTGTTTTGCTGACATTCATTGAACGATTGACCCAATTTCGGGACGGGTCTTCTTCGATACGTCATCGTGGGACTTCCACTGTTAAACCATGACATAGACAATACGTGGGATGGCTTTCGTAGCCTTGTCCTTTTACTACTTATGTGACTAATGAACAAGCAGGGAAGTAATGTACTGTACATCAGTAGGAAGTATTCAGAATAATTTTAAGTCTTACAAGATTAGAATTTTGAAAAAATTCGAAAAAATCGAAGACTATGATGAATATGAAGCTGCTTAATAGAAACGAAATGACGTCAAGAGAGCCCCTCAATTAATTGATTATTGGTTGTCGATGTTGTAGGAGTAGAATCGTTCCATCTATATCTATATAAGCGAAATGGCACTGACTGATTCATCACCAGAACTAAAAATCCACTGAACCGAATGCGTTCAAATTTGGCAGACATGTTCAGTTGGACGTTTAGACGCGCGCTAAGAACGGATTCTAGGAACTTTTCAAGGATACGCCAAATATTTAAGTTTTTCTATAGTTTTTCGGCGTTTTCTCATTTTTTTTTTTTCGAGAACCAATCGGTAGAAAATGTTGATATTTGGTAGGTAGGTTTAGATAAGGAATAGAAATGTTGTGCTAAAATATTTTTGAATTCCGTTGTAGTTTACGCCAGTAATCAGGTTTTTCAAAATTGTAGATGTATTGCGGGTTGCATATCTTCCGCCTTGATACGACCAATCCTTAATGTAAATTCAATGGTTCAGCAACATTAAAGATTCAATTGGGAAGATATTGAATCAAGTTTCAAACTATGTCCGATATAGTTCCCAAGGCTACGCTCAATATTCTCAATATTATGTTTTACTATTTTTCGGAATTTTCAGAGTTTTTCCTGGATTTTTCGAGAATAAATTGGTATAAGATGTCGAAATTTGGTGAACAGGTCCAGATTAAGTCTAGAAATGCTGTGTTCAATAAGTTTTTAATCCCTTCCGAACGGAATTTGCAGGCGAGCGAAGCGAGCCTGTTTGTCTCAGCTTACACTGACAGAGGTTATGCAGGCGAGCAAAGCGAGCCTGTTTGATTCACTGACACTGCTGATACTGTCGGGGGTCCAGGGGGCAGAGCCCCCTGGCTAGGCGGGGAAGGCGAGCGAAGCGAGCCTGCCGGCTAGTGATTGAATAAAACACTCGGTCATGTACCACTACAAATCAAAAATAGAATTGGCAATATCAGTGAAGTTCATTTCAGAATGAATTTGAATTCATTTTTCTTCATTTTTCCATGGCTCCAAACCTTGGCGCTTTTGTAACTCATCTACTATTTATTTCTATCTAATTGCAATCTATTTATGCACTGTAATGTAGGATATTTATTGTGAAATATCTGTGGAATCTTTATTTTGAAAGATATTGTGTAGACATTGTGAAAGATCAGATTTTATTTCATAAACCATTTATATCCGCATACCTATCCTCTAACCCTCGAATGATTTGGGTGAATTCAATCTTTGAGATGTTCTATTGATTACTTTTCTTTCAATCAATCTTTAAGTTTCAATATGATTATTCAATGTGTTCCTGGCTTGCGTTGTTCATTCTTTACAGAAATTGTGACCCAATCTTTCCTAAAAATCTGTTCAGAAATGGCACAGTCATCAGGCTACTCTTATCAGTTATCAAACTATTCTCTCCACTACACTCTAGCATAGCTGTTCCACTATTTTCTCACCCTCATGACCTTACATAAAAGGAAATAGTTGAAGTTAAACTTAATAGCTCAATAGGCGTTAGGACCGAATGCTTTTGTTAGCACTCTGACAGCAGTTGTACTTCGCACGGAGTGTGATGGCACGTCGCAGTCGCAGCTGATTTAGGGCGTGTGAAGCCGTACTTTGCGCGAACGCCTCTCCTTCGAAGGGCCGCGTGCTCAGCTAAGTGCCTGCGCAAAGGGTTTGCCTTCCATAAAGCAGGCATCGTTTAGAGCCCTAACCGGCTGATAATTTGTGGAGTCTCGTGTTGGGCCCGTATCGTGACGATCCACTATAAAATAGCAGCTGGAATAGAAAGAGATACGTTCCACCGATGGCATGACACACTGCATCTACTGATGCAAAGTGTTTCGTGAAAGACTGAAACGGAAATAACGTTTCACACTGTCCTTCTTCATCTCACTGGATGCACGACGTACGAGTTCACTATTTCTAGTATAGTGAGTGAATGTGCAATATGTATCATATGTTCATCACTCTTACATCATATATGTATAGTATGATTGCAGGTTGCAGGTTTGACATCTAGTGGAATCGGTCTCCCCTTTAAGTCCGTCCAAGCAAAGAAGACATTCTGGTAAGATGAGAAAATGACTCCAGGTCGGTCAATATTGGTTCAAAAACTATAAATAGGGTATCAAATTGTAGATCAAAATGTTTCCTACATTTTGAGACAAAATTTATAAT
Organism: Sogatella furcifera; assembly: GCA_017141385.1. Taxonomy (NCBI): domain Eukaryota; kingdom Metazoa; phylum Arthropoda; class Insecta; order Hemiptera; family Delphacidae; genus Sogatella; species Sogatella furcifera. The sequence continues at coordinate 10,745,855 of CM029551.1, read as the reverse complement.
TTTTGAACAAATATTGATCGAGGTCGAGTCATTTTTCCATCTTGCCGGAATGTCTTATTGGACAGAGTATAATGTTTATGTATACAACCATTCATATATAGAATATATGAATGTTTATATACAGATATTTATAAATATGGAATGTATTACTCCTCTTCGCTCTGCCTGTCAGACAGACAGACTCCAGGAGTCAAGGCTCCAGTTTTCGAAGTAACCCACTTACAGCACATTGCAATATACCTTTGTACATACCTCTGTATATCATTGCATGTCTACATCATTGTGTATGGCATATTTTGCTGATAGCCTGTATCTTCATTCACAATGAGGTTCATATGAAAAGATCGATTGGAACCTATTATATTCCTGATGGAGCTGATCTAGTCGTTCATTCTTCAAAAAACTTGGTTTGATATGGTGTCAATTCAACGACTAGTTTACTAGCCTAGATGGGGAGTTAATCTACATTATTTTGTGTGGATGAAAATGATTTCTGCTCAGATAGCCCAGTTTCATAGAGTTTTTCATTAGTTCTTCAGGTTGAGATTCTAAAGATTTTTTAGAGGTGTTTGAATTCACGTTGGTTAGAAAAATGAGTACTGAGTAATAACTGAGTAAATGAGTAATAACACGATAAGGCAATTGCAAATCATGTCGGCTAAGTATAAGGAATGGGACGACATGGTTTTTACATATAAAGTCTGATACAAATGATTTAATATAAATTCGATGAGAAGGGGTTATTATTTGTAAGCATCCATTCGTAATGGGTTTCAAAAAATTGCCGTGCGTGAAAGCTTACATTCTTTGATTTTCCCCAAAAATTCCTATTCTCGTTAATAGTCTTACAAAAAATTGTGATACGCTTTCAAAACTGAGTAAATTGCTGCCTTTGAAATCAAGATGGTGGAACTTATGATAAAGCTCTGTGATTGGACGAGAACAACACTCCCACTTTCAACACCGGGAGCCACTGGCTAGCCAATGGGAGTCGAGGCAGTTCAGACAGTAGGATTCCCAGCTTACTTATTCACTTTTTCCTCCAACAAAAAAGTTTAGGATATTAATACCCCAATAGAAATTTGTGCTCTGTAGATCAGATAGGTATAGTAAAGTAGTTTAAAAAGCTTTCTTCTTTTAATATTGGGAATGTTATTATTTTTATTATTTATCAATGCTATTTTATTTCATCTATTAATGTTGGCTTTTGATAATCCAGAGACCAAGCATTGAAATTCGGGATTTCTGAAAAAGATTATTACGTCTGTAAGATTAGCCTTCAAAATAAAAATTGTTTTCAACAACTGTGTTGAACAACTGAATATAATGCCTCTTAAACTGAATAGTACAATTATTGCTTTGAATCATTCGAGTCTCTTTAGTCTCTGCTCTTAAACTATCTCTAGAAGAAACATCACAAGGTTTTCTTCTGAATTATTTCAGTCGATAATTACTCGTATTCAGTTTTCTCTACCTCATCATATTCATGGAAGCGTAAAGTAATTGAATTAATTAGAATTGAAGCAATACTCCATCTGGATATTTGAAAACGAAGTCCCCATCATGACAAACCAACAAATTGTTTACGTCAATCTACGTCAGTACGTCAACGACAATACTTTTTGTCGTGTTCATTACAAGAACATTTGCTTCTTCGACATGTGCATGTTACGGTCTTTTGACTGACTTATTGCAAAAATAGTCTGCCAATACTTAGCATGAATTATGATTATGTGCTTTCTTTTGTTCTCCGTGGGTGTGTCATAGTTTGGTGCATGTGCCAAAAGAACTGCATGAATAAAAATACGAACAGTGGTCCCAAATTATTTATGTAGTGGCTTGATCGTTTCAATCGATTGTTTGCCTATGGATTTCTTTTAGACAATGCAATATTGCGTTTCAAAAATAGCTGCTACTTCTTCACAAACTTCTATTGTGTACTCTTCTTTAAAATATGGTGAAACGTTATCCGGCAGTAATAAATAAACTGGAGGATTCTGTAGTGGAAGTTATTCTTTCAGGGAAATATTTGTTTATGATTAGAACTCAAGTACATAATTCAATTTCCATAGTCTATTAATATTGTTCTTTAATTAGAGAGATGTATTCATACGAATACGCGTATACCTCTATCTACTCGTATATTATGTATTGAACAAGAGGGTTAACCTATGAATTCCATGTGGGGGTCTTATTGGAATAGACAATAGAGTGACTAACTCGGGAATGAGAGCCTATATTCTTACTAGATTCATGACTTTGGAGGTTCTAACATTTCAAAAATGCTTTGGAGGTTGTAAAATAAGCCTACTTGTAATAAGCGATCGATGAAGAAATAAATTGAAATTCAACAATAGTGAAAGAAACATTCATTCATACAGAAGCATTGAAACAGGCAGGCATGTTCAGCCGAATCTTAAGATCAGCTTTAGACGGAATGTATTCCACATCGAAAATTGCATGTATAAAATATAATACAGTAATTTCAATTTAAATTTACTATTGTATTTTATTTGTGTTTTTTGCATAGATAGGTAGAAACTCCCAATAATTTCTTATTGTATTTACTTGTCATTTTTCAATCAAGCAAAACTTTTGAGCGAAAGGAAAATAGTAAGAATTTGGTGGACAAAACCCAAGGTTCATATATAGGTTCTATAAGAACCTTGGGAAAAACTAATGGCTAGGGAAGATTCTACAATCTTGTTTCAAGCAATCGTGTGTCCACAGCTTATTTTTCTATGAAGAGAGTCATATCATTAAATAGTATGATTAATTTATCGAAGTAAACAATAGAATTAAAATGGGAAGAATGACTCAGTCACTGTTCTCCCTAATGGGTAATAGTAATCAACTACACTATGAGTATTGGTAGAATTGATGGAAGACTAGTACATTGAAAATCGCAATCTAGAAAAAAGAAGATAGTTTCTTGTTTGACTCATAGGTAGCGCTGTGCTCCTTTCCGGTTACAGAGACCGATACACTTGAACAAAGCCGGCGATGAAGGTGTACTCACTAAAAGTGACAAATCAGTGCAAAGAAATTATAATATTCTTATGCGTTATATTCTCGCGAGCATCACGCAATTATGAAAATTTAATAGGATTTTTATCATAAATAAAGTGATAGAAATAATAATTGATAAAATATAAAATACATTTGTGAAAGTTTTGGTGAACTTTGTCTTTGTTGATACTTATGATATTTTATTTTATTCATTCATTGAAACATTATCAAATAAAAATTTATTGAAATGAATTGGGAGATGAAAAACAGGCGCTGCTCTCACCAATTGTAACTGTCATTGTACAATCATTTATTCATTTATATCAACATACTCGTAACCAAAAACGGCTATTTCAGCAATCCTCGTAATTATGTAAACGCATATTTTTCAAGCAATAGAACCATTTTAACGACCCTCCCTTCATGCTAGGAAATGCGAAACTTACTTAATGGCCTATTACAGTTCCAAAATGCTGGGAAAAGCACTGTCTAGACGAAAGAATGTCAAGCACCCCGTTTTAGAAACAAATCCTACCGAGAATAGAAGTTGCTTGATTGTGGATCCATGCAGCTCTTGAAATGCTCGTGAACCCAGTTCATTCATAGGTCAATGTGATACATTGGAGGTATTTTCCTGGGCCAGGGGAGTATGTTATGCCCCTAGGATGACAAGATCCTCTCTTAATTCTCGTTTTGTTTTTATGTATACCGCCATAAATTGAGGTACATTGTCTTATTTTGACAGTGAAAGTCGAATCGCATGTCAGTTCCTACTTAGGTGTCTCTGCTGGCTTGTATTGGCTGTGATATTTCGTTCTCCGACTGGTAAACTGTATCACGAAGACGTTGAGAGTATTCTCACGAATTTCAGTATTTCACGGTGCCAACTTTTTCTGCACATCTTTAGTTCGAAGACAGCTGCTTTAGTTACACCTTGGGTACGGTGCATAAGGGTATTTTTGAATCGACAGTTTTTGCATTCTTGCATTCACTCAGTAGATATACAGTATTTACTTACTACTCGTTGTCAAGAGAGGTCGGCACAATGTATGTAAAGTGTATTGTCTCTCTTCTTAGCTTGATTGGCCTAATCCATTATTCAAATATATTTTAATATTTCAATTAATAATATTAAAACTTTAGGTACCCTTTTCAAAATAATTTGATTAATATTCTATTTCATAGTTATTTATGTGAATTATTTGAGCCCTATTTTATTTATATATTGCATCTAATAAAATAATGAAAAGGTTACTACGAGTACGAGTTTTCAACCATTTAAAATAGGCTATCATCATTGTTAGCTATTATTAAATTTGAAGAATTGAATATCTATTCCATTGTGTCTTACAATGAGATTCATCATAATCATTTATTGTGAAAATATTTAATGCTTGTGTTTGAAAGGAAGTTTATTGAAATTCCATGTTTATGTCAAGATAATAATGGTTGTTGGCTGAAAGCATTCTGAGAGTAACTTCATACAATAATGTACTGTATGAAAATTAGAAAAATACTAACGAAGGAGAATTACAGTCCCTGTATGATTCCTGCTCTCTCTTCTCATAATAATAATTTTCAGCTCACCATGATATTTGATAGTTTTTGATAAATTTATAATAACTATACTAGCAGGTTACCCATGCTCAGCTCTGCACTGGAGAAAAATTACGGTACATATCATTGCATGCAATCCCCTTTGAATCATGAAACATTAGGTATGTCTTCGGATCTACTCAAGGTAGACATACCTCTATATTCACTGCCTCGACCTATGCATTTTATTCCTGGATCATTTTTTTTCAAATAAGTTATCATTGACAATAGTTCAATCAATGAAAATTAGAGACAGCTACTTGATCAACGTATCAGGAGCAACGAAAATGACCTTTTAAAGAGCAAGAAACAGCTCCGCCCTTTACAGGTCCGTGCGCTAAGTGTATTAAGTTAAATTCGAACCATGTACAGAGCAAGGTTCACTAGTGAGATTGCATGGTGAGATAACGCTACATTAAAAACATTATAAAGGGCTATTATTCAAATGAGGCTGAAACCCGTTGCTGATCAAGGGCGCTCAGTCCGCCCTTCTAAGGGCGCACCTGTGATATAGTCAGTACAATCGAAGAAGACATTCTGACAAGATGGGAAAACAGCTCTATCTCGGTCAATATTGGGTCGAAAATTATAAATTTGTTCTCAAATTGTAGATCAGAATGTTTCCTACAATTTGAGACCAAATTTATAATTTTTAACCAATATTGTCCGAGCTGGAGTAATTTTCCCATCTTGCCAGAATGTCTTCTTGCTTGGGCAGTCTATAGCATTGCGAGGTAGTTTTACATGGCCCTTATAACGTGCTGTACACTAATTCTACACTGTTTCTGTCTGTTATTGAATGGTTGGTCATGGTTGAAACAGCCATCATCCTGTATCTCACTATTTCAAGCTATTCAAAGAACAGATTTGCACGAGAGATATTTAGCTCTAAAAATAAATAAGTCTATAAAGATGCCTCGTTGACATTACCAAGGAGAATCAGCTTTATTAAGGACAGGGATTTTTGGAAAATTGGATTCAAGGGAACTTTTTCGATAAAAACCTATTGTGAAATGGTCTACTGAGAATCACCAATAATAGGGTTTCTATTACAAGCTTAATGATGGACAATGTATTACAAATGCAATATGAAGAAATGAATTAAACTGTAATTTATGTATTTCCAAAACAATATAACACTTTTATTGTCTTATTTATATTGTACGAGTGATAATTGTTATAAGAACTTATTTTGTAGACTAATTTTGATTAAACTACTATTGTACTATAAGGTACCTACTACTAGGCTACTAAAAGGTACCTACTCTTGCTCTCATGAACCATATGAACTGACCTATATTCGTAAATGGTAAAAACAATATAAGTTCCAATAAGAAAACTGGCTATTTATAAACTTCAATTACTAAAGATTAATTAGATTAATTTATCTGAGAAGATTTTACATGAAAATTTGAATCCTTACATATAATTATACATACTTCACTCCATAATAAATAAATAATATGAATAATGAATAATGAATAGATATTGATGAATTATTTTTCTATTTTAAAACTGGAGAAAAAAATAGAGTTTTATGATAAAACTCCGTGGTTTCACATATTATGCTAAGATAGAGCTAATGCTGAGATGTCTTGCATATGGAACTTGATAATTTGTGAAGCAATTGTTGAACTAGGTTTGAAAACGTTCTATTTCAGCTGGCGAGGGTGATTATTGACTAGCTGTCGGTTCTAAAAAGTAGCTTTCTTGCAGTTTCAGCGAGGAAAGGAAACACAGAAGTTACCTGTACAATATAGCTATAGTGACTGGATGTAATCTGGCCATTCAGTATTATAGCTTACTTTTGAAAAATACATAGTATTATATTGACATGACACACGTTGATGTTATACTAGACTGATACCCAGAAAATAAAAGAGATGAGTCTTATGATGAGCAGAATATTTTTTTGCTTTATTCGCTTTTTCAGTCCATGACCTTATTCAAATTGATGTCTGTTGAGATGTTGTAGAGATCACATCAGGATACAATCAAATAAAAAAAGAATTTATTATCTCCATTATAATTATGATAGAACATTGATAATTAAATTATGAATACCCAATTACTGTATTATGTCCATAATCAGCAACTTACGGTAACTAGTCTTCAACCAAATTAAGGATCTCAGTAGCCAGCAATACAATTATTATTGAAAATTTAATATAAAGAATTGATAGTTTTTAATTCAAATTAAAAATACCGCGTTCTAGTAACGTTCTGCATTGAAAAATTATATTTACCTGTTGGAGGTAGAGTAGTCCTTGATCCTATGTACATTTCTTTGCATTGGTCAACCTGTAGAAATAAATAACCGATGAACATTTTCAATAGAATACTTATTATAGTAATTGCCTATTTATTAACTATTTCATCAACAACAACAATATCAAGAAGATCAATATATCAATATTAATAAGGTATTTATACAATTTTCATCCTTACTTCAACTATTGACGTTGATGGCTTAAATACCATTCAAATTTACCATAAATACATATAATAGAATTCTTGAAGAGCGCATAAAATTTATCCAAATTCACCGACTCCAATATCAAGTAAAGTACTCTATCAATGCATCAAACAGCAACTCAGAAGTAAAAAAATATATATTATTCAATTTAGTATGAGATTGGTTTACAAGAATAAGAGCATTTAATTTCTTCATCTGATTTTTGTCCAATTTATTCCCAGAGAGAAATGAAAAGAAATTATATATTTTTAGGAACATAATTATTCCTATTCTATTTCATTTCACTCTTGACTCTTCTTCGTATTTTTTATCATTATTATAGTGGATTCAAGCTTCCCAATATTATTTATCAAGTACTGGAGTTGATCATATCAATTGGTAAGAAATTATAGGAGAATATACAGTACCGTAAGGGGGAGGGTTACTTTGTGACACGCGGGGTAACTTTGGGACAGTGGCCTTTTATCAACTTTTTCAATTACTACACCATTTTCATGCTTTCTACGAGTCTGAAAACGGTCAGAACAGTTGCTCTGAGTGTACTGCTATATATTGACCACTTCTCAGAAGTTATGGGTGAAACAAAATGGCGATTACAGCTATTCTTTGAAATACTCATATTTACAATGTCGTGGAAAATCTGGAAACTTTATGTTGCCCATCGATCATTTCATGTGATATAAGTTACTTCTAAGGTTATGTTATTATGATCTTTTCATATGTTTTTTGACTTCAATCTAGAAAAAATATTTTTCTCTCATTTTATAGAGATATAACCAAGCTTTAAGTAGATTGCTTTTCCTAATAAATTCATTGAGCAAATGAGAAATTCTGTATACTCATGTTTTGAAGACCTCCAATGTATGAAACTATGCATTTTTAATCAGTTTTAATTTCTATAGGGACGTATGCAAGTACCCTGATGTGTAAAAAGCCAATTATCCTTTGTAACATGCTTGAAACCAATTCAGTCGATTCTCAAATTTTGTAATTGTTTTATAATGTTATCAATCCTTATATTTCCCAACTTTCACTGATTATTTGGGAAGATAACAATTTATTGAAGTCGAAATTATCAATTTCATAGGCTACATTGTTGTTCTCATCAATTTACATACATTTTAAGAAGAAAAATCAATTTGTACCAAAGTTACCCGGCATTGCTTCTTGTGACTTTGACATATATTATGCTTCATAATTAGATTATTCCTTCATACTTGGTCTTCATGGACATTGTTTTACATAGCCAAAAAGCGTAGGTAGCTATCTCTTAATGTAGTTATATCTGAGATTGGCTGATTCGTATCTCACATACTTATTCATTGAAAACTAGGAAAACTGTCCCAAAGTATCCCCCAACGACCGGTAGCAGTACAGTACGGTAATCATAGTACTCATATTGTTTTATTCATCCAACTAACAATGAACAAAAATCTTTAAAAAATCCATCAATCAGTAAATTATAATTGCTATGAATTTATTGCCGATTCAACTTGTTATCAAATATTGAGAAATTCTTAGCGCTACTGCATATAAACAATAAGGATACTCCTGTTTCCTAATTTTTTAAAAATAAGTCAGGTCTGATATACTGAAGTTGAATACTATAATTTACTGACATTTTGGCTTGCGTCCACTTGTCTGCTCTATTGCAAAGGTTTCCACGCTCTACTGAAAATAATTTCTTTATTGCTCTATCAATAAAATAAGTGGATGAATTGGTATTTATGTTGAGATGTCTAACCATTGCTGAAAGTCTGAATTATATTATAGCGTGTAAATAATGATTTGATGGAAGTATTTATCACGGTTTAATATCGGGGCACAACAAACACAAAATAATATACCAGCTTATAATTATTATTCTGCATTGTATCTACATTATATTCCTTTTTTTCAAATCAAGTAATCATGTTCATTAATATATGTTGAGATAAATTTATGAATGTAATTCAGCATGGAAAATAAGTTAATAGTTTTATTTTTTATTACTGTACCTATTATGAAAATTGTATCATCAAAAGTTTTTTTTAATATTCAAGTCACATTCATTCCATAGAAAAGTTTCTTATTAATAGCAAAGATATATACTGTATAGAATTTTTATTGTATGGTATCTATTTTTTGAGGGTGATACCCACATGTGATTTGAGCATGTGCGAGGGTGATAATTAAAAAAAGAGGCGATGATGAGAGATGACGCAATGATTAACCGGTTTTAATGATCGAACTCAAGACCACTAAACTATTATCACAAATAATTCGGTTTTCTTATTGAAAATTTTGTTGTCTGTCACATCTGTCAACAAAACAACTCTACTTTCACCAGTCTGGGTTGAGAAAGGCTTGCCTAAGCAGCCGATATATTCCCTTAATTGAAATGTTTTAATTAATTAATTAATTGCATGAAGTGTTTTTCATATTTATATTTAAATACAGTAGGTACAGTATTTTACCAGACATATATGAGGCTATCTATATGAGTTGATTTGTGAAAAATAAAACTTGATCACACAAAATAGATCAACTATGCCAAGCTTTTGATAATGAAAAGTAGATATTTTGTGAAAATGCTCCACCTAATTCAATCTTAGGGGTATATATGTAGACTCACCTTATTTTTATCATGCTCTCCCAGCTACAATTTTTAAATAATTTGAATATATTTCTTTTGTTAACGCTAATAGACGGACTTATTATATTTTTCATATTTATAAAATTGAATACTAAATCTGTAAGTTATGCCTAATTCAAATTGTTTAATTCAAGTTTTCCTGAAAATAATCAAGTTGAATTATGGAAACGAACAGAGATGAACTTGAGACTTGAATAATTTATAAAAGTATTATTTCCTTACATTTAGTCAAGTATATTTATTGGAGTATTGAAGTATATTTATCAAAGTCTCCATTCTTGGTTATATGTCATTATGAAATTGAAAGAAAAATTTTTTCAAAGATTTCATCAAATATTACCTTCTTCAGAATTGGGTTGTTTCGTTTGTTGTAGGAGTGTGAGGATTTTGGGAATCGCGGACGGACGAAAGCCGTATGTTGCGGTCGAAATGCACAAGCGCACTGACTGTTACTCACAGACTGCCTCAAAGTTTGTGAGGCACATGGGGTGTTACTCCCTCACAGCCCCTCACGGCTCACTCCCACCACATAGGTCTTTCGTTCTCAATGAATGTGTACCACGTTTACGTCAGCAGAAACAAAACAGGAAATATTTGTTTGAATCATAAACTCATGCATCGACTATGCTGGCCAAAAATAATAAGTACCTATTCCAAATAAATTTTGGTCAACTAGCCCCAACTTGTAATGAATTCATATTACTATTTGGCAATATTATAGATTGATTGTTGTTATCTGAACATTGATCCTTATAAATGAACCAGTTTTGCCCAGGTAATATGCTGGAATTCTTTTTACTCGAATATCTCATCTCCTCGTAGGCTTTCAATCATTCCCATCTTAAAACATACTGTAGGTTTCAATTTCGCTGACAAGAATTATTGATTCTTCACCAGAAAATTCACAACCCGTCAAATACCTCATTATAATAAGCCACAGTTTAATAATGGAATATGAAGTTCTTAAGGAACCTGTCTAATCAATTCTCTGTCTTGAGCTATATTGATTTTACTCTCTATCTGAGACTTTTTAAGACTGTGGACTGTGTTTGATTCTTTAATACTGTGGACTGTGACTCAAAACAACGTATTATACTCGCATTTTATAAAAATTTACAATTCAAAAAATTATAATTAAAAGCTCTATTTTGTGGTGGGGCCTATACCCCGAGTGATTACCACATTACCAGCTAATATTGATAGAATACTAGTACCGTATATTATGAAGCTAAAATAGATTGGTAACTAAAATAGATGAAATAGATACCGTACTGAATAGGTAACTGAAGCTAAAATAGATAAAGGCTGGAAAACATTATGTTTTTGCATTTTGAGAGAAGAGTTTATTACCTCTCTTATTAACCATAAAGAAAAAACATCCTTAAAAGCAAAATAGTTATTTGTGTAACTAGTGCCTAAAGTGGTAGATTGCTGCATCAAGTGGAACAGTTTTTTTCACGAGCCGAAGGCGAGTAAAAAAGTTTCTTGAGAGCAGCAAGTACACTTTAAGCTCGAGTTACACATCACATTTTTCCTACAGTTACCATCAAATGTGAAAAAAATTATAAGGATGTTGATTTAGAGACATATACATATAAATTGGGGGTTGTAGAGTTGTCAAGAAGGGTAATTATATTATATGATCTCACTCAACTGATTATAATACATTATGTACAAATGGACTAATAGAATGGACTGATAAAATAAACTGACAGAATGGACTGATGAGATGAGCTGTAAAAATAAACTGATGGAATGGACTGACAGAATAGACTGATGAAATAAGCTGAGAGAAAGAAATGATGAAATGAACTGACACAATGGAATGATGGAATTAACTGATAGGATAGACTGATGAAATGGACTGATGGATTGGTCTTACAGAATGGACTGAAAAAATGAACTGATGAGATGGACTGAAAAAATGAACTGATGGAATGGACTGACAGAAATGGAATGATGGAATGAACTGACACAATGGAATGATGAGATGGACTGAAAAAATGAACTGATAAGATGGACTGAAAAAAACGAACTGATGAAATGGACTGACAGAATGGACTGATGAAATGAACTGATGAGATGGACTGAAAGAAATGAACTGACAGAATGGAATGATGAGATGGAAAAAAAATTTATTCATGAAATGGACTGATGGATTTTGGTCTCACAAAATGGACTGACAGAAATAAAACGATGAAATGAACTGATGTAATGGGATGATGAAATGGACTGACAGAATAAAATGATGAAATGGACTGACAGAATGAACTGATGAAATGGACTTATGGAATAGACTGGCAGAATAGACTAATGAAATAGAGTTACAAAATGACTTGATTGATAAAATAAACTGACAGAATGGGCTGATGAAATAGACTGACAAAATGGACTGGTAGAGTTAACTGACAGAATGGACTGACAAAATGGTCAGATAAAATGGTTTGAAAGAATGGACTGATTGATAATGGACTGATGAAATGGACTGACAGAATGGACTGAAACAATGGAATGATGAACTGAACTGATGGATTGAAAGAGTGGACTGATAGGATGCACTGAATAAGTGGACTGATAAAAAATACTGACAGAATTGACTGATACATTGAATGTACACAATCCACCAGTTTTGGAAACACATTTTCAAAAACATCCTCTTTTGTGATTGGTTGAAAATCTGGAAAAACCAGATTACTTTACGCACTAGTGCGTAAAGTATTTTAGACACTCGTGTGAGAATGACCCATTTTAGAAACTCTATTCAGTGTGTAAAGATGCACTTTTTTGCTATCTGTAGGAAAATGTGATTAAGTCAAATATTCAACAATAAAAAATGAAAGTTTCTGTTTTTAAAGGATTAAAAGTGAGGTTTATTAATTTTTAATCATATATCGTACAGTAATGATATTTTGACCACACAGGAGGAAGATCATCAGGATATATTTCAGCTTATGAAAGAAAATTGAAACTTAGGCGAAATTAATATACAAGGAAGAGGGTTGGGAAAAGGAAGTGAATGTGATTAACAAAATGCAAGTCTTTATGGAATAAATTCACAATCGATCGTTTTATTGAGTACAAAGCTGTAGAAGCCAGTTCAACTGGAAACATTCAGTCACAACAATGATAATGAGAACAATTCAGTCATTATTATTTATGATAAAAATAATAATGACTGAACATTAAGTCACAACAAAATAATCTTATTTCAGCAGTCAAAAACACTGTATGACTCAGAGTTCAAAATACAATTTTCCATTGTTCCAATTTCCATTTTGGAATATTATTAACAATGGCAAAAATATTATTCAGATCAGATAATTTTACGAATTATTGAGTGATTTTTGAATGCAAGAACCTAGAAAATAATGACTAGTCAAGAGGAGTACCATTTGAACTAAAAGATTTGTGGAATATTGATTTCGATCTGATGTATCGAAAAATATCACAATAGCTTTCTATTATCAAATTTACAAATATTCTAATTTTGAAACATAACTACCTAAATTAGTACAGGCTAGCAAAATTAGTAGAATGATTAAATTGATATAATAATATGTTCAAAAATTGATAACACGAGATAAGTAAATGTATATAGGTAATCAAATAATTTACTCTTGCCAGTAATTTGGAATCAAGATTATGCTTTTCAAGATTATGCTCATGATAATTCGGTTCTCATAATTTTATAATTTGGTATCTACTTTACTTTATAATTTTGATACAGTCTCAATACATATACACACAATTTCCTCAACCACAAAATTATAATAAATTCGTACACTGATTATCGAATCCAATTTCAATAAATAGAATATTAGTTATGAAATAATAGGCCTACTGATGAAAATTTTTCTTTGAATGCGTGATGCTCACTAAATTTAAGCTCAAACGCACAATTATAGCTAAATGATATGGCATTACTGAGATTATTTCACCGGGATATAACAAATATATCACAAATTTCATGTAAATCCAAAATTGATAATATTCTTATCATCTTATCGTATCAGAATCAATAATTCGATACAATAGTTTATCAGAATATTTTTGCCTACTTTAATTCCAATTCATTAAAGAGATAATTATACTTTTTTGAAAATGAAAACAGTAAATGTAATAGGTAGCTCTTCAGGGAGCATGGATATAGTATAATAGAAATTGATAATATTTATAATACTTTCAATTTGTGACGTTTGAAAAGAATACTTCAGTGTTAAATAATGATCTTAAATTACGGTAGGCTAAATCATGGAATGTCGAGACTATATCATGAAAGGATTTGATCAATTTTCAATTTATCAAAAGAACTCAAAAATACTGTTTCCAATTCTGATACGAATAATGATTTTGTATACAGTAAGTTATTAACTATTCTCAAATAATAATAATTCTGAATACAGTATTATCTATTCTCGAATTATTATTTTTTTCTTTGGATATTCGCAACTATTTCGTTGTGAACTTGGAGAAACCTATAATATTAGCACCAGTTTTCAAAGAACCCCTCAGTTGAGGAAATACCCGGGTAATATTTTTGACACTTATTTTCTTGTAATATGATAAACTATTTTACAATATTGAGTTGCAAAATATATCAATGTAGTTTAAGCCTAGAATAACACTACCCATTTTAAACTTTTTTAAAATCACTACCCAACATAAGCTTTCTATATTATTACACGTCATACGTGAAAAAAAATAAAATAAAGCTCACAAAAATCACACACTGTAAAACAGTAAATAAAGATACTTTTCTCTTGAAAAAATCACACTTCAGTTTCGAATAAAAACTGGAACCGATCAGTTCGAATGAAACTGATTTTGAAGAGGCTGATTATCTCGAATGATGAATATTTGATCAACCCTTGGGTGAAGTGTGAGGTGTGGGTTTCGTAATGGATCCCCAGAACAGGAACGAATCGGTTTTGACGTGATGGATGAAGAAGAGGAACGGTTTATCCACTCGTACCACCGGTATGAAACCGCCGCGGTTCACTGAGGCACCAGTAACCGCCGAAGCCGTCGTACCAAACTCGGACACTTCGATCTCTACTTTGTGAACAATTTCGTTGACATAAGCTCTGGGAGCAATATCTTCCAGATTGGACGTAGTCGGGTCAAACAACGAAGTCACCCCCAACTCAGGTAGCAGCCTTTCCAACTGAATTCTCGCCTCCAGTTTCATCTTAGGTAACATATAGATGGATGCCCTCTTTTTGCATGAGTCCATCATTGCTTTGTAATCGCTCTCTCTCAGCTGACCCAATGTTTGTTTTAGATCACCCTCAGGGAGCACTATGTACATGATGATCTCATCGCCTTTATAGGGCAGGCCCAGCATTTGCAGTTGCCTGGTCTTGTCCTCATAGTAGAGCGCGTCCGAAGAGTGCACCATCATAGGTACTTCGACAAATTCTTCTTCGCCATTTTTACTGAACTTGCCAGTGTAGAATTTCCTCCTGCGAAACAAATAATAAAATAGATAGAATTATTATCATCATTTATTTATTGACTTAATAACACAAATTACTGAATAACATAATTATGAACTAGGATAGCAGAACTAGGCTTATCCTAAACTATTTCTTTCTAAATTTTGATTAATGATTAGTCCAAAATGACTATCCTATTTCCTATATTGTGATAAATTTTAAATATTTCCAATGCAATCTTCTCTTTGGTAATGAATCGATTCAAACAGGTGGAGAAATAGGGTTTAATATTGTAAGAAATTCATATATTTCTATTACTTTTACATCGAAAGTCATGAAAACAGTAACATGTTCAAAATGTTCTATGAAGGATAAATTATTTAAATAAATACAAATCAGAATACTTGGAAATGCAGCTAGAAGTACGCCTACAGTATTTCTTATTTAAAACATACCGTACTAAAAGGACTACTGGTGATTTTTATCTATTAACATAGTACATTGATAGTAGCCGTAGACAAAAAGGAAACATTCTTTTAATTTTCGCATTGAAGATGTTCCCATCAAATTTTGATTATTTGAGTCTAGATTAATAAATTATAAATTTTGAAGGCTGTTAAAATTGAGTGCAGAATATTTTATAACAGTGCAGTCACTTTTCTTGTAAAAATTTATAGCAGTATTATTACTTTTTTTATCAGGACAAGTAAGTATGCCTGCCACTTTCAAGTTGAACAGAATAAACAAATATTAATTGACAAAAGCTAACTAAATTATTTTTACTACTTTAATTAATTATCAGCAGTCTTTAGCCTTAGTAACTATATGACTGAAAAATGTAATAGGCCTCATTGAATATAATGGTGCTGTCATGTATCTCAACCACAACCAAAGAGATTTAAATTTTGGAAGAAAACCCGTTGAAAATAAGTGGTCAGTGTAGAACTAGTGAATATTGTCTGTGTACAACCGGAGACAATAGTAAGTTGCCAAGTAGGTCCATCGTACATCATCATCATTTTTCAATGTATTACAATTCTAAGCTCTGTTGAGTCTTTCACACATTTTTATAATAATACAAATTACAATTTATCAATAATATAAGCAATGACTGAAAAAAAATAAATGTAATATTTTGTCATTTTTCTATGGATAAAGTGGAAGAAATCGATTATACATCCTTGGACTCAAATTATGTGAAATTTCAAACAAATTGTAAATAATGTATAATGTGGAAGGTTTTCCTTCGAAAGCAGTGATAACTATTCATATATTGTAGTTCAACAATGTAGTTTGTGTTGTATTACGAATACGGTATTCAATATTTGGAAATTGGATAATTTAAAAATTCTATATTATTACTATATTTCTGGCTTACACTTTGGTATTTGCTGCAGGGAAGGGATGTTTCCATTCACAATTGAAGTAAATAGCACTAACTAGTACTATCGAGGTAGCGGGCTCTGGTGTTCTGTCCAATATAGTTTTTATACGATTATTTGTCGCATTTGAAACCCATCTGAAATAAAAAATAAGTCAATAAATATTGTTATTTCGATCGATACTAGAGAACTGAGACAGCAATATAGACGACACTTGAACTTGAAAAAGACGTGGCTTGAACTTTCGATTTCATCCTAATTTTTTGTAGTAGGTTACTGTAATCTTTTTCATCACCTTCTGTTTAATAAAACTCACTCCATCCCAAAGATTTTCACTAAATTGGCGAATTTCAGATATAGTAGACTCAACCTTCTGATTTATGTGAAAATTGACGAATAACTAAATGTATAAAAGTCTACATTGTAATGAAGCAGCATTTAGTTGAAATTATTTGCCATTATTCTATTTTATTCATTTAATATCATTTGAAATTCACAATTTCTTATGTCTATACAATCTTTTTGTCCTTCCAATACAGTTAGCCATCATTAATAACTCTATGTGTGTGAATTATTAGCTTTCTCTGTTCACAAACAGGGAAAATCATAAAAGGACCATGATTTTCCATTTTTTCTACAAAATGAGATCAAAGATTACTTTGATGGTACAAGAGATAATTATGATACACTTGAAGTGTCAAAAAGCAATACTGGTACTCTATTTTATCAACCTGTAATGAGTGTGTAGCCTATCACTCTTTCACAATATCAAATATTGTAATAAATAAAGAAGTTTTCCAATCATATCACTTTACAAAAAATTTTGGCTACTTGGCTTACTCACACACGAACCAAGAGCTCATGTGAGCATTATTAATAGAGCAAAATAAAAAATCATTTGAAAATTTTTCAAGTCTTCGTAACGTGTAACCTAAAATATGACAAGTTTATTATTACATGGAGTTATAAAAAAAATTATAGGTCGTATTATCAAAAATTTGAGATACTTTCAAAATAAAATATAAAATTGAGGAAGTTTACGGCAATTTATAAGAAAAACATCCACTTACTTATTGATGTAAGCCTTAGCTTCTGCCCCACGGTAAATGTAGTCGAGAGGAACAATGTCACTGTGGTATATCCTTTGGGCTCTGTCAATATAGGAACTTTTAATGCCGTACCATTTGTTGGGGAAAACAGCCGCTCCAACTGACACCTCTGAGCCATTTGATACTCCTGGCTGAAGAATCAAATCATCTATCAATGATCCCAACTCCTGGTGAAGAAGATCTGGTCTGTAATAAAATAAGAAAATGTTATCAAATTGGAAAATTTAATTTTCTTATGCAGTTCTGAGTTTCAAGTAAGCCTACTAGGAGGAAAGAATGTGAGATAAATTATTATTAAGCTTGAAGAATTTCGTGTTCATTTTTGTATTCTACAAGTAGAAATATATGATATAATTTCTTTTTTGATAGAATTAGGTACGGTATTTCACTTCCACCTCATCACCGAGAAGCCGTGTTTAATTTTTAAGTGAGAAATAATTTTCTCTCCTATTTCATCTTTTGGACAAGTATTGTAATGAAATCATGATTAATATATTCACGTTGAATGATCTCCAATGACTGGTTTTGGATCAATGGTACATATTTCTTCTCAAAATCATCAATCCTATTTTCTCATTAAATTGGAAAAAATAATATTATTCAATAGCTTATTCTATATGAACTTACTTAATATAAAAGTTTAAAATTCATTAAAATACATGAACAGCCTTCCTTCATTATAACTGGAGACGTATCACATATTTCAAACTTATTTGATAATTTATTAGCCTTGAGATGATTGGATGAACCTCAATTAAATATATGGGACAATGTGAAAATCACATTGAAAATCAATTTCTCAACATAATTTTTTTTTAAATGTGATGTTATTGTAATGTAATGTTTAAGCGATTTGCACAATGAATAAATTATTACATCTATTATTTGTGAGCATACTATATTTAAATTATTATTCTCTATGACTCTTTTATGATTATAATTGAAAAATTATAAAATACCAGAAGAATACTGTTGTCTTGTTATCTATCATTAAATTAATTATTATCCAGAATAATAATATTGAAATTCTATTTGGGAATACAGGAATTAGTTTTTTAAAGATTGAATATATTATATAGATAAGTTAGATAGATTCAGGAGCATTTACCTTCGAGAAACATCGAATTCCGGGTTGTTGCCGAATAGACATGAGATTTCTTGAGCTGTTTTCCCTTTAGCGCCCAATAGAAGTAGACCCATAGCGTTTGCTATAGGGATTGGTGAGAAAAGAGTGTTTTCATCCGGACTCTCTTGTCTAATCAAATAGTCCAGATTTATTGACATTTCACGGAGACCTTTGGATATATACTGTCTGTTATCACTTTGCATAGGTGGCATAGGAGGTAGATTGGGGTACATATTATGCTGCATTGGGGGTAACATATGCTGCACTGGAGGTGTCATTTGTGACTTGGGTGGTGTCATTTGTGACTTGGGAGGTGTCATTTGTGACTTGGGTGGTGTCATTTGTGACTTAGGAGGTACCATTTGTGGTACTGCCGCCTGTGGAGCCTTCGATTTGTAAAGTGGTAGTTCATTTTCGAAGTAGATCTTTGATCCATCATCGGTAGTTTGAGCTGCTACCGCTAGCATACATAGTGGTAGAAGTAAAATCATTCTATCTGTAACAAAAAAAAAAGGATAATCATTAGCTACTTTCAGTCATCTTTTTGTAGAAAAGGATTGTAAGTAATTCAAAGTATTATAATTAATATTGAATCTTAAAAAATTTAAGCTCAATTTATATTCAATTAATAAAAAAGGCAAGTAAAATTTAAATCTATGTTGCCATAGGTCTCTTCGCAGACGCCTGTCAAAGGAGAATAAAATCAATCAATGAATTTCCGAGAAATTTTGTCTGTATATTAGCTTCCAGTGTATCTGATTACGTTCAGCAATTTTAATTCAACATGAAGCACAACAATACTTGTATTAATAATCGAATTATCATAACTATAATAGTCATTTGGAAATAGAAATTTGGGATACATTGAAACATTCAATAATAATTCATTCAAATCTTTCATGGAAACTTTTTATAATGTGACTAATCTTTTGAAGTAACTTATATACAATGAAAAAATCTCTGTTCAGGTTTTATATTAAAAATTAATTTTGATGTTACAATACGGAACTTAAGAGAAAATCATCCCCAATATCATTGAAAATGTAAGCATCTGATTACAAATATGAAATAAATAGATATTTTCTTAATGATGGAGGAGCGTCTCAAGCAGAGATTCAATACCTCAAACTTTCAACTCCAACTTTCCTTTTTATATAAATTATCATAAATAATATCGCGGATACGGTAATAATTATTGTTTATATAAGTGATCTGCTTTCACTTAACAACAGTTTCTGCAACTGGGAGTTTCAAGGATGGCAATTATGAAAGTAATAATCATAATGAATTTTAGACTCATATTTTTTAATCATACAATCCTCAGTTTTCTGTGACGTTTAGAGAGAAAATCGTCTCTAGTATTTATTATTTCAAATGAGAAACTGGGAAATTGATAACGCCAAAAGTGTGTTGGAAATTCGAATAGATTCTCTGTATTGAGAAAGCAAACGACTTTTCCAAAGAGTGGCATAATATTGTAGAATATGATTGGCGTCAAATAGCTAGAGTAATTCTTATATGAAATCATTTCTTCTTTTTTGGAACATCATTACTACAATATATCTCTCAATCGCTACCCCAATTGAGTCGAGAGGGAGTCCAAATAATTTATATGTATCTTCTAAGAATAGGGTTTCCCAAAGTCTACAATATAAATATAAATCTTTTGTGTAAGTTGTATTGTTCAAATTGTCTAACAAGTTTGCATGAGGCGCCTATATGATTGAACAACCACGATAAATGATCGCATATGAGAGTAATCTATCAAACGTACCGTAGGTATAGTCTGTTAAAGCAAAGAAGACATCCTGGCAAGATGGAAAAATTACTCAAGCTCGGTCAATATTGGTTCAAAAATTGAAACTTTCTACAATTTCTATTGATTGGGATGTTTTTTACAATTTGAGAGAAAGTTTATAATTTTCGAACCAATATTAACCAAGTTGGAGTCATTTTCCCATCTTGCAAGAATTTCTTCTTTGCTTGGACAGGCTATACCCTGTCTAGACGCGAATTCTATTAATAGGAAGTCTATCAAAATTATAGTTCATCATTGATTTATTGAAAAATTACACAAACGTATCAGATCTTTTTTCTCTTTAATTTTATCTTCTTAAGGAAACAAGAAAATATTATTTTTTTAACTACCTATCTTAGATGATAAGATAGAGATACCTAATAATTGAAATTTCTGGATTATGTTGCATAAAACAAAACTGCTTTCCCATGAGTCAATATTTTGTATTTTTCAAAATTATTTATAATTTTTTTTATAACCACAGGTAATCAATTCTATTGAATATCAAATATCAGATCATAAAATTGTATATAATGGCCATACTCATAACATAAAAAATACAAATGAAATTACAGTACCTATAGTGAAATACATATTATAGAAATTTTAATTATATGAGACTATTCAATTTAAACCAAAATAAGACACTGCTTGCTATTGATAGTCCAATTTGTTTGCGAGGAAGAGTGATTTTCTATTTCTAATAGAGATTAATGATAAATAAGAATTCTGTCATCTTACCTCAGCATGGTATATTTCAGAAGTTCAGAAGAGAACTCTATGATAATAGCCTCGACTATTAAAGTGAATGAGAAGAAAGCTTGGGAAGATTGTATAGTAAAGAGCTCCCCACTTATAAAACTGAATATCACCAATTCCAATAAATGATTGAAGGTTTATTTTAAAAAAAGTTCTGTAAATGATAGTTCATTAATTTTTTGTTGACAAGATAGCGTCTTTATAGACAAAATTTATCATTTTAAAAGAAGCTGACATTACAATGAAACAATACGTTTAGAAATTATTTCAAAAAATTGTAACTAGTCAAAAGAATTCATGAATTATATTTTTTAATGTACGAATATTATTATCCCAATTTGATGTTTTATGAGACTTTGGATTCATTTTAAGTTTTATTATATCTATCATTTTTATAGAATGATAATAAACCACTGAAATAATCTTAAAATCCATTATTGAATGCTCCACCATTGGTGGATCATCTCTGATTTTAGCTCGTACCTATCAAATCAACTTTTTAAGTTACTTATTTTTTCTGATCAGCCTCATAAATTATCCGAATTAGCCTACTTCAGCTTGCAGCTTGAACGATTTTTATGACAGCCTGCTTCAAAGGATAAAAAATCAATTAGGTAGTCTCTTCTTAATGTGCTCTTTTATTTATTGTCTCATGCTAATGGGAATTGAATGACTTTTTAAAATGGATATACCTAAGTCGAATAACAACAAAAATATAAAACAATCATAATATTATTGAATTTCCATTTTTCATTTATATTCTTATTATATAGCGCGTCGTGGAGGTTCCCGGTTCTACGAGAAAATAATATTTCTAGATCCAAAAGCAAATTAATAATCATTATATGAAATTTAACAGTGAGAAAATCTTGAATTCTTGTAGTGATTCCCAAGGTCTATGAATATTTCATGGGAAGAAGTTATATGTCTTCAAATCTACCTCTATGATATAGATAATTCTTCCTATGAAAATGCAAATTGAAGTATAAAAAATAGTATACTTAGTTTGTCCAAGTAAAGAGGACGTTCTGGCAAGATGGAGGAATGTCTCCAGGTTGTTAAATATTGGTTCAAAAATTATAAATTTGGTCTCAAATTGTAGATGAGAATGATTTCTAAGATTCTAGTTCAAATTTGCAATTTACAGACCAACTTGGCAGAATGTCTTATACATTATTATTATTTCAATTATATTTCAGTTATATTATTTCAATTTTCATTTATATTGACAATACATCATAGATTAATATTGATAATATTGAGTACTATATCTTTACGAGGTTTCAGCTGTGTAGATAAAATCGAATAATATATCCTATCCTTCATCAACTAGGGGTGAGGCTGGGACTCATTTTTATGGAAATGATTGACAAAGACTAAACAAATAATAATTATGGAACAGTTATTGATGGAATCTATTGGCTTAAGTATCATACTGAAACTGTGAGACTATTCTATATTGTGATAAAGTGATATAGGCAGTAGCCTATTCTTATCATAGTTCAAAAATATGAACATTAAAAATTCTAATGATGAGCCAAGCTCAGAAAATCTCTGCACCTGTTCATGAAGTTTTCAATTAATGGTCTACCACAGTGCAAGGAAATAAGACACTAAAACTGGTTGCAGAAACCGGTTTCTTAACAAAAAATAGTTGTACCAACAGATCTAATTGTGATTATTTCCCATGAAAACGTGAGCTTCTAATGTTAGACCGGTGTAAAACTTTCGAGATATCTGTTCTCAAGCAAAACATAGACGAGTTTTCGACGTGTGAAAAAAGCTACATCCTTCTATTTTACACTTGTCTTCTTGAGTAATAGCTCAGAGGAGCTAAATCCTCTCTTTAGAGGATAAGCTCCTTTTTAGATTAAGCTCCTCTGTGGTAATAGCTTTGACCATTTATATTGAAATACAGCACGTAT
This sequence comes from Sogatella furcifera, assembly GCA_017141385.1. NCBI lineage: Eukaryota > Metazoa > Arthropoda > Insecta > Hemiptera > Delphacidae > Sogatella > Sogatella furcifera. The sequence continues at coordinate 10,722,605 of CM029551.1, read as the reverse complement.
CTGTTGTATATTGTATGTATTCAGCTTCTGAATCCAGCATTACTATATTGTCAACTTTTGAGATTCCATTATATTATAATAATATAGTAATCTGACTATATTGTAACAATTTTCTCATTCAAGACAATGTTGATTCAGGAAAGGATGATTCAATAAGGCTTAAGGGTAAACGTGGAGTTTTATTGATAAGAATTTTGTTTATTAGGTACCGTATTTAAAAATGTTACATCTATTTATAATTTGAAACAAAAAGATTGATTTATATTCTGATTACGTAGCCCACATGTTTCAAGATATAAGTTACTGTTGTATTAATTCAATAAGGAATTGGTATCATATTTCATTTCAAAAGTGTACACGAACATTCAATTAAATATTGATTTTTTAAATCAAGTCATTCAAATTCAAATACGATATCGTCTTCTGATGACATCATCAGATCACACCTTAATAATTTATGAAATCACTATAGGGAAAGTACTTCTTTAGTAATAGCAAAGAAGTTTACTGTCAATATTTACCAAATAAATAGAGGGAATGTATTACCTCAAGAAGAAGTAAATAAGGGACACTCATCTTCCGGCCTTGATGTTTAAGAGTGAAAGTGATGGAATTATTCAATTAACTTTCAAGATGAGATAATCATGGAGTAAAGTGGGTAGTAAAAAACATGATGAATCATTGCTATTTTTTAAACCTATTGATGGATATAATCATATAAACGTGTAAATGATACGTTCCACACAAAAAAAATATATGGTAGCCTGAAGCATTGAAAAAATTATTTTCCTTGAGTTGATTTTTTTATGAGCACCGATAAAAAATTGTAGGAAAATCTGGGATGAAGATTTGAGAAAGACTATACGTAAAATGACTAACTAAAAAGACTAACGTGAAAGATTTCATTCGAAATAACGTCGCTGTAATGGAATGGGTAGTCTGAAGGAAAGTTATGAATTATCAATAATTATTTGGAAAACCCCGAAAAAGTATTATTACCCGCGGTACCTATATAAAATTATATTCATATTAGTGAAGATATAACCGGCGAATCGAGCGAAAAATAGAACTTTTCCAACATGGTCATGAATAGCAAAAATAGATGGGAAATGCCAGTTTCTATCAATAAAGATTTGAGGAATCCATAATGAAGAGGTCAGTGAGAAATTAACGAATGAATTTTCTATCGTCAAAAAGTTATGAAAGTTATGAGCTGATGAAACCTACTAACAGATAATGTAAAGCATCTATAATATTATTGTCTCTTGGTTTCAAAAACATCATATCGGCATATAATAGCAAAAAACTCTAATAATAATATTGACATCATTGGAGCGCACAAGGAGCAGACGAAACCGCCTTTTTGGCATGAGCCATAACTCGGTTTTCTGACAGACTAGCAGTACCGGTAGGGCTTCAATGTTTAAGGATGGACTGAAGTTGAAATTTATATTGGATTGGAAGTAGCTCACTGTATTCAGTTATTTTGTTTTCTAGCGTCATAAGTTTAAGTAGAGTTTAAGTTGAAATGTTTTAAAAAGTGGAAGTATTCCATGATTCTATGTTTTAGCTTCATACGTTTAAAAATAGGTATTCTTTGATAGAGTTCTCTTAAGTTTTTAATTTCAAAAACAATGCAATCCATTTTTTGTACTTTTCTAAGAGACTGGTGCATAGGTCCATAGATGATAAAATTGATAACACTAATTATTTGCTTATATATGATTTAAAGTATAGAGACGAAAATTACAAAATCATCATAAGGTATTTATCAGGCATAACAATCTTTAGAGGCTTAGAGAAAGTAATAAATAGCAGACAAGGGTAGTTCGGTTGATTATATTGATAGTCTGTTTGAGCTATCACTTACTATCTGAAAGGTGAATTCTAAATATAGAGTATTTCATGATATAGGCTTCTGTACTACAATATTGATCTATATCAACATAGCATGGAAGCATGGAATTGATAAGAGGCAGACGGAGAGGCGCGAAGGACCATGGAGGGGGAAACCCCATTCAAACAGACGGGGATTCTTATAGGGAGCCTTATTTATTCTGTAAAAGAATAGTATAGGTATTTGCACCATCTTTTCATAGACTTCCCCCTGCTATTCATTGAAACTTATTTCAAGTTATAATATTATTTTCAAACAGTTTTTTGTGTGGATTATAATAAAGAAGAGGTCGATACTTGATAATTAAATGCCTATGGTCCGGGTACTATCACAGTATAATAATTGGGTCCAGCTAATAATCGGTACGATTATTTTATTACCAAGTATACATTCTCTGTACACTATACAGTGTAGAGTGTAGCAAAAACAAATAATATTTAAATAGGCAGTTTCACGTCTTGTGTGAGGACAAGTGGTTGATTGAAGATATAGTTGAAAGATATTTTATATTTTTGGTACTATTGACAGTCGAGTATATCGATAAAAAATAAGTTGATGACAAAATAATTACTCCACAACCCAAATTATCACGAAGAAATATTGTTGGATTTACATGACATTTCAAAATCACCATTGGCTACATGAATAATGCACTTTAGCTAGAATGCTTGGTCGAATTTTGGTTTTCCCGTCTAAAATAATAACTTCTTCTATTCCCACGAACTATTTCTTTGTTTAAATAATATCTTCGAAGAGAAATTGTCATGCTATTATCAAGGTCAAAAGGTGTCTACTGGAGTCTTCAATACTATAGTGTTGCTGTTTCAATTTATTCTTTTAAAAATCCATGTCAGAAACATCAGATATCCACATCCATCATATATTTATATAATTGAAAAAGTGTTATTATAAAGGTCCATGTCTACTGTAATCTCCAATACTGTAGTCATGATGTTATAATGTATCACTTAAAAAATCCATGAAGACAGATGAAGATTCAGATTTCCACATCAATCATCTTCTGTCATCTGCTATTTATATGATTGAAAAACTAGTGTTTGTTTAAAGATCAAGGTCATTTCAAAGAAATAATCAGGTGTTGAACAGGATTAGAGCTACATTGTTGATAATATTGATACCTACAATAAGAATAATGATGATAACAAAAAGCCGGTATCGAATTACTAAGTAAGAACAAAAGTTTATTTACCTTTTTGAAGGAACCGTTATTGCTGTCGGAATGTTAGGATCACTTTGTCACAGTTTAAAAAATAACAGGAACGAACACTGGATCACGTTTGAAGTCTCAGGCTTTAGCCTACACTCTCTGGCAGCTGATCTCTTATGATGGCTGATAGCACACAGACTGAGCGCTTGCGAGCAAGTACGCGGACTCTTCTAACGCCCCAGCCGCCACCGCTACTCCCCCCTCCCTCGGACAACATCAATGGGAAATTCCGAGCCTGAAACTTGTTCGGCAAAGAAGTAGGAGTTGCCTCCCCTCACCCTCTCCTGGAAAGCACCCGGCCGCAGCCCATCTTTAGCATTTGTTTGGTACTGATATTGATACTGCAAAACAACACTTCTTGTGATGTTTTACCGCTGACAGGCGGGGTACCGTATCTATTCGCTTCAGTGCGCATTCAAGTGCGTGCGTTGAGGACTCCAATTTGAAGAAAACTGGAAGGATCAAATTGTATGTGCTTGGTTCAATTTCCTATCAAATTGTTATTGAATGTATATTTTTTAATGAATGAACGGAAATGTGAATTATATATTCCGCTGTAGGCGTCTACTGTTGTAAACGTTGTACGTTCCATGATTATTTCATACTTTCCACCAGGAAATTGAAAAAAAGTTAGCATTGGGATTGGGTCTGTTGGACCTTACCATTAAGTATCATTTGTAAATTACTGGTTGAATAAATAGGAAGAAAACATATGGAAATACAGGATAGTGATCGATGTGATTCTCCTTTCATTTCGTTGGGAAAACAGGGCCCTCACGTCAGTGGCGCCGACTTTGGGGGGGCAAGGCACTTTCTGCCCCCTCAATAATCACTCAGGGGGGGGCAATGCGTGTATTTCCCCCCCCCCCAATATTCATAGATTACTAGAGAAATTTTCATCAATTCTTTGAGTATCAATTATCAATAAGTAGGCCTATTGAAAGAATATTTTTTGCCATCATCAATTCCAAATAGCTCAAATGAAACCAATTTTAAACAATGTCTAGCTATTTTTATTATATTCACAACTGGAAACTGGACTATGATAGTGTGGAATGATATAGGCCTACTATTATTATTTTGAAATACTACTTCCACATTGTCCACAAACCATAGAAATAGACGATCAGTCTCCTGTTTATTATTTGCATTACCCAGCTAGGCGTCTGGGCTTAGATTGTTATGGCCGCATATGAGTCGTTAATTGCAACATTTTACAAGAACTCCATTCTTAATTAATTTTTTAATGTAAACTCAAAAACACAAATCAAATACAAAATCTAGATAAACATAACAAACTACACAATAATGGAATAATAATGGAATTCATAGCCAGAATTACTCAGTTTTCAGTTCCACTAGTGAGAGTGGTGGTTAGCACATGGTACATCTATTCGTGTTTCATGTATTTCGTGCGATTTTTTTTATATCCGTTTATTAACGTTATGAGTGGAAATTGTAAAAATTCTAATTAAAAACGAACTAGATGTGTATTATGTGTAAGTTGGTTGCCTTCAACCTACATATCAGAATGAATTCAGTACCTTAACTATTACCTATATTAATTTTTATTTCTAAATATTTTTTTCGTGTTCAAAATTGGAGGAGAAACTTGATTCATTTACTACCGAGTATCACGATTATAATGGCCAATTTGAATTAAATTAATGATAGGGTAATAATAATTATAGGGAATTGAAAGTAGTTGAATGGATCAGATTATCTCTACATTACAGAATTCAGCACGAAATCACATGCAAAGATGCAGTCTCACTGCTTGTGTATTTTTGTGTATTCTCACAACCCCCTCCCCCATCCACGGATGGTACCCCCCCCTCTCATTAATCTTCAGTTTGCCCCCCCCAATGTTTTGATGAAGTCGGCGCCACTGCCTCACGTGGGGTGTGCGGAGTGTGCGACCGCTCGGTTAAGGGAGCGCCGCGGCGGCTGATGCAAAACGGGAATTTTAAAAATTTCAATTGGGCTATTAGAATAATTTTTTCACTATTTGATAAAAAACTTATTTTACCAATAACTTGAATCCACAAGAAATTATTTCCTCTGAATAAACTCATTCATAATAATGAATTGATCAATTGTAAAACCACAATCAATGTATGAAGCAAGCCAAGAAACGTCCCTCTTAAATGTAATTCTATTGTTGGCTGACAACCATCTTACTCTCTGACTCTGTCGGTGTCGACCAATCACAAGCCATGCAGTTTCCGATAAAAACTTCTCCCTAATATTTTTAAAGAATTGTTGTACGTTTTCAAATTTTCTTCTGGCATGATGTCGGTATAAGATCATGAATAGTTTGAGTTGTATTTCATTATATTCATTGAATAAAAAATAGAATTAATGAGTATAAGATGGGAGTGCGAAATCATATTTTCATCTCATTTCATACAGCATAAAACTATTGAAGTCTATCACTGGCCTAACTTTATTTATTTATGTATTTATTCATTCTACAGAAACAATAACTTATTGGTTGAAAACACAGACTAATGTCCAAAACGTCTTCATACCAAATTTTGATGAATAATAAAGTTTGAAACTAGGTTAAATTTTCGTAGCACTTCAATCAAGAAGAAATTTATAGTCCAGGAGAAATACCGAATTATAAAAATTTTGAATTTTGTTGTATTTTAACAAAGAAAACTGAGTACAAATTCTATAAATAAATTCTTCAAATACTAACTTGATAGAATCTCACCAGCCTGAAATAATAAATTAAAATGAATATTATATCAATTAGCACAATAGATCGTCAATAGTAAATCAGCGTAATTTTTGTGTATGATACACCATCCATCTTTTTTTCTAGCAGCCATTTTCTAAGACAGAACTCACGAAACACTGTCAACCAATAAGAAAAGAGCAGGCGGGGCATGAAGGCGTGTCCAAGTCAAATCTGAAACATCACCCGGCAACTGCTGCCATCTACTGGAGTAATTTGAGAACTTATCTAACCGATGTTTTCGTCCATTTTGATCGTAGGCGGAGCTTGGAGGCGTGTCCAATGGAAGTCGAAGCAAGTCACCTTATTGCTACTGCCATCTGCTGGTTGAATCCGGAACTATTTCGAATGTTATTCAAGAAAGTTGGGTAAAGCAGTGAAAATGGCTGAGATCTTCAATTTGATTGTTTGATTTTCCGAATTTTTTGTTAAAACATCTTTATTTCTAGTGAAATGAAATATTTATGATGATAGGCCTACCCAACATTTTTCTGTGAAAAATGTTTTATTCCCTTCCTTATGTGCTTCCAAGCAAAAAATACTAACAAATAAATAAATCAATAATATTAAAAATTCAATATTTCAATGATAAAGTACAATTAGACAGTTCTGCTCAATGTAGTTATTTCTTATCAATTCCTGTAGGCTTTTGCTTATCACGTATCCAATACATAAAAATACGAAACAATACGTTGGGATACATTAAAATAAGCAAGTCCCTATAATCCTTTTTACCACACCACATGCAACATTGCGAGTGCTTATGTGAAAAATGTGAACATGCAAGGCAGCTTGAATCATGTTTGGCTTTAAATTATAACATATTGGATTGCAGTCGTCTTGTAATAGGGCCGAAATCTCGCACAGGGCGCCAAAAACCACGCGAGGGCCCTGCGGAAAAATATAGCTTTCGTATTGACCTGAGGTTGTATTTCCCTTCCTAAGTCGATACAGTACGGAAAATATCAAGACTGTGTCAATAATTATTCCTAACCCGTGATATCATAGAGTGAGAATAGTGAAGGATAGTAGTGATTATTCACTATGCTTACTCTATGGTGATATCTTTATCCCTTACCTACCTCCCTCTCTTATACTCTTCAAACTCTAAAGCGGCTTGGTCCTGCCTACCCTTTTTCTTCTCTCAATAGAAATTTCTCAAAAGCTTAGACTTAGACACTTGACTGTTCGCTCGAATATTTATCCAACAATCATGGGTTAAAGCTCCTCTCTTCTGTGCCTGAGTTGGAATTTTTCACGTATTTCTCACCGTTTTCTTAGAATATTCAGACTTATTATAAACTACTTTTAAGTTTCAGCAAAAGGAAAATTGATTGATAGCTTTTTAAAATATTCATTACGCTCAAGTAACTCACATTTCCTTTTCCAGAACAGTTGGCGTACTTTACTTCACCTTTTTACAAGTTGTCTGTTCTATAAAAGACGTACAGGAAAGTTAACGTTTAAATTGTCGCTTATCTAACTCTATTGAAAGTAACTTTTTATATTATTTGTCTGCATGTTCGCATGTTGTTTTTTCAGGCGTAATGCTCTTCTTCTAGGAAGCAGTTTCGCATGGGAGTGTGAATGGGACATAAATCGCATAGTGTACGTACTACATGGAAATCCCAAATACGACTCTGATGAAACCAAAAAATGAATTACTGAGAGATGCTTTACTTTCGTTTTAAGGAATATGTTACCATTTAGGTTAAGTGAATCATAAGAAATAAATAGTTCATCCTTATTCTATTATCTTCACCACTTAACGTCAATCTTGGAATATTCCTGTGTCCATATGCACTCTCGATACTATAGTCCATTCACGATGGCTTGAGACGAGATAAACAAAAGCTCTGCAAGTGTGAGTGTGTGCGACTGGAGTGGCTTCGTTTTAGCCACGACATTAACAAGTCACAGCAATGCCGAAATCCCGAATTTTGTTGTAGGCAATTCGGAATAAGTATCTTTTTCATAGATACACATTGGGAAATTGCATGTTTTGGTTATCTCTCGTCTGCATGAACCTAAAATTAACAAACAATTATAGTAAAAGTTTTTGTGTCAATGCTTTGGTTACAGTCCCGACAACAAAATTCGGGATTTCGGCATTGCTGTGACTTGTTAATGTCGTGGCTAAAACGAAGCCACTCCAGTCGCACACACACGCATGCAGAGCTTAGTGAGGTCTAGATTCAATACGACGATTTTTGCATTTCTCTTTATGTTTGTTTGTATGTAACTTATGTATGTATGTATGTTTGCATTTACGACAAAACGCGGCAATAGATTCGGATGAAATTTGACAGGAATGTTCCTCTTGAAATTGCGCGTCGATGTATATGTAAAGTTTCTTGAAATATTGTATTTCAAGGATAATATGAAAGGAAAAGGAATTACCTCCATACTAAAATATTACTATATACATTTATACTTCTGAACATAGCAGAACTCACACTATAGTCCAGTACGCAGGGATTTTTTTCTGCAAAAGGTGGTGTATGCGATTTTATTGTTTTATTTGCTTTATTAGGGTGCCCAATAATGTGTATTCGAAAAGTGCACACAGAATTTCCCCCCTCACCACTATTGACAGTCAGAAAACCATGCACTTTTTTAGTTTTTCGTACCTATGTAACTAAAAAACGGTCCACATTTTTATAGGTACATTCTCATAGTAAATTGTAAAGGACAAAATTCTGCGTCGATTGAAATAGAGAAAACAAAAATCGGTCAAATAGATAACGTTTCACATTCATTAAAAAAACACAATTTTTCCCAAATTTTCCAAAAAATTGTTTAAATTCTTCTGTAGCTCATAAACAAGGAAATGTATGACCTCTCTCCCTGAAAGTTGTAGAGCATAAAAAATTGAGTTAAAAGTGCAAAAAAATCTATATTTGACAAATTTTTGGAACATTAATCATCATTTTTCCAAAAATAAAACAGGCTAGAGGTGGGTTTTTTCAACATTTTGATGTTATGTTAGACATTTGAAGTTCAAATAGTGTCTATCTTGTATTTCGTAGTCTACTTGGATCACTTACCATCAGAATAAATACTCCACTGCTCTAAATCCAAATTATTGTTGATACAAAGGACATTCAAGGATAATAGAATAAGGACACCTCTAACTTTCGTAAGAGTGAACGGATCCTGATAAACTATAGCTCATTGTTTTCAGCTTGAAAAGACAGTTCTATTTCGTATATCATATGTTGAATTTGGTCAAAATTGAAGAATTCCATCACCTGGAGTACCTTGAGCCCATTCCCATTTACCGAGAAAAAGGCGACTTTTTGTGTTCAAATGCGTCTACCTTAAAAGCCATTGATGTGAAAAAGTCGCATTTGGGCTCAAACTGTAGAAAATTATCTCGTCTATCGTTTGGTATAAAGAAATTATTAGTTTGAACTACTCAGGGTGGTTTTATTCACAGTAACTTAAAATGAAAAAAATTTTCTCCCCTTTTTTCACTATTTTTATTCAAGTAATTCAATTCTAAATTGAGAGTGATTATAGTTATGATTGCATTTTTGAGCTTAAATTGTAGAGAATTCAATTCTCTACAATTTAATCCGCATTTATCACCTCCAACGCCGTAGTATATTTGAGAAATTGCATAAAAAGTATGAAGAGAAAAAATGTTGATGATTTTTTAAAAATCAAACATACCTCCCCCTAGTATAACATTTTTCATGACTTTATCAAGTGCAAATGATAGAGGAAGCTATGATCTACAATTTAAGCCCAAATGATAAACCAGCTGTTTAGTTTATTATTAATCACATGCAATTAATGAAACTGAATGTGTTTGACAAAATTTCAATGTGTTTAATTTTCGAGCTCTAAATTTCCAGTCAAAATTTAATTTTTTCGGCCATGGTGTAGTGAATTTGTGAAGTGTTTTAGTTTTGGTTGTAATGATGTTTTGAAATCAAACAATTTTGTTTTAAATTGACTATTTTAAATGAACTACAACCCACATGGTTTTCCATGTTTTCATTCGTGAAAAATGAGGTTATAGTATTGCAAAGTGGAACAACCCTTTGGGTCTCCCCACTAATGAAAGCATACGCTAAATAAATAATAAATGAAACTGAACAGTATTCCCTTCACTAGTTATGCCACATACATGGGTGACTTCGTGAGGTCTACTGTTCACAGAACTACTAGTTTATCTCGTCTCAAGCCATCGTGAATGGACCATAGAACGGATTCACCCATACTAGAATGCAGGTAGAGACCATGTAATGAGCATGTTAGTGAAAGTAATAGTAAAAGGATTAAGACGTTCCATGGACCCACAAAAATAACATCGTATGGCTGTGTCTGGGCTGGGTAATCGGTTGATAATCAGCCTCACTTGCATACTTTTCATACTATCTAACTTCTATTTTTGACAAGTAATAAAATGGAAACAATATCAGTGGAGATCTATCATCCCAATAAATTGATAGAAACAGAGTTTTCAATGGTGTGACTATATTAGTTCAGAAGAAGAATGATTATTATTTATTTTTTCTTATCGCCAATAAGAATTCATATCCTAATGAATGTTTTTTTTTTTGCTGCCATAGATATTTGAGAATTGAACTTCATTCAAACTTAAAGCTATTTAAAATAATTGATACATTAAAATGGAATAAATCGAATACCCTTTTTTCAAACTTTAAAAGTGTTATTTTTACACAGACATGTTTCAAGCTTTAGCCCATTTTAAAGTTTTAAAATATTCGATTTATTTCATTTCATCTATCAAATATTTGAGAATTTTTGTAATATTTTTTCTACTATTGTGGTTTTTTCGCAATTTATTCCATAGAAGGAATAGGTAATAATGGTATAATCCTTAAGATGGCACTTAAAATCAATTAGCGGCGAACTCCTAATTTCCTGAATCTCGGACTTCCCATTCATAATCATATTTCTGAATGACAAGCCATGGAAAACTTGTTGTTGTGCTAAACGGTAGGTTCATTAAGGATAGACCTCCACACAAAGCTTACCCGTATGAGTTGATTAACCTGTGACTTAAGAACAATTAGATAACTGGGGATGAATAGTAATTAAAAACACAAAGCTGCGGGATTATTAATAATGTATGGTCTCTATTTCGCACTTTCCAATCAATCATTTTTTGTTTCATCGATTTCATAACTTTCTAATTTATGAATGAATGTTATTACAATTTTTTTGCTAGAGGGTTGGAGCGAAATAATCAATGTATATAAACAACTACTTGGGTAATTACATTGATATAACGCAACCACTTCAAAAGCATTGTTCATAGAAGAACTACATAGAATATACCAGTCATTGTTGATATATTACCGGTATTGATTGATAATAATAATGTGATAGACAGGTACGGTAGTAATTGAAAGGTCGTAGACCCTGGACTCGAAACTTAAATTTCAATTCTTTATTTCAATTTTGATTCTTCATTCCAATAACAAAATTCCAGTAGTAGTCTAATCCAATTATTTTAGACACTTAGGCCTATTACATCAATTTTAAAGTTATTTTTAATAATATGGTTATAATTTGATTGTGTGTCTGTGGATAAAAAGCTGTGAGGAATAAAAAGCCTCATCTCGAATCATTCATAATTATTCATCCAATGAACATCTCGAATGTTCATAATTAATCTCTAATCTAAACTTTTCATGGATGAAGTAACTGATTCCACAATCAAGCCCATTGAAATTAACCGTCTTTATCCAACATAGATCAATGTATGTATGTCTGGCTCAACAGCCCATGAAGGGCCTAGGCCTACCAGCTGGTTGCCAGTTTCAAATTCACTCTACTATACAGCCCGTCCAAGCCAAGAAGACACCCCGGCACGACGGGAAAACGGCCCAGCCCGGCCAATATCGGCCCAAAAGCTATAAATTCTCAATCATAACTCACAGTCCCCGAACCAACACTGGCCGAGCCGAAGCCGCCCCCTCCACCTCACCAGAATTCCCCCCCCCCCCCGGCCGGACAGACCATACAGCAAGCAAATAATCATCAACTAGGATAGAGGTAACGTGTGGTTAGCACGTTGATCCTCTCAACCATAAGCCAGTTTCCGCAACCAATTGGCAGCGCAGAACACCTCTGAATAACATGCAGTTAATCAGTTAGAGTGTAATGCAACAATTACTATTCCTCCAGAGACGGGAAACGACTGACTATCTTTACTAACGACAGCCAATCTCCCAAAGGAGGGAAACATAGATCAATATTTCACTGACTTCCTCAAATGAAATCAAGATTCAGCGGTTAAATTCAATCACCTATAGTGGAATTGGTCTATAAACTTCGAAACATGATTTGTTTCCAATACCACTGAAAATGCAGATAGAATTACTTTAATTGCTAAATAATTGGAGGAGTCAAACAAATTGTGAGTTCCAACTTAACTGATAGCACAAAAAACTATTAGTAAGAGAGTCCGTAATTACTCTAACACTATCATCACCTTTGTACGAATTTCTCATTTGTATTATTATTTATTGTTCTTATTTGCAACAAAATTGCTGGGTTAAGTAGCTAAATATAAGTGGATCTTTTAGGTCAACGAGCACAATGTCTCTCATACCGAGTATACAACCAATTCAAGCAATAGCCTACCAATTATATTCCTTTTGTATTATTATCCATTGTTCTTATCTGTACAAAATTGCTGGGTTAAGTAGCTGAATATTAGTAGAACTATTGGGTCGACTAGTACAATACCTAGCTCCGAGTATACAATAAATTCAACCAATAGTCTACCAATATACTGTATGTACCAATTCAAACAATATACTGTACGCCCTACGAAAGGGCGTGAGAGTTTTCGTGGTTGCAGCATCTATACTGTGGAAATCGCCAGGAAAACGATTCTGATTGAAGTCTATTCATTTCCCAGACGTCCGGTCAAAAACACATTGTTCCTGCGTCATTTTCTCCATCCGAACGTTTTTTGTGTCCCATTTTTCGAATGTCTAATGCCATGAGCGCCCAAAACACACACAAATAGGCCGAGTATTGCGCGTGCGAACGCCAGGCGTTTTCGACGCGTTTAATTTTAGAGACAGCTCAACTCTGAAATCGACTTTGAGATCGCCAACCGTACCTCAGTCGTGTTTTGCTTTTCGTGTTGAGTACTCGTGTATATTTTTTCGATTTCGACGGTTTCCCAAGTTTTCCCCAAGTGTCTGTTACCTATCGAGAGAATCGTTCATCCCAGTAATAGTTGACAAACTATGGAAGTTTTCATTCTGCAGGCCGCTAAGTGAATGTCATGTCATCATATAGATCTTCTTATGTGAGTATGAAATGAAAATTGAAAAATGTTCTTTTAGTAGAAAAATCTGTTAAGCAGGATTTTATAAAAAGACTTGTAAAATTCCACTCCCACATTTATTCAAATATGAAGATACCGGCGCGGTTGCGCTATACCATTATCAATTATCAATTGTAAACCCTAGCAGGACAGTTGAAATCAACTTGAGATCCTAGTAGACTTATTCAGTTTTTTTCATAACTCACGTACACATAGATATTTTGTGAGCAGTATGAATTTCTGATCCTTTTGGCTTGTTTAGCCAAATTCTTCATAATTGTCGAAAATTTTCACTATAGGCTGCCATAAAATCCTTAAAATTTTTATATATCAGTTTCGGCTGGTACACCGTAAACTATACCAGAGTGGTAAAAACTAACTTGTGATTCTAGTGATTTGATCACATTTCTAATGAGTTCACGAATATGTTTCAACGAACCGTAAAGATTTCTCTACCTATAGATTTTTATTGTAGCCGATATGCTCTGTTGTATAACAAGTGAGGAATGCTCTAAAATTAATTAATCTCAACTCTTTTCATGTGATTGTGGTTGATAGAAAATGTGAGAATCAATTGAAATCCAATATCACTAGTCGTCAAATTGCCAAGTAAATAGGAAATAAACTGAGAGACTCAATTGTCTTTGTGACTGTTCACACGGCAATCCATCAATCTCTCCATGAAATCTCAAATTACATAAGGTGTACCTCTTATAATAATAGGCTAAATGACAGTGGTATTAACTCTGTTAATTTGTCTTATATATTTCTAGGCCCATCCATGTTTATATAATATTCCTGTGGCCTAGTCCCGTCTTACTATTTATATTAATGATTACAAATTATTATTCTAAAATTTGTGTCCATAGTTACCAGGTCCAATAACAGTCAATCTCAACAGTGATTGGACAAATTAACTAAACACAAGAACTATAAAATATAAAGTGAAATGATAAATATTCCTCTATTGTATTATTTTAAAGGTTAATTATAGTGTAAAGTACTATTTTATTGTACTGTGGTATGAAGAGATTCATTTGTGACCAGAGAGAATATCAATCAATTTCATTCTTTCAAATTGTAGGCCTATTATTTCTAAATTATGATAATTTCCCTACGATTTTAATGTAATGTGATATAAATAGTCATGTGTAACTAAAGAGAATATCAATCAATAATTCAATACAATACAGAAAATCGAAAATTCAATACAATACAGATAAATAAAATGGAAAACTGAAATCTCACAAAGACTTCAGTCTGAAAATGAGGTTGATTAGTATGAGATATTATTATTTTATTCTAAATTAAAAGACAAAATTTCATCAAACCACTGATTTATTAAAAAATCGAGATAACGGTTTCGAGTTTTTATTCTATCTGAGTGTGCCTTATGGAAAATACAATTCATCGAGCTTCTACAATCATCTAGTATCAACAGGAAAACTTTTGATACAGATTGTGTTCATCCCAGAATCAGTCGCACTTTCAACAGACAACCAATGATTCTGTACGTCATTCCTATTCACCGTCGCTGATTGAGACTGAGTTCAAGGTTGAACACCTTTATTGTTCTCAAAGAATGCACCCACGGCGAAGAACTTACCAATAATACGATTGTTATTCTAAACACTCCAGATCAGTGGCTTGAATACATTGTACCGTATAGATATACTATTCTAGTAGATAGATATACTAGATAGATATACTATTCTAGTATATCTACTATACTATTGTATATAGTATCTATATACTATTCTGTATAGTTAGTCTATGATTGTACGTAGTCTGTCCAAGCAAAGAAGACATTCTGGTCAACTCGGTCAATACTGGTTCATGAATCATAAATTTGGTTTCAAATTGTAGGAAACATTCTCATCTACAATTTGAGTCAAAAGTTATATTTTTTAATCAATATTGACTGAGTTGGAGTCATTTTCCCATCTTGCCAGAATGTCTTCTTTGGACAGACTATACGTACCTGGCATAGTAAACACAGAGGAATTATATCACTAAACCGATACCTTATAACTTAACTATAACTAGTCAACTACAATATGTATAATATAACTATAAAGTGTAATGTAGATAGTATAGTTTTACTGGGTAGGTGGGGGTGTTGAGGCGCCAAGCTGTTTCTCATTTCAGACGGTGATTATTGTTCCAAGTAGTTTTATACTTTTCCTCTATTGTATTCCGTGATCGCAAATTCCGATGAGCAATAAATAAAACCAGTGTGCTTCTCATTTATTTTTCCAAATACGCTTGTCATTCCAACTTTTCCAAAAAATTACAAATTTTCTGTCATTCAATCACAAATCGTAATTAGAAAATATATTGTAGGCTTCTTGATGTTTGGAGAAGAAAGGCTGTTAAATCAGACTGATAGTGGGAGAATAAAATTATATAGTGGAGTCTTCAAAGTGATTGCAAAGTGTTTAACAGAGTAAATGATTGAGCATAGTGAAAATTTTAGTTTGAGCTATCCTCAAACCAACTGATTTTATAGGATGATGGAATAAAGGAGTAAAAAATAATAATAATTTTCTCATATTACAGAAATAATATTATTATTGAAATTCACAAATAGGGCTACTTCAAAATCAATAAATAAAAATCAAGTTTTTTTTAACTCTGAAAATACTACATAACTGACATGTTTCGAACATTTTCAATGTGATGAATAATATTTTTCATATTTTATGAGAATATTATAAATGAAATGAAATATAGTTAGTTCTACGCCTACACAGTGAGTAGTCTGTAGTTTCAACATTTTCATAAATATATTACTGTTATGCATGTGATTTAACCACTTCCGCATGAAGGAGTACTCAGGGATGCAATAATGAATTTATTTATTATTCTCTGAATATGAGAAGTTTATGTAAGTAATCACTTTAATATTGAATTGGATTTCCATTTTTGGCGTATTTCTCCAACAAACATTTCTAGTGTTATAAGAAATTATGTAAAAATAATTGAAAATGCACCATACAGCTGAAGTTGCCCTAAAAAGTCTGGGATGGATCAAGGGATTCCCCAGTTTGAGGCAAATACGTGATGAAAATAATCCTGATCTGATTATAAAGTAGGAGTGTTTGTAAATCCCTGAAGACGTGGAATTCACTCTGTGAATAGTATAGCAGATGTTTTTGCACGTTCTGGATCTTTCAATGCTCGGCTACTTGAACAAAGATAGCCTCTGTCTTTGTCAGTGTTGGACAACTTCACTGTTCCTTTTTACTTCTTGAAAAAGGTTGACTGAAATGATAGTCTGCACTTTTATCTTTCACGCACGTTTGCATCCCTAAAGCACTTCGCCGGTTTTCCCAGAACACATTACACTTTTGTTGCTCTCCCGATTTCTCAGCTTTTTAGAATCTCATCACTTTTATTGGACTGGTGAAATATAACTTATATCTTTTTTATTTATTTATTCCAATTTTTTCAGAAACACGGTTCTGGAATGTATTAAGTCGATTCTTCGAACCATAAAGTTGGAAATCAATTACTCGATGAAAAATCCAGCTCCAATATAAGTAACGTCAAAAAAATCGAGTAGTTCATCCCAAGACCAAAGCCAGATGGATGTATTTTTTTAATTAGCCTACAAATTTCATATGAATTACCTGTACTGTAGGCTACCATACTTGGTGTTATTCAAATAATATGAATAATAATTCACTCATATCTGGGCTCTGTGCTTATCTATATCTATATAAGCAAAATGGCACTGACTGATCCAATCATCACCAGAACTAAAAATCCACTGAAGCGAATGCATTCAAATTTGGCAGGCATGTTCAGTTGGACGTTTAGACGCGCGCTAAGAAAGGATTTTGAAAACTTTTCAAGGATACGCCAAATATTTAAGTTTTTCTATAGTTTTCCGGCGTTTTCTTAATTTTTTCGAGAACCAATCGGTAGAAAATGTTGATATTTGGTAGGTAGGTTCAGATAAGGACTATAAATGTTGTGTTGAAATATTTTTGAATCCGTTCAAGATTACGCCTGTAATCAGGTTTTTCAAAATTGTAGATGTATTGCGGGTTGCATATCTTTCGCCTTGATACGACCAATCCTTACTGTAAATTCAATGGTTCAGTGAGATTATAGATAAACTAATTTGGAAGATATTGAATCAAGTTTCAAACTATGTCCGATATAGTTCCCAAGGTTACGCTCAATATTAGCGTTTCACTATTTTTCGGAATTTTCAGAGTTTTTCTTGGATTTTTCGAGAATAAATTGGTAGAAAATGTCGAAATTTGGTGAACAGGCTCAGATTAGGTCTAGAAATGCTGTGTTCAATGAATTTTTAATCCCCTCTGAACGGAATTTGCAGGCGAGCGAAGCGAGCCTGTTTGACTCACTGAAACTGCTGATACTGTCGGGGGTCCAGGGGGCGGAGCCCCCTGGCTAGGCGGAGAAGTCGAGCGAAGCGAGCCTGCCGGCTAGTATTATGATAATTTGTTAAGAAAAACCTCCGATAATCTTAAAATAAAAAATATATATTATGATATCATCATTGCATTCCCCTCAACATCCATTTGAACTAGGTGACTCGTGTTTCACGTATTTTTTTCTCTCATCTATAGATAAATAAAATAATTGAATCTGGAAAACAAGCCATTATTGATAATTGATTTATTAATAACCAGTCGAATATTTTTCAATTCCAAATATTACTCGGATGATGACCCTTCGAAATAATTATTATCTATTGAGAATAATCTAGAATCACTGTAATTAAGGTGCCAATTTCGTAATAAATTTGAAATAAATTACTGACTTATTGTAAAGCAATTATCACAATAGTAATATTGCAAAGCTTCCAATGCTGCGTTAAAAATTATGGCATGGCTCCAAGATAATCGTTTTGTCACCAGTCCAAATCTCTTCTTTCCACACCAAACGCTGGTTTTGAACGTACAAAATACACTGTATGCAGAATCTTATGTTTCCGTTACAACGATTCCCTTGAATAATAAGCTAATGCTTCCAAACAATCGCCTACGTCGAATCACAAAAATAGTTTTTCTCTTTCGTTTGATATTTGTATTTTTTATTTGTCACAAAATAATGTTTCAAGCATCAATTTAAATTGGTACAAGGATGTAAACTGTAAATCTTTGTGAGTTACTGTTGCAAAAACAAGAAGCTGTTTAGAAGACGCGGTTACCATTAGTTAAAATAATAAATTTAGAGTAATGTCTCATTTAATTTTTCCTGCATCTGGCGAAATACTGTACGAAGTCTGAGTAGTGCTCTAATTTTTTTAATTATTATGGTGTAAGTTACCGTAGCGACTTGGCCTTCAGCAATCTCCATATCTTCACCCCCATAATCCAATTCAATCACATTCAATGTTCATTATTCATTTTATTGAAATTTGCAAGAATCGTGGAAGGATTCAGAGATTAGAAAATTTACAGCTAGGCTATCATATTCAGTAACAATTTGAAAATACATTTCATTGTGAAAATTCATTACCATGTGAAAATGTCAGTTTACAAATGTCTGAAGGTTCATTATATTTCATCACAAAGCTCATTGTTCAGTGAAATAAAACTGATCATGATGTTAGTCTTGGGGGGGGGGGAATTATTCGGCTTTTTAAATAACCAAATGCTATTAAATAAAATACAAATAACTTAATTGAAGAAGAATTCAAATGAAATGAGATGCATAATTTTCGTGCATCGAATTTCCTCTTCCTCTTAGCTCTGGAGTAAAACTTTGTTATTGAAGATGTTTCATGTATCTTTAATTTAATACCGTATTGTGTTGTATCAAATATTCAAACTAAAAACTAATATTTTTTCTAATTACATACAATTATTGATAAAGTGTTGCATGACTGTGTAATATAAGTGTTGCATCAATCTACAAATTTATATCCCAGAAATAAGTTAATTAAGATACGGCGTGATTCACCACGTTGCGAGCAAGGGTGAGGACGATTTAATTTTCATGCAATTCACATCTATAGCGTGAGTTGAGTATATTCTCGATAAGAAATAAAATGTGGGGCACAGCTGGTCACTCGAGGGAGGCAGGGAGGGGAGACTAATATTACGCCTTGGTTCAGACTGGGCAGTGGGTGTTTTAAATTTAGAAGTTTGAGGAAGATCTCTGAGTAGGAACTCTGTCAGAGACAGCGCTTGTCTCTTCCACGTAGAACTGGCCAAACAAAGAAGACATTCTGGCAGGATGGGAAAATGACTCCAGCTCGCTCAATATTGGTTCAAAAATGATAATATTGGTCTTAAATTATATATCAGAATGTTTCCTTCAGTTTGAGACCAAATTTATAATTTTTCAACCAATATTGACCGAGCTGAAGACATTCTCCCATCTAGCTAGAATGTCTTCTACTTCTTTGCTTGGACAGACTAGAACTGGCCAACTTTCGTTAACAGCTGTTTTAGGACGTGGGTGGTGTTTGACTGAAGAGAAAAGCCAATGAACAGAATAAAAAACGTTTTAAAAAATAAGACATTGATGCACCACAAAGAGAACTCAATATTTCCTGATCACATTGTATAGTATATCTACTGAATACTTTGTTTACCCAAATAAATCCATGCCTTCTCATAATTTATCAATTTATTTGACAAGAAAGACAATCGTTTCCAGTCTTTAACCTATTAAAAAAATAACACATTGAATAATAAAAGTAGTAGGTACAGAATAATCTTATATCTACAGTGAAAATAACAATAATAATGTTAATCATATAAACAGCCAAGACAAGAGAAGTGGTAGGTAATAAAAATAATAATATTTAAAATATGTGTTAAATTAAAAAATATTGAATACAGTATTATAAACCTATGAATATAGTACAAAATTGTGTAGAAGAAAGCCACCTTGACATACGTTAAAACTGTAGTCTAGGCCTACTGTACCATTGCATTGATATGTAGCTCAATAATAACATTGAAATTTGATTAACAGTAGGCTATCTATCTCTGTATAATTATTATTTTTCGACTTCCACTACTGACTCACTCAGAGCTTGTCCTTTTCACACCTTGAATTAAATTGCTGAAAATCATCTTTGGTTTTCCTTGGTACAATACTATTTAAAATTATATATTGTCAATATTATTATAATTATAAATACTAAATTGAATTTGAAATGCATTATCAATTTAATTGGAATTTATAAGAACAGAGTGAAAACGATAATAATAATAATTATAATAATAATAATAATAATAAGAAGAAGAATATTATCTCTTTGTCTCTTAAATTCAACTGCATAATAATAGAGAGTCTATCAAAGCATAAAAAGTACTCTGATTTAATTCAGTGAGGTTATAAGTTGATAACTAGTTTTACATAGAAGGAAGAAGAAAAATAATGAGATTAAATAATAAGATTATATTATGGAGTGGAGACATCCACAATATACTGTGTATGGATAGCGGAGATTTTAGGGTTTGGCATATTCGTTGTAAAGTTCAAATAGATGAGATCATCCTCTGGTTTTTTAACTTTATGACACAATGACAATGTTTGGCGGGGCATATAAAACGGGCATGACTCATGCTAGCATTAGAGTTGATGAAAATGTATACAACTGGAATAGAACTAACACATCATAGAAATTTCAGAGAGTGACAATGTAGTCATTATCAAAACATGAGATAAAAATGAAAAGCTTCTTGAGCTCAAACAAAACAAATAGTCTCTTGTGAACTAATTTTAAAGTGAGCAGTGGACAGAAGTAGTACACAATTGAATTTTTATTCGTGTAGCTACAATATTTTCTTGGTAAAATAAGTATTTGTATCGAGAACAATAATTTTTTGTTGCCTTTAGCAACATGCAAAGAAGGAGCATATGCTACTCTATTTTTATCCATCTATGTCTCTTTACTATAGAATATTTTCAAGAAATTTTAGTCTTTATCGTGAAATACATGTATGAGGAATCTAGAAATATGGCAGTTGAAAGAGAACTAGCTAAATGACAACTCAATTTGAACAAAAAAAAAACTAGATGATGAAGATTACTCCATTCAAAGATTGAAATTTATCTTATTTTTTTATTGTTTTTTGAAAAGCATAAGATCTCATGAGTAACACAGAATAATATCTCATAGCTCATTATTGCTATTTGAAAAATATAAATTAAATATTTAAGATAAAATTAATTATTAGATCCACTTATAAATTAACTTGATTATTTAATTGTACTGAGTGTTTTCATGAATTTGAATCATAATAAGGTTTGGGACGTAAAAAGCATTTTTGAAAAAATTGCTGTTTTGTCTCCGCCAAATCCTGATTTATGAGGTTTGGATGCGGTTTAGACAAATAGGCTACGTTATATTACTGAATTTCTTCTCCAGAATTAAATTTCGAAGAAAAATGTGAAATATTCAATTCTAACATAACAAATAATAGTTTTAGGACTAATTTTTACTTGCTGAAGTTTTTTTCTGTAAGGCTACACTTTACGAAGTTTGTCAGTCTCTTTCAGGAACACTCTGTATAAACAGTAAAATTAGCCTCTAACATGAATTTAACCAACGTACGTATTTTAGGTTTTCCAGTGAGATCAGCATCAATGAGAATGTAATGAAAGAAAACTCTCAATATATCAGAAGATTCAACTGGTTGGACAAGGTAATTGCCTGACATGTAATGAAAAGACCCAAGCAGCCATTTGGAAATTAATCTCTGATAAAAATGAAGTTTCTGATCTCTGAATAAAGTTTTTGTACGTACTTTGGAGCAGCTGAGTGTGGACACAGTGATTTGTATCAAGCTTCTCAACCCAGTCAAGCATGACTTTTCCTTATTATTTAAGATTAAGTTCTTTGGAAATGTATTACATTAGCCCGTGAGGCTTTCAGAACTGGTTCAATTACTGTATTATTTATAACTGTGGGAAATTCACGGGCAATGACGTTCAGGAATGTGATTAAGTTTTAAATCATTGACTGATGGAGCATGGTGGTTGAATTTCATATAAGATACATGAAATTTTGTCATTAAAAGTAATATAATATAAGAAAAAAGACTCATCCATCATGAATCAAGTAGGCCTGAAATATGAGGGTAGTGACTATTAATTCATTATGTGGAACACAAAAGGATTTTATTGATGATAAGATTGATATTTTCTGTTCATTGTCGAAAAAATACCTCATCATTCAATTTTATTCCTATTATTCTTGCATTGAAATTATTGATTACTATTTTAGGAATTCTAAACTCCACCCCACTCCAAATTTTCCATAAAAATCTATAAAAATACTTTGTGGAAATGAAAGATATCATCAAGGAGACTTTTCAAATTTATGTTTTTACTAATTATGTTCTGATGGGAAAAAATTATAAATATATATTTTGACACATTTTAACACCCACAATTCATTAAAAAATGCTTCAAACTAATAAATAGAAAGACAAACCCCGGAAGAGGTAGAAGTGCAAAAAAATTTGGCATGGAAATCGAATGGTGTCGTTAGACTGAGTCGAAAGTTGAGGTGATTAAAAAAAGAGCAAATGATCACCAGAGCAACAGAGTTTACTGACCTTTATACTTAACGTACGGTACGAGCAACAATATATAGGTAGGTACCAGTAGTCTAGTTTGTATCTCATTATCTGACAACTGAATTCAATGCATTTCCGTGCCATATTTATCCTGGGTTTGACTTCATTTATTCGAATATTGAGCGCAGTTGTGGAGATAATTTTACTGTCACAGCTTCCATAGGATAACTTACGGTACTCGAATTGTTTGTGATGGGAAAATATGACCAATTGACCAAGCTATTTCTCCTATTCTCCAGTCCAGTTGTTTGAAATATTTTTCTGTTATACGGTACACAACAATGGAATATGATACGTTAATTTGTGGGATTCTTTTGAGGTTTAGAGTTCTCCTTTCAAAATTACGAGCTCAGTCCATAAAACACAAACTGTTGTGATAAAATCGTGAAATTTATCTCTATTTTTATCCATTAATTGAATTGTTGCAGAATGTGAGGGCACCAGACACAATATTCCCTAGAAACACGAAAATCATACAATTAGATAAAATTTGATTGACAATATTTGATTGATGGTACTGTAGTTTAATTGATGTCTTCCCAATGAAAGAGTATTGCAGGTAACTAAATGAAGAGAGAGTTTTTTATCCAATACTCTTTCAATATGTGGAAATAACAAAGGCTCTCATACAATAGGCTATTTAGCGCTAGACAACTGCTAATAAAAATATAAAATTACTCATCAATCGATGTATATAGGCTATCAGCACTAATGTATGAAATAATAATTACATAAGTGTTACATTTGATAGATGGTAGATCTTATGAAATAGTATGTAGGCTACATAATATGCATTTGGAAACGAATAATCTATTGTAATAAACTAGTTTTTTCCAGTTCCTCAATCACATTTACATTATAATAGGCTATATTTATCGCTACTTTTTGTAAGTGTTGTTTCTATTAGATTGCATGAAATTTATGTATGCGTCGGCTGTAAATTTTAATTAAAAGGTGAGTATTTATTTTATATTGTACCTTACTTGAAGCATACTCTAGTCAAAGATGTAAAATGTGTATATTCTTCATCTGGAATTATTAATTCAAATACTGTAATATTTATTCTCATTCATATTTATTTTTCTAGAGATGATACTAGGTTATATTAGTTTGAACAGCTTCTCGAACTTTTTTGTATGATTATGTCATACCTGAGAAAAAATATCTCAATGTTTGGAAGCTATCCAGCTCTATAGCTGGATGTGGAAAACCCAACTATATTGTAGGCCTACAGGTTGAAACGGATTTTTTATTGCTCGTGTTACAGCTATAACACTTTAACGATTTTGTTATCCCGAAAATAGTAGCAGTGTTCTGATACAATCATACAACAGCTATTGTTTGGAACAAGACACTAAATTCAGTAGGTACTGCCTGTCCAAGCAAAGAAGACATTCTGGCAAGATGGGAAAATGACTTCACCTCGTTTAATATTGGTTCAAAAATTATAAATTTGTTCACAAATTGTTGGAAACATTGTGATGTACGAGTTGAGATCATATTTATAATTATTAAATATTGACCAAGGTGGAGTTATGTTTCCATTTTGCCAGTAGGATGTCTTCTTTGCTTGGACAGACTATACAAACCATACAGGAGTTTGAAACCACACATCTTTTGCTCAACAATGTAATCCAATAGGCATGTGTGAATAGAGAGCTGTATTTTAGATTATTTGACAGGAAACATGGCAGAGGTGACTAATCAGGGTAAATACTTGAGCACTCCTCATTTTTTACTCTTTCACCAGACAGTTAATAATGATTAAGTAAAATTCACAAATTATGTTGTACATGACTGTTCAGCTCACACCTACACCTATTCTGTGAGATTGTATTGTATCTTCTCATCCTCACTCTGTAAATCAAACAATCATTCACAAAAAATACTTGATCAATCATATTTAAAACTGATACAGTCATAGAGATATTTTTGCACAGTATGGATTCTCATAATTAATTCTTTTTTTTATCTAGAAATTATCTACTATAAGTATCAACTAATTATAAAAAAGTTTCATAGAACTCGTATTTGTCAAGTCTTGGTAAATGAAATGAAAAAAATCAAATACCCTTTTTTAAAACTTTAAAAGTATTATTTTTCACAAAAAAAGTTTCTATAAAGGGTATTTGATTTTTTTCATTTTATTTATCAATTATTTTAAATAGCCCTAAGCTTAAAGTTCAATTTTCGTAGATACTGTGATACCTTAATTTTCAAGTATCTTTGTTGATCTTTGAATATTGTTATAGTAGATTTTATACTGAAGGTAAAATACGAATATAAAGATTCATGTATTTTGATTAGACTTATTTGACCCATGCACAAAAAACAAACAATATTGAAGACTTTTCATAATTATCCATCAAAGATTCATAAAAAATTGAATCTGTTATATTTTTAATCAGTTAAACATGAATTTGTTCTCTTACAATGAATGAGTTCAATTATCATACGTATACTATTTAAATAGAATTCTCCTGTCCTGTTCATAACTGACTAATAGAGAATTTATTTCAACACTGATACAAATCACATGTATTCTAGATAGGCCTACTGTGTATTATTATGAGGCTCCGTACAATTATTCAATATATTAGGACTAATATAGGTCTTAATAATAATATTAATAATATGATATCTATAATTCATTAGGACTTATACGAGGTTTTTCAGAACTCCCTACCAATATTCTAGGACTGTATATGTAATTAAAAGAATGATATTTAATATTAGCTCCTGATTTTTCATGTTTGTAAATCGTGTCACTTGCGCATCTGCGCATGCGCAATGCAACTACTGTACAAGAGTAGCAATCAACTGCCGGGACATTTATTCGTATTCGAGTCCATCACACCACAGAGCGGCAGACTTGGCAGCGATCCTGCCCGGGAACCGAAATAGAGACCGGGCTTCGAACCCAGAAAACTCAGACACTGACCTTAAAACTATTTTCTTTTTCAATCCATCATGTACGCTCTTTCTCTTCCCACACTTGCTTTTGATGTGTATTATTGATGCAATGCATGTGAAAGAGTTGAACAGCTTTCAAAACAAATTTGTTCGAGTTGAACAGATTCTATTCAACTGATTTTGTTTTGAGTTTTCTAGCTTCAATTGTGAATTGATTGAAGTTTCTCCTGGAATAAATTCAAGTAGGATTGCATTCAAGCACAGAAAATCCAGTAGTAATATCAAAGATAATACTATACTACTGTTAGTATAAGAGTAGAATAATTATATTTAAACTCACTATATATTCTGTTACTAAACTAAATTCAAACAAAACTAAGAATTAATCTATTCTGAAGTGAGTACTAGTAGTTTAATTTTATAGTAGATAAAGTTTAAAGCATGACACTCGATCAATATTTTCTATTCATTTGGTATTACCAAGTTGATACACCAGTGTATTGGTAATAAATGCTTGGTAGTAGGAATTAAAAATGATAGAATTAGTTTATTTCCAGAAGCATGAATCCTTCAAGGATCAAGATAGCTTATTATAATAATCATTCAACATACTAGTATTATGGGGATACAAGCCTTTTCTAGGGAATCAAGTATTAGATTGAGAAGTAGTTAAATAAAAAAATGTATTGATAAGCACTTGATTTGAAATTTGAATACACGCATGAAGAAATTGATCTTGCTAATTGAATAATTGAATTTAATTCATTTCAATAATAAATTCAATAAATTCAAATTTATTGTTCTCATTCTCATTACAATTAAATTTATAAAAGTACTTCAAATTTACAATTTTAAAAATTTTAAAAATAAATAATACTTCTCTAATTACTGTACGATTTCGTAAACTATATTTTTATTCATTTTGACTTGAATGTTTCATTATAATGATTAATACTCGTTTTATTCTGCTGTGTATTATGTGATTGTATGGAAAATTAGGCCGCTATTACACGATAATAGTTCTATGTCATACAACTATTACCAAAGATATTATAATATTTTCTCTATAGGAGAACATATGACATAGAATATGATCATTTATAATATTTGGTTCATTACACGGTAATATTTCATCATCACAGATGTTTTATAATAGAAATATGTCATAGAACTATTATCGTGTAATACCCGCCTTACTCACTCTATAATCTCGAATGCTCTACTAGAAGGTCCAAATACTGTGATTTTGTCTTTTTATCCACTGAAGTTGTTGTTGCATCACTTCAAATAATCAGACTTGTTTGTTTGGAGACCTATTTTCTGGAAATGGATCATTGACTATTAAACCTACCAGAACATCTGCAAAGTTGAGATGCACAACGTTAAAAAGGTACTTGGCACAAAAACTAGTTGTGTTATGTTTACTTAATGCCTATTCTTCGAGATTTGTTTAGAAGAGCTCGACTAAGCTTCAAAACACTTTTGGTCTTGAGATTCCATCATGAAAAATGTTCCAGATTAGAAATTGGCAAATACATTATTCTTAGACTGTTTAGTTTAATACTACATCATAAATATTTTTCAATTGGAAATTTAAGACTGGATGGTGTTCACTGCGAATCTAACAATTCCTACTTAGATCAGAAACTGGCCTTCTTTATTATTCTCCTGGTTTAAATCCAAAAATAGTTAATATTCATTAAAAGCAGTAACTTTCAAAAACAACTTCTGATACCTACTATAAATTAATATTTTTAATGATTTATTTTTGGGGCCATATTATACTATATATAAGTATAAACATTGGAAAATTTTGTATACCTATAAACAGTAAAGTCTAAAAATTGATATTTTGGTTTTTGATAGAGAGACAATGTGATGCTGCATCAATAATATCACATGAAACTGTAAATTTAGTGGTCAATTCAAACTTACTGGATACTTAATCACTTCTAATTTCACAGAGATTCAATATGAGTACGGTACCTTATTCAAAAAGCTTGAAGAGTTTGCTCTTATGACAAAATAAAAATACTATGATATTGATAGAAACAAAATTTAAAAAAGGACAGTAATATCATGATGTGTAATACATATACTGATATACATAATACATGAGAAGATTTCAGAGGGCTAATGATTCAATTTTATTACTCATAGCTTCTATCAATATATCTGAAAATAATTAGTTTATTTTCATTTTCAAGCAGTGAGTGATCCACAAGAAATAAAATTGTTATACGAGCAATGTTAACTTATTAGAAGCAATAGCATGAACTGTTTTGCGTGGAAAATATTCCTTCAATGCTCAAATATATTGATTCTAATTTCTTGGAATATTTCCAATAAAAGAATGTGGGAAAGTATCATGCTTCACAATCTGACAAATATATTATAATATAGGTACTATATTTTTATAAATTGATATAACTTAGACTTTCTTAGCCAGTACCACTTAGCAAATAAATGTTGTCATTATTAATATTATTTATACCCTCTACGCCTCTCATCTCCCAAAATTTTGTAAACAAAAACAATTTGAAACTTTGTGCTGAGGGGAATAACGAGTACAAAATTAGATTAGCGGTCAATTTTCAGTCTCTAATGAGCGTTACTTGTCCTTTAGCACAGAAATAGCCAACTTGTCCGTTTCAAACTTGCTTAGCCTTACCAAATCTAATTGACAATTTGCATGTTTCTTGAGTAATCGTAGAAAATAGTCTAGGTACCGGGATAGGAAAGAGTTAAGGTCATCTCTTTGAGACTGAGTAATAGTAATAGAAGGTGATTCATGTGTAAGCACCAGTCTCTAACATGAACAAACAATTCCCCTGTCTTGTAAATTTCAATTCTGAATGAAAATACTGTACAGGCGAAAGATCTATTTTGCATAACCTTTTATCATTCTAGAAAATATGATAGATTTTCCCTCCTTTTTCCACGAATACATGAGTCAAGTCTACTTTATCAAGTGGTTTAAAGTTTCAAGGTATTATACAAAATTATTCCACAGTCCTTGATGAGTGAGACATTTAATAAACATTTCATAATATGATTTATCAATCCTTCAATAATCTGAGTTGATTTGCCGCCCTCTTGAATTTCCCACTTGAAAGTTAATCTCTCATTTTAGTAATATTATGTTGGCAACACTGAAAATTACAGGTGCGGTAGCCAAAGCCAAATCGGCATCGGCCATGCTTGATTGTTGACATAACCTCAACCTGTGAGTTTCTTGTTGTTTAATAAAATTATAATTCCTCGACTCAATTTTATATTCAGGAAGAACATAGAAGTGGATAATAATAATAATACTTGGTGATCATCAGAAGCATTGAATTTATCTAGATGAATAATTCATTTCAATAATCTATCCAGTAAGTTGGTGACTTTTCTTTATACACTATTCATCCACACGACCTTAATATTTATTATGATAGTAATTTTGTCCTTATAGAATAATGTATCTATTCAGTATCTGATATTTCTGTGATATTCCATAAAAGACTTAAACCAAATACCTAAGTGATGTTCGGGAAACAAAAACAAAACAAGCTGTTGGGGATCCCCCAACATGATTGTATGCATCAAATTATTTTAATTCGAGGGGAGCCCTAAAATTTTACAGCAGTTAACTAGACTATTTTGGTCATCACTTGGGCAGTTGAGGGGATCGATTTTTGGTATTATTTTAATGATTGAAATAAATTTTAATGCTTTTTTATAGTATTTTGAATATAGTCTATTTTTTATTTAAGTGAATCAGAGAGTTTTTGTGCACTGTAGAGCCTTATTTCTGAAGATTGATTTATAATAAAGATTTAATTTATGTGTGAAAAAACAAGTAGATATCATGCATATACTATCACCATATCATCAGAATAAAATTATAGATTCACGCTTTAGACGGGGTTAGGCCAACCTTTTTTGTAATTTTGAGTCCAAAGTAGCGCTTTAGAGCCCTATTTTTAATGATTGAATAAAACAGTAAACAGATAAAACAGGCTTCGCCACCCGAGCTATGACACAACTTGATGGAAATTGTTCAATAGTCTTTTCATTTAATGATAGAAAATAATGGTTCATTGCTCTGTTTATGTTGGATTGAGTAAACCTATGTAAGATTTAGTAACATAATAAATAATGTAACAATTATGACTTTGATTTACAGGTACCATGGAGTAGCACAAGAGGTTCAACCTACTCCATCGACAAGCCTTCTCTTTCAAATTCAGTGAGTAAAATTAGAATTTGCATACTCAATTTACCATGTAGATTATGTGTAATATTAAAACTACACTCTATAAGATTCTTGTAACAAATACACGATTAACGTTTATACTATTTTATTTTGAACTTCCTCAATGCATGGATGAAACGAGAGAATCATTCGAATCTGTACATTTTTTGAAGATTAAATATTCCAAAAATAAGAACATCACATCCAACTACATTCTATTTCACCTTCTTTCACTTCATAGTTCAAGTAGGATTTTTTATTAAATCCAGCTCAATTGTTTTCCAAAATGAAACAATGAATATGGAAGTGAGTTCAGTTGAGCTCATATAACAGAGTCGTTGTACCATTTAATTTTCTGGTAGCCTTTCAATTTGACAGTTGGCCAAATGGATCATTCTGATTATCTCTGAGTTTTAATGGAGCTGCTTACTTTGTCTGTGCGATTGCATTTTGTGTGTGTCTGTATGATGAGCCAACACTCATGCGTGATCTGTGAAACACACGTGGCTTTATCGGAGGAAATTTTGTACACTATTATTATTTATTCCGATCTCCTGTTAGAAATTATTGTAAATTGTTCACTATTATAAATTATTCAACTATATTAGGCTAATCAGAAGTTCTATTTAAACAAAGTTCTTGAATGTAGTTGAATAGTCACATTTGAAAAAAATTTCACAGTATCTTGTTGGAAATTATGGGATTTGGAATAATAATCAACTTAAGGTTAGTTACTTTCTCCTACTGATGAGAGTGCATTCACATGCAGTCTAAAATAAGATGACAAAATGTTTGCTCCCAGCGAGTGGGGCGGCTTTAGCATTGGAGTAGGTGAGACCAATTCAAAAGAGACCGCACATAACATAAAAATAATTAATTAAGTCTCAGATTGTAGGAAACATTCTGTTCTTCAATTTGAAACCAAATTGATAATTTAGGAACCAATATTGACCGAGCTGGAGTAATTTTCCCATCTTCCTAAATGTCTCCTTTGCTTGGACAGACTATAAGTGTTGGGCTGTGCTATATAGCACATATGTTGTGCGTAGTGCCTGGTATAGTCTGTTCGAGCAAAGAAGAAATTCTGGCGATTTGGGAAAATGACTCAAGCTCTTCAATATTAGTTCAAAAATCATAAATTTAGTTTTAAATTGTATGAAAAATTCTTATCTACAATTTGATATCAAATTTATAATTTTCAAATCAATATTGACCGAGCTGGAGTCAGTTTCTCATCTTTTCAGAATGTCTTCTTTGCTTGGACAGACTATAGGTGTTAAGCTGTGTTGTGTTGTGTGAAAGCACCCTTAAATTTGGAAGGAAATTCATAATCCTCTTCCTCTTGTCTAAGGAACATTATTAAACTGCTTTGACGAGAACTTCATGGTTCTCATTTATCAATTTTTCATTTGTCTTACTAGATTCTATAACATTCTAAAGACTTATAAATTCCCCTTATTCACGTATTCATTTATTAGAGTACTTACTTGATACTTGATACTTGGTGTCTTTGCCAAAGACTGGGGTTTCCAGATCGGCAGTGTCAGGTTTGTAGAACCATTTCAGGTTACTCTTGTTGAGGAGGTGCAGCCACTCCAAAAGAAGGATCCTCATTCCACTCCTGAAGCGAATAGAGAGGCCTATCCAGTAGTCTGCTTCTCACTGTCTCTCTGAATTTCGCATGATTCAGGTCTTTTACTTCACTTGGAAGAGCATTGTAGAGTCGTATGGCCTGAGAGGGGAAGCTGTTGTAGGTCCCTGCTAATCTGCAGCGAGGCATCTCCAGTCTGGATGCATGACGGGTGTTGTGGTCGTGTATATTACTCCTTGTTTGCAGCTGTTCTTTGTTATTTTTTATGTACAGCAGTGAGCTCAGTATGTACTGGCTGTAGACCGTGAGGATACCTAGATGTCTGAACAGAGGACGGCAGTGGTCCCGATATCCTGAGAAGGTCATGAGCCTCAGTGCTCTCTTCTGCAGTAGTAATATATCCTGTACCGCTGGAGCATGGCCCCACAAAAGCTGTCCATACATCAAGTGGCTGTGAAATAGTGCATGGTACGCCATTACAAGGCAGTCTTGATCCACCACTTGTCTCAGTCTTCTTAGCAGGTATATCACTCTGGAGATCTTCTGGCACACCTGATGTATGTG
The DNA here is from genome assembly GCA_017141385.1 of Sogatella furcifera. NCBI lineage: Eukaryota > Metazoa > Arthropoda > Insecta > Hemiptera > Delphacidae > Sogatella > Sogatella furcifera. The sequence goes on along the minus strand of CM029551.1, from coordinate 10,690,530 downwards.
GTGGCTCCAGGTCAGTCTTCCATCAATCCAGAAACCCAAGAGCTTGACTGGCTCCCTTTCCACCATCTGCCTCTTCAGTGAGCAAACAAGGATGGAGGTCTTATCCTCATTTAGTTTCAACTTATTTGCTGTGAACCATTTCTTTGCCTCCTCAATGAGTTCAGCACACTGGATCTCCACTCCATCCACTGAGGAACCCCTGGAAATCAGCGTGGTGTCATCTGCAAAGAACTTCACCCTGGCCACTTGTAAAGTTGTTCATAAGGAGAATAAACAACAGTGGGCCCAATACAGATCCTTGCGGGACTCCATGATTGACACTCTGAAGGCTTGAAGAGGCACCATCCAACTGGACCACCTGCTTTCTGTTCTTGAGGTATGACTCTACTGTCTTTAGGACTGTGCCACATAAACCATATCCCTGTAGTTTCCTTATCAAGAGATTGTGAGGCACACAGTCGAAGGCTTTGCTAAGATCACACATTGCCAGGGCAAGAGAATCTCCATCTTCGAAAGCACCCTGTATTCTGGAGGTCAATGCAAGCAAGGCACTAGTTGTAGAGCGACCGGTTCTAAATCCATGTTGGGATGGAGAAAGCAGATTGTTAGTCTCAAAGAATTCCACCAGTTGTTGTTTCATCTCTGTTTCTATTACCTTGGAAAACACAGGAACAATGGAGATTGGTCTGAAGTTTGCTGGATTATCTGTGTCCCCTTCTTGTGGATGGGCACTGTCCTGGCTATTTTGAGTATGTCAGGGAATCTTCCAAACTCAAAACAGCTGTTGATGGCTGCTGCCATTGGTTCAGCTATGATGTCTGCAGTTTCCTTCAGTACAAAAGTGGATAGTCCTTGTATATCCTGTGTTTTTGAATTTTTCAGTCTCTTAACAATTTTGTAGACACGCTCCGCTGTAATAGGTTTCCAAGCATCCATCCTGCATTGAAAAGGACCAATGTTGGCCACTGGATTGAAAGTGCACTCTGCCAGCTCTGCTAGTATGCCATCAACTGCTCCAACAAAGTAATTGTTAAAGTCATCTGGGCTGAGTGGTGACTCTGGTTGAGGTTTCTTTGGGCAATGTGAGTTGATGACTTCCCAAGCTGCTTTGCAAGTGTTTCCTGCTGTCTTGATGATCCTAGCAGTGTGTTCCTTTTTAGCCAGGCCTACCTGAGTTCTGTAGAGCTTTCTTTGTCTCAAGTATTGACTGAGTAGGTATGCTTCTGCCTCTGGTGAGGATGCTGTCCTGTGCTGATGGTGAAGCAGCATCACCAGGTTCTTCTGCATTTCCAGATTCTCTGTAAACCAAGGCCTATTTCCCAAAATGCGATTGGTCTCCTTTCCTTGATTCCTGGATTTATTTCTTCTTTTCTTTGGGAATACAGAATCAAAAATAACAACAAATCCTGCCAGAAGCATGTCCAACATGTATTCTCTCTTTGTGAGTTCAAAGACCTCCCACCAGTCTATGTTGCTGAGTCTCCTACAGAGAAGTGGAATGCACTCTTCTTTCACTGTTCTTGAGTAGCAGCTGTAGTTTTCTTTCCATGTTGCCTGAGGTAGAGGTGAAGCTGCTGTCCGAAACTCCCCAAGAAGAACAACTGCTCTGTGATCAGACAGCATGGGATCAACCACACTGCTTGTATACTCCCAGGAGTTCAAGTTGGTAATGAAACTGTCAAGACATGCGTCACCTCTTGTTGGACTTAGGTTTCCAATATACATGTTGTAGCCACGTAGCAGATTTATAAAAATGTCTCTCTCCTTGGAGGGGGCCTCTAGATGAATGTTGAAGTCACCACCTATAATGATCCTGCTTCTCTGCCTAGTGGTAAGAAAAGTTAGGAATTCTTCCAAGTGTTGTGTAAAGCCTTCAAAGTCTCCATTAGGTGAGCGATAAATGGAAACAATAATAATGTGATGATCCACCAACTCAACTGCCGCAAGTTCAAATGTCAGTTCCTCACAGAAATTTGTAACCTCAATTTTCCTGTAACTTATTTCCTTGTTCAAGTAAACAGCAGCACCACCATTTTTATGCACAGTCCTGGTGTAGATACTAGCCTGGGTCAACATATTTATGTCACCGTAGCAGACTGCCTCCTCATCCTTCAGCCAGTGCTCAGTAATGCACATGATGTCAGGTTCTGCTGTGTCCATGAATAGTTCCAGCAAGTCGAATTTTGTCCTGAGACACTGTACATTCAGAGTTATGATTTTTAATTTCTCTTGGTTTCTCGATTCAGGTTTGCTGGGTGAAACTATCTCAGGATTCCCCTTGACCTCTTTTGAATAAAAAACGGCGTAAAGTGATGTATTTGGGCCACTTGTTGCTATCCAGTATTTCTTCCTTCTGATCAAAATCCACTCCCAGCTTGAAACTACAGTATAAGTCACTTCTGCTTTCTAATTTTTCAAGTGTGAAACTGACTTGAGGAAAATTTCTGTTCAAGTAAGTACTCACGTCTTCCTCTGTTGTTCCCATTTTAATTTTTCCAAGATGAAACCAAGCCTTCTTTTCACCCACTAGAGTGGGCATGGAACCTGCATCATTTTTTGTTGTACTAGTTCCAATTAAGGTTTTTTTGTTTGTCTGTGCTTTTTTATTATCTTTCTTAGCAGCCTTTGCGTAATTCAAGTCAGCACTAGGTTGAGTAGTACTTTTTCCCTTCTTTGTAACTATTTTCCAACCATTTCTATCATCCTCCTCAGCATCATTGTGTGGTTGAGCAAGGTTGTGTTGGTTTTCGTCATTTGGATTATCACAGTTTCTAACACTTAAATTATCACACTTATTTACACATACAGTATCACAGGTTTTATCACAATTTTCAGCCAGACCTGAGGTCTTTTGTTTGATTGTTTTTTCGTCTGAGTTTAGAAGTCTATCTTCTATTTCAAATCCATTCGTAGAATTGGCATCATTTTTACTTCTTGAAGTTGAAGAAGATGTCAGAACATGCAACATACCTTGGTTTTGAGTCAGATCTATGGAAGATTCTTCACTATTATCAATCAAACATGTTTTTTCGCAGACAATTTGAGTAGAGGAATTTCCACCACCAACTTCCAGTTTCCTCACTCTACCATTCAGTGAAGCGAGATTTGTACTTAATTTCCCAATAACGTCGAGAATATCACATAAAGTATCCCCTTCCACTGATTTTTCTTTGTTAACTTGCTCGTTTCCACTTTCACTCACGGTTTGAGCATGAGTTTTTATCAACTGGGCAACCTTTTTCTTACAACCAGCACAGTACCAGATCAAGCTTCCACTAAGAGATTGTATTTTACGATAAGCAGTGTAGGAAATATTTATACAGTGAATATGATACCATTTATTACAAAAACCATCACAAAGTAAACCGTTGTCCTTATCCAAAACTGCTTTCTTACATCCTCCACAGCACGCATTCTGTTTGCTTGCCGATGGCATCCCGTCAGAAAGTTATGAAAATTCTTCTGTCTCAATGTGAGATTTCTAGTTTAAATCATATTCACTAAAAATTTTATGGTGTGCAATGCCTGTTTATATTAAAAGAAAGAGACCTCTTAAGAAAAAGAATTTACTTGGCTATAGTGTTAGCTTAGCTTGAGTGTAGCAAATCTGAGAAAAATTAAGTCTCTTCAATAGACTAAGATATTCGATATAGGTTTCAAAAAATTATCAGTCTCAAGATAAATGAAGATTATATGTGAAAGTAATAGGCTATTATTTGAACTGGTTATAAGTTGAAAATTAAAAGCACAATAATAAAGAGTTTGAAAGTTTAAGCAGAAAAAAATCCTGTTTGTGTTTGGCTTTGTCTTGAATGTCCAAGATAAGAGGTATTAATTAATTAAAAAATGAAAGTTTTCTGCCAAATTAATCAAGTTGATGTGATTAAAGTTCTTTTTTAAGCAAGAAAAGTATCTAATTTTGTCACAAGCACTAAAAGAAATCTATTTCATGAGGTTGACATGCAAAATTTCACGATCTCACCAGTTTAACGTGTCGATTTGAGGTTATATCAGCTCACTACAATTTGTAACTTAAAAACACTATTTCCAGTCGAAATTAATTCACAATACAGAACTTCAAAACATGTTGTGTCGTAAAAGTTTAAAAAAAGTAGATCAATCGCGAAAAAATTTATAAAAACTTGAAAGATAGCGGAGAGCTAGAAACTAGTAGTGGTGTTGGAGCCAGTGCCTCAAAAACTCTTTCAAATATACGAAATAAGGAAAAAAAATAGAGGCAATCGAGCAAGAATTCGTCATTTCCTGATTTAGGTAAGTGAAAACAAAGTTTGTCAGATCCACCAAGTTTATTTAAAATACCATACTAAGGTTTCAATGCTCAGGGCATCATCATCAGTGGAACATCATCAAAACAGTTTTTCACTGATGATAATGCCCTGAGCATTGAAACTCAAGTGTGTTATTTTAAATAAACTTTGTGGATCTGACAACGTTTGTTTTCACTTACCTAAATTATATTTAAGTTCCACAACATCTCTGATAAAAGTGTAAATTCCTGATTTAGTCACTAATAGCCTGTTTCCATTTGTAGGACTCTATAGTTGGCGCAATCTAAGTTGACGAAAACCCCTTCTACCCGAGAAATAGCTACGTTGTCATTTTGCGTGAAATTGAAATTTCTCCTAACGCAAACACATTCAACTGAATGTTAAAAGTGACAGCGTAGCTTCGGAAAAATCACGCGGTGTTGTGAAACTCACTTTTTTATGATAAACCAGCTGTTCGCAGCTCGAACATCCAAGTCGCTTAGCTTCAATAACTGCAATCTTTAACATACGATGATTCATGCATATATCGCTCTTTTTACTTTGAAATTCTTGAGAGGCCAAATTACGATCTTCCGACTAATTTCGACATTTTGAAAAATAATTTCAATTGTTTTTTAACAACTTTCTCGCTTCTACCACCCACTTATCTTCTCAAACAAAAAAGTTTCTAGATCATCGAAAATTTAATGTTTTCTGTTCGAGTAGACTCGACATTGGCAAACATATTCATCAATTGAAACATACTTATTGGTCGGATATAGAAAATTCAAAAACCATTAGAAAGCTCGAATTCTCCTTGTCATTTTGATATAAAAACCTTTATTTTCACTACACTACAACCCATGATTGTGAGAAAAGTGATATAAAAAAGTAATGTTTTCGCGATTTTTCAATTTTTTCAAAAAAATCAAATTTCCTTTGAATCCTTCTACTCAGGAACTTTTTTAATACTACCGGCATATCAAGGATAAAATTCTACGTCTAGATATGGGGTTTAATCGCGAATTTGGAGATGTTCTCATTTCACACAATCTGGCAACGTAGCTATTTCTCGGGTGGAGGGGGTTTTCGTCAACTTAAATTGCGCCGACTATAGTAGAATATAATTTATTAATATATGTTTTTATAAAGCTTGTGTTTCCAGGCTCTAGTTCCCTGACCGAATGGTAACAATTGTCTCAATGATCGCATTGCCCCATGTCAAATTAAATCTCACCAGTAATACCATTTCACACCTAATCACACACCAAAATTATATGCTGGCAATGAACATTAGTGGCTTGATTCGTGAGCTCCCCAGTCATTACTATGTCATTAGATTCATCCATTCGTAATGACGGGTTTCCCTAGCGAAGATGCATCCTGGTCCTGTGATACAGTCCGAGCAAAGAAGACATTCTGGCAAGATGGGAAAATGGCTCCAGCTCGGCCAATATTGGTTCAAAAATTATAAATTTAGTCTGAAATTGTAGATAAGAATGTATTCTACAAGTTGAGACTAAATTTATGATTTTTGAACCAATATTGACCGAGCTGAAGACATTTTCCTATCTTGCCAGAATTTCGTCTCTGCTCGAACAGACTATAGCGTTACATTAGTGATCAGATTTTATACTATCCGGAAATTTATTCACAATTAAACTAATGTTGCCTTCAGAACTTCGTGCCATCACATGTAAATTCACTTGAACAATAAAAAACGTGAATCACCAATCAATAAAAAATACTCTTATTGTTTTGTTTTGAATCATGAGTATGATTTTTTTATCATAAAATTCTCTCTTCAGTTTGATTCTCTGTTTTAATTATTTCTGGTGAAATAATCTGATAAAAATATTTTACTAGAATCATTGATTTATTATCAGACTCATGTAGAATTTATCTCTTTATAAATCCAAATTGATGTTAAAATTGAAATGAATGAGTTTATTCATCTTCAGTCCTTGAGTGTCTCCCTCATCCCAGACTTTGCTAGACAAAGATTCATAATTTTTTCTACATTTCTTAGTTCAGGATAAGAAGGGAAGTGTAGTTTTTCTATTCCTACCCATGAGTTTCATTTTGAAGTGATAACATTTTGTTTACTTTTTTGAATTTATCTTTCATAACTCATGTGAAAGTTTTTTTACTACCATAATAATTATTGTTCGTTTTCTGTAGCCTACTGGCTACCGTAGTCCGTACTGTTGTTAAACCCTGAAAAATTCATGAAGTACTTCTTGTGTTGTTAGCAAATAGTTGAACTACTGTGTTATGTTCTAATGACTGTAATAATTGAAAAACATTCTCAAAATTATATGAGATTTTCGATTATTTATTTGTACAAAGGGTGGAGTGAAAAATGAAAATTTTTGATAATCGTGATGGAATACCTGGGAATAGTTGCCAAATTGGGAGTAAATGAGACCCTCAAAATTTGGGCTCATAGAATTAACATCTTCAGGTGCCACAAAGGCGTCAAAGTTTGAAGAATTTAGCAAAAATTGAACTTTTTTAAAAAATTTTGTTGAAAACTTTACTTTTCAGAATTGTGATAAAATATGAATTTTAGTTCAGTTTAAGGTTTCAATAGATCACCTAAAAAATCTCAACACTCTAAATTTATATTGAAAGGTGCCCCAAAGGGGTTGACAATCTTGATATTTTGTTAAAAATCGGAAAATTTCAAAAGTCTTTGAACGTTTTCAAACTGGGGTTTGGAGTTGAAAATGTGATATAATTTCATATTAACGGCCATTTTTAATGTGCTTTATGCAATACAACTTGATAACAATTGATTAAAAGAACAAATAAATGCTTGCAATTGGTCCTTATTCAAGACATGTGACCTGGACATCAGGGAAGTGAAATAGAATGACAACCTTTTTTCAAGCTGTTAATATTATCAACTTCACATTAATATGTATTGATAGTTAGTATGGAACTATAAATAATTGTGAATTCAATGGCAGAATCATTCATAACATTCAAATAAACCAAGAAATCAATGCTTATTGGTTCAGATGCCAGCTAAAGTCAAATGAATTACCATTACATTACTTATTAAACATTAAAATGGTGAAATGTTGTACCGAACTCATTTTTAGGGTTGATAGTTTATAAGCTGCTGCTACCCATTGTGGATTCCAATAAAAATTATCCTTTATGAGCATAAATCCTTTATTGTACATAACGCGGTTTATAGACTACTCAACGCAACTAGGGAATCAAACAGCTAGTGGCACGTAGTGGTGAATAATTGAAGCTGGAGCAACATAGAGAGCGTCTAGAAATAGAACTTTCTCTCTAAAGACATGTACTCTTTATAGTGGAATCTGATATGTCAAACACTTTTGATGTTTCTTTGTCAGTGTAGGCTATCATCTTCAATGTTGTTGATATCGATATCCATGATAATAGTATTTTTATCAATATATCCAACATAATTATCAATATTACTCCATTAAATTATTCCAATTCATCTAAGGCATTCAACTTGTATTCATAAACGTTTAGGCTACGTGTACTATACTACTTATTCAAATTCAGTATTTTTAAATTGCACTTATAACCACTGGCGGCTCGTGCCCGAGAAACAGGTGAAGTGCCCGTAAATTTTACTGTACAGCACTTCACCTGTTTAGTGGGTACGAGTCGCCAGTGCTTAGAACCGAATTCATATTAATTATGGTAACTATTTTCAGCCATCATCAATAAGTGTTATTATATTACTTGGAATACCACACATTAGTTATGAATGAAAATAAACACTTACTACTTATTCTAAAAATCACTATGTCAATAAACACTAAACACAGGTACCATTTATCAATAAGGTCATAATTAAAATATCATTCATTAACAGTGTTCTCTAGCTACAAGTATAATTTTATTCATACTGTCATCCAGTGGTCTGATATGACAGAACCAGGAATTGATCATTATTTTCAACTCTCAATTATTGATCAATTTCTTTTCAAAATTGGATCTTGGATTCATTCTTTATTGAATTGGAAGAGTTTTTCAATTTGCTGTTGTGTATTCTCTATTTTAAAAGAAAATACAACATATTATCTAACCACAGATTATTAGAAAATCGAGATACCAGGTGTAACAACCGACACCGGTATCTCGATTTTCTAATAAATTTGTTGTTTGACAATATCTTTTATTTAATTCAATATGGATAACTACTACAATATCACATTTACAACTTCTCAGCAAGTACTCTCTATTTCTCCCAAATGTTTGAATAAGGAATTGAATGATATCTGGACAATTTGTTGAAAACATTCTTCTTAAGTACGGTACAATAAACTTATCACAATATTCTTACTTATTTGTAGATTGGTGGTACAATTTGTAGATATGGTTGATGTTGTGGAACTCTATGATAAAACACTATTAGAAATTGTCTAAGTTATTCCACTTTATTGACATTTATTGATACTGGACCACGGTTTCGTGACGTACCTGGTCACATTTTCAACAGGACTTTTTTATTACTGTTACACCAACAGCTTTACCCTGTTTTCAACAGGACTGTGTTTATTGTATCACAATAGAATCGTGTTCCAATAAATTGGAACACATTAATTTGTAAATAATCAATAGCATACTCTTATAATGTAACCGATAAGACATAAAAATCATTGGTAGCTCACATCAAAGGAGTTGTCATAAAAAAATGGGAAGGGATCATATTTGATCTACAAATATTATGATTTATGAAATGTTTTATAATATTCATTTAATTTTTTATTTATTTTCCAGGTAGACCGTAGCCGATATGGAAGCAGTTATCGGTCGCCTAGTACCACTACCACTCCAGCCACTAGTTACAGGTCAACATCGGCCACTAGAGCTGAACCAGCCACCAACAGTGGCACAGGAACCACATCGATTCGTGAAAAATACGCCGGGAGAACGTCAGCTGCCTCAACTGAAAAAGAAACTGACAAACCAGCCGGCAGAAGATATGGGAACTCTTCTTACACAACGCCAGAATCACCTAAAACAACACCAACTCTTCGGTTTGGCAGCACTAGTCGATTTGGTGGACAAATCGCCAGAAGTCCTATCAGTGAAAAATCACCCACTGTTTTTGGAGTGTCACCAGATCAGGAACAACCCAAAGAGAAATTTCCACAATCAACCACTAATGATAAGTTGACTGTTGTTACAAGAAGTACTTCTCCCACTCCTCCTTCTAATAGTACATATTTGAGAAGCAGGCGAGCGGATTTGGATAAAGGGCTTCAGAGACAAACCTCTCGACCAGCCACAAAACCTGATTGCAGCGAATCTGAGACTCAGACTGATGAGAAGTGTTTTCCTACAAAGAAAGAAACATGTGAGAATAAGAAAAGTGAAAGTGAACCTGCACCTAGATCGACATGGACATCCAGATTTTCGTCCCCCTACTCTCCTTCACTATCTTCTTCAACATCTTCATCAAGGTACACCCCCAGATCATCAACCTATAGCACTTACAGTCGCCCAACTGATCTTCCACTGAGATCTACAACTCTCAGTAGAACGCCAGAAAAAGAGTCACATTCCAAGTTCTCTACCCCCACCCCTGCAACAACCACCCCCACGTCAATGTCGCCCAAAGATGGGAAAGATCCTGCTAGGTTTGGAGGTTTCAGCTATGCTCGTCCCACTGATTTACCTAATTTGAGTCCTGTACATAAAGTAGGCCCCACTGATTTCGCAAGTGATGGAGAGAAGTGTAAGAGTGTTACAAAACACTCTCCACTTACACCTGAGAAAAAAATTGCTCTACCTGGTCTAACCCCAGATTCACCAGAACCTGCATTTTTCAATAATTCACCTTTAAGATCCACAAATGATTCCAAACTAACTTCCCCGTCTGACAATAAAAATCGACTGCCACCACAAGTTCCCAAGTCGGATTCATCTAAAACAAATAAAGATTTCAGAAAATCTGTGTTAAATATGGACTTGTCAAGTAAAAGTGATGATGCAAGAAAGCAGAACAGTTTATCCCAAAGTAAGTCAATGGGTAAGTTGGCTACTAGCCAGAAACTTCCAGTAGCCAAACTAAAGCAGCTTGTGATATCGAAAACAATTACAACTTCTTCAAGCAGTGAAGAAGAATCAAGCACTGAGAGCACTGAAAGTAGTTCATCAGAAGAAGAAGATGAGGAAGATGATGATGACGATGATGATGGAGATGATGAAGCAACTATCAGTCCTAATAAACCAGCTCTTGTGAAAACTTTTACAAAGCATTTACCTGAGAAAATGTTGGTCACCAGCAAGACTACATCCCATGTTCCAGTCAACTTTAGTGATGAGTCATCAAAATCAAGTGAGAAACCACCTAGACCACCGCCTAGTCCCAGGCTAAAAGTGATGAAAAACGATGAGGTGAAAAAAGAGGAAGCAAAAGCTACAGTTTCAAGACTTCTGGGACCGGTTTCAAACACTTCTCCAATGAGGTCGGCTAGCTCAAGCGTTGAAGATTTGTCAGAGAAGAGTAATATGAATGAGTTGAACCGTGCAAAAAGTAGAGGTAATTTATTGTTGAAAAGTGGCTCAAATTCAAATATAAAGAAAAGTGCTAGTAAGTCTTCTATGAATAAATCACAAGGTGAACTGAATGGAAATACACATCAAAACCTCCTCACAGTTCCCGATAATACTAATCAAAAGTATTGTATAACAAAGATTGAATCTGGTGAGAGGGCGTGGTGGATGCAAAGTAGCTCAGACATTCCTGGGAAAGGTGTTACAGAAAGTGGGGATATTTCCAGATCAGAGGTTGGTAAGACTGAGAGTAATGGAGATCTGATCAGAAGATCGGCAAGTAAGTCAGGCATCAACAAATCGTTGAGTAGATCTGAAATGATTCCCAGATCACCTAGTAAATCAGAAATGATTTCAAAGTCACCTAGTAAATCAGAGATGTTGTCCAGATCGGCTAGTAAAGCTGAGATTCTAGCAAAGTCTAGAAGTAGATCGGATTTGAGTCGGTCGAAGAGTAGGTCTGAGTTGTTGAAGAGTCCTAGTAAAGGTAATTTGATTAATAGGTCGGGGAGTAGAGTTGATGTGAACGGGGAGAAATCACCTTTCAAAATTACAAGGATTGAATCAGGGGAGAGGGCCTGGTGGATGTCAAGTAGCTCTGATATACCTGGAGGTGTGGAGAAAAATGAGAGATGTTCGAATGGATCTCCTGAGTATGCTGTGAGGAAGATTGAATCAGGTGAGCGGTCCTGGTGGCAGCAGGATAGTGCGGGTGAGAATACCTCCAGTGGAATAGATCCTGTCCCAAAAGATTCCTCGAGTGGAGATCTTCTTGAAGAAACAGCCAGTCAGAAGGAGCGAAAAGAAATCGAAGCGAATTTAGCGGCAACGCAAATGTGGAAAATGAGACGGATGGACTCGGGTTGTCTGGAATGGTGGCTGGACTCGGACGAAGAGAGGAAGAGGAAGGAGGAGAAACGGAGAGCGGTCAGAGAGAAACCTTATATTGGACGGTTCACGAATGTGGATGATCTCCTGGGTTCCCAAGCGCCGCCTCCGTGTGCTTTCCGCACTCCTAGGAATACTTCATCAGAAGGTAAATATGATTAATTTCAATTATTAACCCTTAATTTTTAAGTTTATAATTATTCTAATAATTGTCAATGCTAATCAGACGCTTTCTTCTAAAGTTGGAAGTGAACATAGAATTTCTCTATTTGAAATAAATTTTATATGAACTTCAAAACGATGAAAATATTTGGTTTGGGAAGGGTGATAAAGCCTCCTGTACACGGGGTTAGTAGTGGCGGCCAGTCGAATAGCTGTGGCACAGCTCTTGTTGTTTTACTCAATGACAAGGCAAAGGCTGTGATTGGCTACAGCTTTTCGACTGGCTGCCACAACTAACCCCGTGTACAGGAGGCAATACTTTTAAAATGACAAATTTACCTCAAAATTACAATATTAACTTATTTATTTGCATTTTACTTGAACGGTCTTTTATTAAATCTATTACTTTTTGTTAGGTAAAGAAGGATAAATTCACTATAATATAATGCTCTTCATCAAATAATTTTTGAACCCCCATTAATGTAATACAACAATGTAAATATCAACAATGAAATTTATATTTACTAAGGTATCTATCCTTACTCTGAAGCTGTCAAATAATAAATGAATCGTATATTCAAGTTCTAATTACCAGTTTATAATTTTTCCTTAAGATCTAGCTCTAATATAGCTTATAGCTTATAATATTAATAAGATAGCAATGAGTCTTATGTGAATCGAGTTTACAGTTAAATTCAGGCCTATTGCCAATTGACATTAATCTAACATTACCGTCAAATCTTGTAATGAATAATATTGAATAGAAGATCTTACATGTATAATTTGAAGATAATGAGTCAAAATCTAATTATTAGAAATAAGTTGAACTTCATAATTGCATATGAGTTAATTAGGAAGTAGAATTACTAGAATATAGTAAGAAAAATAATAGATATTGTTGAATAATACTTTGATTATATAAACTTTACGTACAGGATCATGGTCTGGTATTCGACAACACATCATTAACTTGACCATGTTGAACACGAAACCATGCTCCTGTATTTAAAGTTCATTAAAAATTTGTCAATATCTTTTATTCTCTTATTATGGAGAGATTTCACAATATCACCATCAAATCTAAAAGTTTTATCAACAAAAATTGCTTTTATGCTTTTTTCCAGCGACAAAAAATCAAAATATTTTAATTCAAATGAAAATAATTGTTAATTCAAAGGCAATTCTAATACTTAATTATTTTATTCTTAATTTTTTCGAAAACAAATATTATCCGAACATCCCTGATGGTTGCTTATTAATTAATTACATCTATAAGAGTTGATTGTCTTTGGTAATACTATAATAGTTCTATTCATATTCCAAATTTAGTCAATTTTTTTCTTATTCAAATGCTGATTTGAAATGCTTTTTTGTTCAATTTATGAAAGTTTTAATGATAAATACTGAAATATGTTATCGATTGATATGAATACACCCAGTCATTGATTTGTTCAAAAAATATCGAATAAATTATGAGGTAAGTCATCTTCAATGAAAAACGTATCCCTTAATTCAATCAAGGTTTCATATTCATAAGAAAGTCTTATCTGATAACCCAAAGTACCAGCTACTGAATTCAGGCGTGCATGAATTGCATATGAAATCAAAAACCGCATGAAAGAATAATAAATACTCGACAAATCGTGCAATATGCATGTTTTTCATGAGTTATTAGTCAGTTGAAAGATGCGTTTTGCACAACCGGGTTTTGAATGAATACAAGAGAAGCACTGTGGTCTAGTACGCGCAAGCTGAGAAGAAGACACGCTGTTACAATACATTTTTAATTGTAGTGGCGTGTCTTCTCAGCATGCACGAACTGTAGAAATCTCTAGTTAGCATCGCGGTCAAGGGTGAAACTTGAAATGCATCCTTAGTGAAAGAAATCCCAGTATGAAATTGATACACGACTGATTTTATCGCACACTGGAAGTGCGAAACTTGTAACCAGCGCATCGTAGATTTCATGATTAGCTGGCGAGGAGAAATTTAGTTTCCTCTCAATGGTTTCCTTCCTCTATTTATCCTTGTAATAAATAATTTTGATTCTAAAATTTTCGTTTTATGTTGCATTGGAATACTTCAAATATAGGTAGTTAATGAGCGTTATTCCAGGTAGGTATTTTGTTGACGATACCGTAGTCTATTACGAATTAATTACGTATTAATGTGTAAAAAACTACTCTATTATAATTTTCTGTCATTAAGAAGTTTGAATAATAATTTCATGAAGACTTTGTTGTAATGATTGTAACACAACATGATCGTATTTCATGGATTTATTACAAATAAGTTTTGTAAATTTTAATCTTTGGATGCATAAATGAAATGTATAGTCTATGACTGGTAATTGAAAATTGAAGGATCCTAATCTAATAAATATCATGAGTGAATTCTGATAATACTCAGTCTATTTGTTCCATTGGTTCACTTCTAGGAATACAATCTTTATTCATTTATTCAAAATTTAACTATTTTTGTGAATTTATAAATTTTTTATTCACATTTTACTTTCATATTCATTTTAATGTAGCCTATTAATGCATAAATATTATTTCAATACCTTATAATCATAAATGAATTAAGTTCTATTAACATCAATTAAACTGTAATCACTCATCCCGTCATGGGTGGTGTAAATAACAAAAAAATTATATATGAAATCTAAAATTATTCATTTGGGTAAGTGAAAACAAAGGTTGTCAGATTCACAAAGCCTCAGTTTTCCAATGATGATGCCCTGACCATTGAAACTTAAGTATGGTATTTTAAATAAACTTTGTGGATCTGACAACCTTTGTTCTCACTTACCTAAATTATGGATAAGTTCCACAACATCTCTGATAAAAGTGTAAATTTTATTATTTATTTGAGTAATTCTCTTCGTAAATTTCTCTTCTAATGAGATAAATCTCTTTAAATTGTATTGCTAAACAATTGCCATGTTGTATATCGTTCATTTTAATTTGGATTGGAAATAATATCTCCAAATTCACTGGGCGAGAAAATCTGAATACTTTTATTGCAACTTTTATTTGTTTGTTTGTTATGAGGGTGAAGCCCACATGAGCTCATATGCTTGTGCGTGGGTAATGATATGGATGATAGATGACGACTATTTTGAGGTAGTCGAGACCGACGGCTTATCGTCTCCTCCGAAAGACGGAGGTGGCCGTATCTATGTGATTGTGCTGTGGTCAAAAATTGTTCCCCGCTTGGGATTTGAACCAGGGTCACACAACCATTTGGATTTACAACCATCTTAATGGTAATCTTTAGGCTCATCAGAATGTTATTGAAAAACAGGATGAAATCTCCTGTAATTCTCAATTTTGAGCTGATCTGTTGGTAAAAATTATTCTCCTTGCTCTTATTCGATTTTTCATACCAGAGTATTTGTGAGTGTTAGGTATCATAAAGGTAGAGTTAAGTTGAATGTGAATGATAAAGGTATGAAAATATCTAATTAACAATTACTATTGAGCAGTTTAAGATTAACTATAATCCACAAAAAGATCCCCAAATTATATTTTATTTCCAATTTGATCTATTTAAAGAGTATTCTTTGTCATCTTGAATTTTAGGATGAAATTTTAAAACTGATAATGTTGATTACATTGAGAAATATATATACTTTCTATTTTCAATGTTTACAAATTTTTGTCCAATTGGGATAATTTAGAGTTTTATTTTATCTTTCCAGAATCTTCCAGTGAGGACGAGTGCTTCCTGACAGCTGATCAAGTACGAATTCATGAAGGATCGCCGCCACCTAGGAGAAACATAGCTGCTGGAGATGCAAGACCTGGAATGATTAAGGTGACAATAGAATATTATCTAGTACAATAATATTTGAATTCAAATACTGATTCATTTTACTCCACAAGGAAATTAATATTTTATCAATATTTCGAACTCTTCATCCCAAATCAGTTTGCCCCATTATTTATTTATTTAAGAACTTTGACAAATGTTGCCAGGCTGGAGCCTATTGCAACCAAAAATTACAAATGTTGAGAAAGTAGAATTAAAAAGTAAAATGACAAAAGAGTAAAATATTTTTAATTCAAATAAATTAGAATTCCGAAGGATAACTCTAATTTTTACATCGTTCTATTCAACTTTCTTTGGGTCTTGTCTGTCAGGCTGAAAATTTGTAAATTAATTTTCATCCACTTCCCGACGAGCTAGAGACTTGAAACTTTTAGAATAGATCTAAACCTGATGACAATGCATCCTTCAATAGTTTTATTTTTCATTACCAATCGAAATTGTGAATGCCTTGTGAAAATTGTCTTGTGAATGATGTAAATCATAATTGAAATATGTAAGCATCATAGATCCTATAGTTCAGGGAATCATAAGTTTGGGATAGTTGCTGATCACGATTGCTATAGGTACTGGATTATTCTGAAGAATTAAGGAAGAAGTAATGCCAAGTTATTGGTATAGCTTTGCACATTTCTCATACTGTGGAATTTGTAAAATATTATGTTTTCATAGTTCTCCTACATTTATCATTTTTGTATTAGCATTCTTTCTTGTTTTACCACTCTTACAATAAGGTTGTCGCTAGTTGGTAGTTGGTGAGAATAAACCTTATCTTCCATGCTGATATCTTCTAGGTCGTAAAAGCAAACCTATTCCCATCATCAACATACAAAAATAAAGATGTTGCCAAATACAGTAACGAAATGAATTACAGTTTCGTTGACAGTCAACCGAAATCCCTTTATTGGACCGGAAATTCCAATCTTTCACCTCATTCAATTTTATTAGATTCTTCTAGAAACTGATTTGGCTCAATTGAGTGATTATCTTTTTCGTCAGTAACTCTTTATGAGATTTGAAACAAATGAGCTTGAATCCTGTTTAAAGCCAGTTGAAGATTTGCGGGAAACCTGGCTCGGTTCGACTTGAATTCCTGACGAGATCGTGGGGTGTTTATAGTCCAACCACGAACTGTATACTTCGTGACCACTATTACTCTTTGTAATTAGGCTAACTCATATTGTGCTCTGCTCGGTTCAAGTTCAGCTCTGATCGAATCCGTTCGTTGTGATAGCTAGACAATGAAGTTGAAGCTTCAGCGGGCCTCATTTCTGATTTCTATCAGGCCTGTAAAATTTTCTCGCTACGACTGCCTATTTCCAACAGTGATGCGATCTGGTAATAGTATCGGTTACATTCGCAATGGTCAATTTCTAATCCATTAACATCTACGTTTTTCTCACTCCATTTATTTCTCCATTTATGTAAGTACTCCTAACTTCCTGATTGCAATCTTCATAATTCAAGTCCTGCATTTCACTTTTTGTTTCGATGTTTTCCTGATGCTCATGTTATTTACTCAACTCTCTTTTTAATCTTGATCTATTCCAAGCACTTTTTTCATTAGAATAATGTAACTTATTTATTAATAATTTTCAATGGTATTTTCTATCAAATGAAGAAACAAGATGTTGTCAAACCACTCATTTATTAAAAATCATCGAGATACCGGTTCCGGTTGAGACTACACCATTATAAATCACTAGTAAACTCTAATTGTGTAGCAACCGAAAACGATATCTCGATTTATCAATAGATCAGTAGTTCGACAACATCTCTTCTTTTCATTTAATATGAATAACTATCACAATATCACCTCCACAACTACTCAAAAAGTATTTTGTATTCTGGTCTCTTGGGCTATTCTATAAATACTTTGCATAGGTATAGTCTGTCCAAGCAAAGAAGGCCCTCTGGCAAGATGAGAAAATGTCTCCAGCTCGGTCAATATTGGTTTAAAAAATATTGATTTGGTCTCGAATTGTAGATCAGAATGTCTCCTACGATTGAGACCAAATCAATAATTTTTGAACCAATATTGACCGAGCTGGAGTAATTTTCTCATCTTGCCGGAGGGTCTTCTTCGCATGGACAGACATCAGTCATGGTTACTGAGTTTCTTTTAGTACTCTATCAAGTAGCCTATTGCAATTATCGCTGGCCAATCATCCAAATTCAATTGCAGAAAGCTGGATTCCAATATTTTTTTACATTACCTGAAACGAATAATAAATAAAAAAAGATTAATTATGTACATACGAGTGAATCCAGTTAGCTGCATTACATTTTTAATTTTTCCAACTAATTCCGTATTGAAAAAAATAATGATAGAAGAAGAATGAATGCTTAGTAGTGCCAATAGAACATAAGATTATGGGTTGAAAATATTTCACTGTAGCTGTCTCTTGAATAGAGTTTTTTTCAAAAGTAGCAATCGACTTCCAGAGTATTTTGAATTCTTTTGTCTCTGAACTTTAATTAGGCAATTTATAGAGGCATAGG
The DNA here is from genome assembly GCA_017141385.1 of Sogatella furcifera. Taxonomy (NCBI): domain Eukaryota; kingdom Metazoa; phylum Arthropoda; class Insecta; order Hemiptera; family Delphacidae; genus Sogatella; species Sogatella furcifera. Next base: position 10,672,324 of record CM029551.1, on the reverse strand, counting down.
AGAGTGACGTTCAACCTCCTTTCCCCCTGAATGACCAGAGCGTTATAATCAGTAATGACAGCCAAAGACAGGCTCATTCTCTATACCTGGGGTGGAATTCTTAAATTATTATGATTTTCAAACCCTTTCGTTTTTGTGACCGTCTTTCTAACGTGCATCACGGTTGTCACCAGATGATAAGAATAAACTGTTACAAATTTCTAGATTTGTCCAGAACTGGCAATCACGTGTAAAATTGTTTCCTGAGAAGGATTATAATAACTGTGCCTCATGTGAATGTGAGTGTAATCATTTATTAAAAATTGAATAATTGAAAGTGAAGCTATGTCGATGCACCATAAGATGGAACTTATTATATGTCTAAAGCCTGGTCATTTTTGAAAGTTTATACATTACCAACAGCTCTGATTGCCATTCAGAATGTCAAATTATTACTAGGTGATAGATCGAATTTAACAGACGTGAATTTAATCTCCACAAGACACAGAGATAATATTCATATTCAGTATGTTTCATTAGTTTAAAATGATGATGCATGATAGAACATAATTTTTAGTATATGAGTTTTTGGCTCATTAGAAATGGAAATATTAATAACCGTACAATCATGCACAATATCAATTCTGAAATTAATATTAATTATTAAGAAGTTAAATTTTGAAATATATTTGTTCTTTTACTGAAAAATAATATTCAACAATGAATGTTGCTGTATTCTGTCTTAAAAAGGTTTTGAATACTTCCAACGCGCTATTCGAAAAGAATCCATTACAGTACTTTATTTTATTGATAAATTCATGTTTTGCATACAATTTATAAATTAACTTACTCGAATCATAGCATTAACATAAAATATAATAAAGCTTCAAGTTGTTGGTAGACTACCAGTATAGACTAAACATAGAGTTGAATAATTTTTGTTGATAGTTTGTTTTCATTTCTAGTATCCATCACTAGCTCCCAATCAGTTCTCAGTTTTAAAACGAGAATTTGAAGAAAATTAACATATTTCCTAGTTTATTGTGCAAATTTTTCCGCGGTTCTGATATTGTCACTAATTTTAGAATGATGACTTAAGGATCCGACTTGTTTATCACAAACAGAGAGGTCATTAGACGGTAGAAGAACTAGAAATGGAATAAGACGATATTATCAGTTAACTAATAACACTGGTTCAGTATCTTATGTCAATCAACCCATCTTTAAAATCACTTGAATAACTGAAATTCTCTAGGTAGAATTCTACTGCAGGCTCTCAACGTGAGCATTTAATAGTTGTACCTCATAATAACCAGCTTTGCAGACTTGTTATTTTCACTTGCTCTTTGTCGGCTTTTCTCATATACAAATAAATTGTATCATTCAATACTATAGTTATGAATCGATGCTGCATTAAAATATATTGAACTGTATCAATTTTTAGACTTAGCATGAAATCACTGGCGGCTCGTCAGGTGAAGTGCCCGTATCTTATGCTGGACAGCACTTCACCTTTTCCCAAGGCACGAGCCGCCAGTGAATCAAAATATATGTTCATCATAAATATATTTAAAAAAATTAACCTGAACGCCTTAAAGCTCTATTCTCCTTATGATAATTTTGAATGGCCTCCAGTTCTATTCTTGCCATGAATATTCAAAAAAATTTCTATTTCTCCATTGAAATTCTTTGAGGAGATTTCTTTGAACTCATTCATGATCAATATCAAGTCTATGTAATATTTATTATTTTTATCCATTGTACAAAGCACTGGAAGCATAAATATGATAACGAAAATGAAATTTAATACTGCAGTGATATTGAAATTCTGTACGGTACTAAAAATATTAGACCAATGATAAATACAACACTATTTTCTAAAAAATGCTAGTAGGCTAGTCAATTCGATGATTCTAATTTTATATTCACACTGACACACTTGAACAATTTTAGTCTACTTTGAAATTGTGGTACTAATTGCTTTTTATCCCAATGTCTGTTGTATAGCGGGTGTAGAATAATCGTTTATTAAGTAATACGTAGTTTATTAAGTAAATAATGTTAATTTATTAAAAAATCAAACTTTATATTCTACTGAATTAATCTCAAGTAATCTATTATCAGCTGTTATATATCATGGAACTCCACTACATAACTAAGAAATCTAAGAAGAAACTTAAATTCAGATACTCACATTATGTTGAATAGGATATCAAGTAATAGGATATAGGATATGTTGAATGTCCTCTTGATACTCATGAGTTGCAGCATATACTTTCTACTCTAGTTTGCAGCTGCATTTCTGCTGTATTTTTACAATTTCAATTCCATTTATTACTAGAACATTTGAATTTATGATAAGATTCTGTATGTGTTTCCGTTCTCATATCTAACGAGTGGGAAATCCGCCGTGGAAACCTTGGAAATATCAATTGAATTCGAATGATTTCCCCATGAATAAAAATCATGTTTCGGATTGCAAATATTATATAATAATTTCTCCACAATAACAATCAGTTGCAAAACAATCGCTTTCAGTAGGCTAAATAAGCGCAACATTTTAAAGAAGGCGTCAGTGTTCAATAGATACAGCAGACCGAACTCGCCTATAATTATGATAATTTGGCGCCTTTTAATTACAGGTATAAGGCCTGTCTGTCAACTAGATGCGTTATTATTGTTGGTTTCTCTTCAAACAGCATCATCACAGGCGAAATATCCTGTCACAAACTAAAGTTCGCCGAATCTGAGAAGACACTCCATTACAATATACTTTACATTGTAGCGGCGTGTCTTCTCAGCTCGCGTTAAGTATAATAACAATTCTGGTCTTTTTGGAGAGAGGCGTGAGCCAAGGTCTCTATTGCCTCGTCGTCCAGTTATAATCTTTTAAACCAAAGAGGACCTTTGGGCAACATGGGAAAATCACTCCAGCTCGGTCAATATTGGTTCAAAAATCATAAATTTAGTCTCAACTTGTAGAATACATTCTTATCTACAATTACAGACTAAATTTATAATTTTTTAACCAATATTGACAGAGCTGGAGCTATTTTTCCATCTTGCCAGAATGTCTTCTCTGCTTGGACAGCTTAGCTAGTTACCAATAATTAACACGATAATAACTGCCGCAACAGGAATTCATCATGCAGATAGATTCTGACCAACCCAAAACTTGGAATTTTGATGAATTCCTCACAGACATTGTTGAAAGCATTTGTTAAATGGCTTTTGAAAAAAGCTAACATGACAAGTTACCAAATAATAATTAACACAAGTTTAATTAGGTACCGTAGCTGATTGTTTGATCAAATGAATAGATGGAGATGGAGAACTGTGAATGCTATTCTCTAATCTAAATAACATAAAGCTGATGATAACATGCTAAACATCAATAATAACAGCAAGCTAACTACAAAAGGTCAGATATTTTTTCAAAAAATTATATTGTAGTATCTAAGTTTTAGTTTGTAATTAATAAATGTTTAGCAAATAAAGTCTACGCTTAGGTTTAGACTTTTCCGTAAACATAGAGGGATCTTTAGTTGTGGGACCTAGCTTCTTTGGTAACTGGTATTTTTTGTAACATCTTATCATATTGTGTTTGAAGCTATCAATATTTCACCATTGTTTTTTGTTTGGAAAATAAATTGAATTGAATTTAAATTATTAATAATTATTATCGTGGTTATTACTCATTGCTTATTTCGTTGAAAAATCTAGAGTTTTTTTTAATTAGAGAATTTTAAGAAAGAAATTTGTTTAAATTTTAATACTGATTAAACAAAGAAATTTTATCAAATTTTACAAATTCTATCTAGGACAGGTATGAACAGTTTCATCACAAACTATGAAAATTCTGATCGATTCTCTAGTATGTGGCCCTGTGGTATTATTAACAATAAGTGAGTAGTAATATTTATTGTCTATTTCCATCGGAATTTCAAATGAACCTGAATGGTGTAGTCTGTCCAAACAAATAAGACATTTTGGCAAGATGGGGAAATGGCTTTAGCTCGGTCTATATTGGTTGAAAACCTATAAGTTTGGTTTCAAATAGTATATCAGAATGTTTCCTACGATTTGATACCATATTTATAATTTTTTAACTAATGTGGACCAAGCTGGAGTCATTCCCCTATCTTGATGAATGTCTTCTTTGCTTGGACAGTCTCTATCTGCAATTCAATGAAAACGTTCACCATGCATAATTAAACATTGAAAATGGGTACATCATTTAGAATAAGCCTGTATAATTTGTATATTAAGTATACAAAGTATATCAAAGTATATAGCTATACCATTGTGGCTATCATGTCTTTTCCATCACTTTTCTGATCTCCCATACTTCGGTAATATTTGTTGAGTTTCTTACTCACCTCTTCTTCCTATCAAATAACTTCCAAACATGGTGTCTATTAATTTTGAAGGATAGTGATATTATTGTATATTCGGAAGTGAAGACTCAGTCAAATAATAATCTATTAGGTATAGTCTGTCCAAGCAGAGAAGACATACTGGCAAGATGGTATGACTCCTTCTCGGCCAATATTGGTTAAAAATTTATACATTTGGTCTCAAATGGTAGGAAACATTCTCATCTAAAATTTAAGATCAAATTTATATTTTCTGAACCAATATTGATAGAGCTGGAGTGCCAGAATGTCTTCTCTACTTTTCAGCAGCGGTTGCATCTGCGAATATTTGCAGAGAACTTTTGTGTCATGCTGCATGCAGTTGTTTCATATTATTTGTTTGCATAGTTGACACTGCAGTAACGCTTTCTTTCAGCATACATAATCAATAGAACAAACCTTGCCAACTATGGTCGTGTCTCGCAATATTTGCAAATCAAATAACCTGGGACCGAACAAACACAAGTTGAAAAAATCTAGGACATTGATTCTGTCATAATACCTATTAACGATTTTTATGGTCAGGTGAAGGATTTTCGTTGTAAACACTCGGTTGTGCCCTTTTTCAAACAATATACTGTTGGAAATTTATATTGGGCTGTATTAAAGAAATCTACAGAGATTTTTTAAACATTGCTTTTAATTCTCAACGAATTCATCTTTAAGAACAGTGTTACTTTCTGATACAATAACTTATCCCTATTCAAAATACGTTATATATTTGAGTTTTTTATTTTAAATAATAATCACAGTACCCTTTTCCAATAATTTTTTATTGAAAAAAGGGTACTGTGATAATTATTTAAAATTAAAAAAAAAACAGTGATAAAAGTATCCCTGAGATAGAAGAAACACGCTATAGTTGAGGTATATTTTAAATTAATTAGAGTATTATTCAATTATTTTTAAAATAAATTATTAATTTATTCCAATGGTTGATTGTATGAGTTCCTTCCTATAAAGAATTAATGAATGATATCTTTTTTTGCATTTAATTTTATAATTGTAACGAAATATTGCTGATTTTTTTCAATATACAATGAATATAAACGTTAATTAGTCTTGAAAAGTAGATGAAAAGATAGTAGAGGTAACAGACAGTAGATTAAAAAAGAGGGCTGAAGGTGGATTTTCAACTATAACTTTCAATTTAATTTCAATTTCAATTTTATTTCAACTGATGGTGGATGTATTATTTATTTTCTTTGTTTCAATTCATTGATCACGAGAACAGTGCGCACGCTATAAAGCTACTCACTATTAAGTTTAGAAAGAAATTAATCACTGAAAAATAGCTCACTTAAGAGTGGAAAAACTCCTTTTGTCATGACTTTTCATAGTTAGAAAGAGAAATAGCGCACTAGAGAGTGGAAAAACTTCTGTTGATATGTCTTTTCATAGTTTTCCATTGCTGGTGTCATTGTCCTTGAAGTACTGACATCCCCGAATTTCAAGTCGACTCTTTCTATGTGGGGACAACTGTTTCTAGAATTTCATCCATCTAATCGCGTGACAGAGAGGTTGAAAAAGTAATGCTTCAACATGCCAAGTTCAGGGCGAAATGCATGATTCCGTTGTCTGATTCCAGTGTTGTTCCATGTATAGTCTGTCCAAGCAAACAAGACATTTTGTCAAGTTGGGAAAATGTCTTCTGCTCGGTCAATACTGGTTCAACAATCATAAATTTAGTCTTAAATTGTAGGTCGGAAAGTTTCCTACAATTTGAGAACAAATTTTTAATTCTTGAACCAATATTGACCGAGCTGGAGTCATTTCTCCATCTTGCCAGAATGTCTTCTTTGCTTGGACAGACGGTAGGAGAATGAACGAATCACGCACAGTGCGTTGCTTGTTGTACCTGCGCGTATCTTGCTACGCAATTCGAGATCTGCGTGAGTGCGTGAGCTCATGGAAAACAATCTGATTCAACGTGACATCAAGTGCGTGTCACAGTTCAATGCTCGTTGTGTTGTGTCGATCGTATAATTAGCATACATAAGTTGCTCTTCCACGTGCTATTTCCGATGTCATCATTTGTATTGTTGTTATGTTTTTGTTGTTGTGTGCTGTGAAGACTCCTCCAGGCTGCATTTACATTTATTTGAACTCTTGAGCTCGTCCACATCGATCTAGGTGAGATGTGACAGACACTTTCTCTCCTTTCAAACACTGGCTGAGATGTGATTGTATTGGAAATGTTTCAACATTTTGAAACAATGATAATTGAAGTTTCGTTTCAGACATTGTGTTGAATAAAGTGTTATGGAAATGAGTACCTAAGTGGAGAAAAGTAGAAAATCTCATTTTTTGTATCAACTAGACTTGAGAATTGGAAATTTGACTGATGAGTATTATAATAATTTTGATGCTCCAAATGATTAGTTGATGTGAAAAATATCATCAATATTTATTTGTCAGAAAAATGATCAATTTCTCCATTCGCTCAACTTTGGAGTCCTATTATGTAATGTATTTTATTTGAAGTAAATTAAATAAAATTGATTATTAATAAAGTTTTTAGGATGTCTTTGGTCTTCTTTATTGTAGTTCAAGAAATAGGCCTACATTCACAATCTTCTTCTTAATTTGACCGTTTTAAATATAAACTATTTATATTCAGTTTTTTAGAAGAGCCAAAAATATATTCTAAAAATCATTCAATAGATAGATAACTATTCGTCATAGTAAATTTAAATAGTACCGCCAACACCAACGCTTCCTACACCAATCAATGACAACGAAATGAAGAAGGCAGTGTTGGAAATGGATTAACATCCGAAAGCGCTCCACATGTGAGTAGAAGTTTATTTAAACTAATATTCAAAAATGTTTGACTGCAGAGTCGTGTAAATTAGTTCAAAGTGAAATATTTACTAGCAGTTCGTGATGGAAAACAAAATAGATGAGTAGATATATAGATAGATGTCTTCATTTTCCACTTTGCACATTACATAAAGTGTTGGTGCAAACTGCAATAATTTTAGGCCGTTCTCCGCCAAGACCGAAGAATTACATTTAGGCTAATCGTACTGTATTTTATTTGATACCACATAATTTTACAGATTAGGCTACTTCACATTTTTGTGAGACCAAAAACATTCTATTCATGCATTTTTTGTTATAATTCTCCCACATTCCTTTCGTTCTCATTAGAAATGCATCAGTTACTACTCATGAATCTTTTCATCAATTTTTCTCGCCCGAAAGAACCCTCTTGTCAACAATTCATCATCATTTTGTGGGCAGTCTTTGTCTCTCAAACCTTCGGGGCTTCTTGGGAGACGGCAGATGTTCTACGAGCGAATGCGATGTCACGGCAGAAAAAAAGTCGGAATGATGGGATGGGTGAAGCCGCGACATGTGGAAAGAGACAGAAGTACTGGAGGATAAAAGTGAGAAGATGAACCAATATTGCTAGGAGATAGAGTGGGATAGTAGATTGATATTGAAGGAAGTAAAGAGAGAAAGTAAAATTAGATACAAGGGAGGTGGATTGAGAAAGAGAAGCTGTATTACAAGTAGGGTCTGTCCAAGCAAAGAAGACCCTCTGGCAAGATGAGAAAATGACACCAGCTCAGTCAATACTGGTTCAAAGTTATTGATTTGATATCACCCGTAGGAAACATTCTGATCTGCAATTTGAGACCAAATCAATATTTTTTGAACCAATATTGACCGAACTGGAATCATTTTCTTATCTTGCCAGAGGGTCTTCTTTGCTTGGACAGACTATAGATGAAGAGAGAAAGTGAAGCGATATTTGTGGGAAGTTGGAGGGTTACTATAGTCTACCCAAGCAAGGAAGACATTCTGGCAAGATGGGGAAATGACTCCAGCTCGGTCAATATTGGTTCAAAAATTATAAATTTGGTCTCAAATTGTATGAAACGATCTGCTTTACAATTCAAAATTATGATTTTTCAATCAATATTGACCAAGTAGGAGTCATTTTCCCATCTTGCCAGAATGTCTTCTTTGCTTGGATAGACTATACACGGTGGTAGAGTGAGAGACAGTGTGGGAGAAAGTTTCTGTCGAGGGAGGAGGCTGAGAAATAGAAAGAAAGAATTGTCAGGTGCAACCTAACCTAACCTTCAAGACGCCAGCTGATTTCAGTTCGCCGGCTGACCGCCAGGCAGCGCAGCGCCAGTCACAACAACTTCAACTTGTTTGGATCTTCAGTTGTTTACCGGTAGTTGTCGGAGTAGTTTGTTGGATAATGGCGCTGACCTGTCGCGTCCAGTACCTCAACGATTGCGACCCTTTTTTGTATGCAAGCACCCTTCCAGAGCCGACTCGACCACCAGTTCACACTTTCAGCTGTTCGCTGCCCCTTATCAACCAAGTGGCTGCCGTACATCGGCTGCTCAAAGCACCGCATAGGGTGAGTTGTGTTTGACAAGCATGTTTCAACCTGTCTGTCAGATAATACATGTGCGCGTTTCAACTACCGAAATTGTTGCTGAGAGGGTTGTGCAGTTTCTCGTTGATTAGATTAAATTTTAATCAACGTATCATATTTGGTTGTTCCAATGATGCCCGTAGAAAAATACTTGTAAAAATGTAAATGAATTGATAGAATTTAAGAGAATGGATGTTTTCTTTCTGATACTGTATTAGTATTTAGGGAATACATATATTATTTAGATAATACTGTATTTTAATATATTTAGAAAGAAATATACAGGGAATAATATCGTTGTAAAAATACTTGAAAGTTAGTGGTCGACCACACGTTGATAGGTTGACTTGATCAAGTAGAGATTAGAGAGAATCACCTATCACAATTATTATCAACGTGAATCACAATGATCATCAGAATCACAATTATTATCAGAATCACAATTATTATCAGAATCACAATTATCAACGTGTGGACCGAATTGAACATTGAACCAAATGCATTAGCATTGTCGACCCCTTACTCTTGGAGTTGTCACTAAGAGAATGTAAGTTACTTCCCTCATTGCATTGATTTTCCTTTTTTATTGGATTGAACAATTCAAATCTGGTTGTACTGATAACGGTGTAATCATAGACGAGAAAAAATTGCACGGGGTTGTTTCTTGATGCGGTTTCTCCAAACTTTCAAACTGCTCAGATTAAAAATGATCTATAGATCAATAGAGCTGCCAGGATATATCTCCATTTCTTGAATAATCTAGAATTATTATAAATATTCTGATGCCATGATGTCATAACTTAATGTTTCAAATTTGTAGCATTGTCTTTTAAATTGTCTTGAAAATTACTGTATGTCAAACCCCTAGAAAGTTATCCCTAATAATCGCTGAAAATTTGTATGCAATTCATTCACATTCATCATTTATGTACATTTTTTGCAAAAATTGGGAAATGCAGAAACTGGTTCTGAGCTCATACAACAGCAAAATTTAATATGTTCCCAATGTTTTTCTATTGTTGTCTACAGTATAAAAATTATCTAATTCAACTTGATCAAGAATCTGAAATTCCAGCGGAATTTATCCAATGAACAGTTGAAACAGAACTGAGTTCCAATGAACAGAGTTCATACAACAACAGAACTTGATTTTTCCAGTGTTTATCTATTGTTGTGAAAAACAATATGAAAAATTAACTAATTTAACTTGATCAAGAATTGGAAATTCTAGTGGAATATAATCTTGTAATTAACTGTTGAAAATATTGATAGTTAATTGATTGGAACTTAATTGATTACAAATCCTGTTCTTGTACTAAAGGTTGTGCTTTGATCGCCTCTAATAAAAGATTACATGGTAAATTGTTTGATCATCTGCAGTGGATCATGTTACTGCACATTGTTCAAATTTATCTAATCACTAGACAAAAGTGTCACAAAAATAAATTAATATGTTCAGAGTCAACAGCAATCATATCACCATATTTTAACACAATAATAACTCAATTTGGTAAATAATTTCTGTTTAAAGTCAGTAACTGATAGCCGATTATTCATTTAATTTCCTCATTATCTAAATATTTTTCATATTTTAGCGAATGTATTTGTATTTCTTATTAAACTCTTTTCCATTATCAGATTCAATAATCAAAATAAAAAATTTGGAAATGTAGAAATTTAAGTCAAATTCATAAATAGTCTTATAAAATAATAGGCCTACTATATTTTTCATAGGTCCTTGTATACTTCCTCATTTTTTATTCATAATTTATATATTAAAATGATTATTAATTAATTCTTCACTCTTCCATTAGATCCTGGTAGTTGATATATCCTAGCAATTTTTCAAACATTTTTCATCATATGAGGTAATCATCATTCAATTCATTGGGTATCAAAAACATAAATCCAATTCAAATCATTCTCATACTTTATTCCACAATAATAAATAAAATATTTTCTAATCAATATCAATGGGCAATATCTGAAGATGACTAAAAAGAGCTGCTATTTGAATTGAGTGGCTGCTTTTGAGTTGCTTCTTGTAATTTGAAGAAGTTGACCATAGCATTCTTCAGGTTGGAATCGTTAAATAAAGTGGATAGCAGCAGCAACTCGACCGTGATGCCGCATCTTATGCGTGGGAAAGAAAGAAAATACATACAACCTCTAGAACTTGCTACTTCAGCATTAAGCCTTCCTTTCCTTTGTTGTTCAAACATCGTCTATAAATTATAGTCATCCAAATTTATTACTTGTTTATTATGTTATTAAAACAAAGCGATTCTCTATCGTTTGATTCAATCTTGGCATTGCAAATTGTTAATTAAAATGTTACCTTCAAATAGCTTCTAAGTATTTATCGATTTATTGATCTATGACGGTATGGAAAGTAGCATCTGTAAATATGGGTACATTATTCAAACTAAGGGTTTATTTATCAAGTAAGTACAGTTGAAAATGTGGTTGGTTTTCATTGTGACTTACAATATGATGAGATTACTTACTTCAATGAAATTACTCAGTAAGTGAGAATTCTGATGGATGTGGAAGAATTTGTCCGGGTTTTAAAAATAACTCAAGTGAGAAGCTACATAGTAGCTACAGTAATAAGATTTAGATGATAACTATCAAATTGAAAAAATTGAATTCCACATATTTTCTATTGTCATTAAATTAAGTTTCATTAATCTCTCACCGGCTAGTTGTGTGATGAAGTGAAGATGTAAAAATATTGATCTTATTGATGATAATTGTATTGATTTTTTAAGTAGGAAACTATCCATTACTGAAATAATTTGATAGTTCAAGATCATTCTATACTTATATACTTCTATTTAAAAACTTCTATAAATACTATAATACTTCTATATAGTCTGGTAAAATACTTCTAATACTTAGGCTATATAAAACTATATATAGTCTATCCTCCTTTGGGAGATTGGTTGTCGTTAGTAAAGACAGTCAGTCGTTTCCCGTTTCTGGAGGAATAGTAATTGTTGCATTACACTAACTGATTAACTGCATGTTATTCAGAGGTGTTCTGCATCTTCACTTGGTTGTGAAGACTGGTTTATGGTTGAGAGGATCGACGTGCTAACCACACGTTACCTCTGTCCTGGTTGATGATTATTCGCCTGCTGTCCGGGCTGGGTGGGCATTCTGGTGGGATGGGGAGGGCTTCGGCTCGGTCGGGGGCTGTGGGTTCTTTCGAGAATTTATGGATTTTGGGCTGGTATTGGCCGGGCTGGAGTCGTTTTCCCGTCTTGCCGGGGTGTCTTCTATGCTTGGACGGACTGTATAGTTTGGTGAATATGAAACTGGCAACCAGCTGGTAGGCCTATCCCCTACATAGGGCTGTTGCGCCATTGACAAATATATATTGCATACTTCTATACTCATATAAAAATGATTTGTTGATTATACTTCCAACACATGAAATGTAAAACTTTGGAGAAATTAAATAGACTTGATATGAGGACAATCTTAACTTTTATATCAAGATGTTTTATAATTTTTTGAAACTCTCAACTAGTTCAACTCTAAATTTCATCCGAGTTGAATCACTTCATGCATAGAATTAATATTTAATAAAGATGAAGATCATCTCACCAAGACGTCAATACACTCCCCTCGCTTTTATTGAGTTTTTATTCAAGGTACTGAGAAGGAAGTGACCGTGGCAGCTGGGAATCATGCATCTTTCAAAACAGTTATAAGAGGGTGACAAGATATATTGTTGGATATATTATGCAAGCCCCACACCTTATTCAGTTAAGGTTTGACTCGGCACGCTGCTTTTTATTTATTCAAGAAGGCTGAGAACACCTACGAAGATTATTTATTCTTCAAGTGAGATGGTGAATTAAGATTTAGTTGAGGTAATAAAACTTGGCTGATTTGTCTTGGAGGAACTTCACTCTTCATCCGAATAACCGACATTCCTCACGTCTTTCCCATCAATTTTTCACAAGTTCTGGATGGTAATTTATTTGATCTTGCAAATTGCAACTCATTCTCATCAATTTCTTGAAATTGCGTGAGATTGTGATTACTGCTGCTTTGCAAGTTCTTTCGTTGTTTCAATTTTTGCATTAATAAATTAGTAGATATTACTTATTCAGGGTGTCTAGCAGTCGGGAAAATCGGGAATTAGTCTGGAAATGAAACTAGGTCGGGAAAAGTCGGGAATTATCCTGGAATTTGAAGTCAAGTCGGGAAAATTCATAGATTATAAAGTTTTTCATTTTTTTCCATATTAGCTACTTTCATATTGGGCTGGCCTGAACTAGTGTTTGGTATCAAACATCGATATTTTGCAAATCAACCGGTATCAGTTTTTGGCGGGGGGGTTTGAAAGGTGCAAAAATTCAGTTTTTCGTGAATTGGTGTCGAACCAAGCTTTGGACGAAGAAGTTTGGACGTGTTTTCTAGAGAATAAAATTTGGAAGAGATTGAGATCAATTACAACTCTGTATTGTATCGTCAACCGTTCCCAAGTTACATTTTTTTAAAAATCCATACTTTTTTGACAGGAATTATTCCGTTACCGTACTTTAAAAGTTTGTAACTTCGAATTGGAAACACTTGCATCCGTATTTCAAAATCCCTCTCGGCGAAATTCATTTCTCTTCAATTTGATACTCGAGACAATAATTTTTGTAGCCTATAGAACAAGTTGGCGTAGTTAGGAATCGCCCTTTCTCTTGGGATGTTGAGGTTCGAGTCTAATTGCACCGTACTATATATAAAAATAAAATATGTTAATAGTATGTTTTTATGTATATATTAAAATATACCCTAATTCAAGACATAGGGTGGTAGATTTTTAGACATAAAATCATAAATAACGAGTTGCAACGTTTAAAAACGCATAGAGAAACTCCAACTTTGTCTTGAAAAAGTCTTGAATTTCATTCATGAAAATTGCTAGACACCCTGTTATTTCATTCCTCTATAATTTCAGTTACTAGGATGTCGCAGAAACATCTAATTAAGTGTCAAAAACTATTAATTGAAAGGTTTTATTCACAAAAAGTATTGAAAAAAACTTTGATCTCATGTAGAATATGATGTCGTATTGCTTTCAGATGATAACGTTCCAATTGGTGGAAACTTCATTATTCACTGTATTCAGAAGTGTTTAAACCGATTTACTATCATAGTGCTAATATGCTCAGTATTTTTAGTGGATTACTGTAAATTCTTCGTTCTGGTCAGTGATATTCTCCATCCCATACTTCCGTAGCGATTGCTATTCTTGAAGTTTTTTGTGTGTGAAATTTTTTAAATTCTTTTCTGGATATATTCTTGACCACAAAAACGTGATTTTTGGTAAATTTGTTCAGTTTTCCACCGTTTTACGTGGGCTAAGTTTTGTCAGACGACAGAAGACGGAACGATTTTTACGAAAACGTAGTGTTTCTACCGCTCTAGAATTAGACCTCGATAAGTTTCTCCAATTTATTTACGTGTCAGGAATGTTTTGTTCCCTATTCGTTCGACCACTTTCGTCTGAATTTCCATTTTACTCCTACAAACATACAATCATTTTAGTAGTTAGCTGTATTCGAGTTCGCATTCATATTTTGTATTGGAATCATTCGCAAAAAATTCCTGGCAATACTTGCATGCGTATAGTATGGTCCATTCATCATCCACTTCATGGCAAACCCAACAAAAGATTGTCCAAGCCAAAACAACTATATATATATATATATATTATAACTGTATAAATCTATAACTCTCCAGCTCAGACAGTAGGCTAATTGGTCAGAATATTAGTCTATACACTACTCTATGTAACTCCCAACTTTGAATACATTGTATTCCCTGTATCATAAGTATTAAGCCTTGACGGAAGTTACATAGGTACAAGAGAGGATAGTTAGTCAGTCCAAGCAAAGAAGACATCCTGGTAAGATGGGAAAATGACTCCAGCTTGATAAATTTCGGCTGAAAATTATTCATTTGGTCTCAAATTTTAGGAAACATTCTGATCTTCAATTTAATTCGAAATTTATAATTTTTGTACCAATATTGACTGAGCTGGAGTCATTTTCCCATCTTGCCAGAATGTCTTCATTTCTCGAACAGACTATATGCATAATATCTCAGTAGAAATTATCTCTTTCTCTCTAGTCTGTGCTAGAATCAATGGTACCAGAGTTTATTAAGCAATTGAAGTAGCTTGATCGCCGCTATACTGCGGTTTAAATTTCAAAATTGCGTTGAAATATTGTTTATTGTCAGTTGCATAAGAGAGAAGGCGGGTATAGTCTGTTGAAGCAAAGAAGACATTCTGACTATGTGAGAAAAAGACTTCAGCTCAATCAATATTGGTTTAAACATTATAAATTGAGTCTTAAATTGTAGGAAACAATCTGATCTGTAATTTGAGACTAAATTTATAATTTTTAAAGTAATATTGACCGTGCTGGAGTAATTTCCCAATCTTGCCAGAATGTCTTCTTCGCCTGGACAGACTAAAATGGCTATGATGTGGTTGATTCTGGCTTGACTCACCTCGCACTGAAATGAGGACAATGAGAGTAACAATAAGAGCTCAATTCAAGCCTATGTAGTGCTTTTATTGATTTGCTGAGAACGAACTTGGAAAACAAGTAAACCACTTTGTTTGTTGCGCAATTGATCCCTCGTTACATGTACATGTATGCATAGTAAACTTGTCAATTTTTTTAATGATCATTAATTTATGAAAACAAGAAATAATCAGGTTTCACCTGACAAATTTATGCAGCCATGCGATGGGTGAATGTATTAAAATAGCTCCAATAATTGTGATATGATATTTCCAGTACTTAGATAAGTTCAAATTAATTTCATGAATAATTTCAAGAACTGTTTTGTATAGCTTAACAATTTGATTTGCAAGTAGATATTGGAACAACCGGCTTTGACAGTCTAAAACCGTTTCTGAATTAGGTTATGAAACCTTTTTCAATATCACTATTTTACTTTTTAGATGAAATTCCTCAGAGAATATGACAAGTAATGAGATAGGTCTAATAATCGCAAGTATCTTCCCTCCAACTATTCTTAGTAGGCTATCTATCCCTCCAAGTATCCATAAGCTTGAAACTGGTCTAATGTTGGCCTCCATATTTCTTTATTATTTTAGAATTCTACTTCAAAGTCAATGTATTATTTCAATATATTTTTTCAAATACATGATACCATGATTATTATTTATTATTCAATAATTGATACTTATGATTGATTTCTAATCAATGTTCTATTGTTTCCTTACAATTTAAAAACTTTCACTCGCGTTATTATACTTTTTAATTCAACTTTTGTAATATTTTGTTGCAATAGGCTTAAGCCTGGAAAAATTTGTCAAATTTTCCAAATGAATAAGTAATTTTGAAAATAACAAAATATAGACACCAAACTTATCACAAAAATACAAAATATAGGCAGCAAACAAATACAAAAACTACAGTACAATAATCAATGTACAAAAAATACACAGTCAAACAATGTAACTTAAACGATTGATGAAAAGGTTAGTCTATATTTTGAAAATAATTATAATATGAATATTATATATATATCCAGCTGAAAATCTCAATCGTGTTGACTCAGTTGGGTTTGTTACACAATCCAATGAAGTGATAATTAAATAACGATTTATTTTCCTCTATTAACAATCTATCCGAATTTCATAAATACAACTACCTAAATTTGGAATTACCAAGAATTGATGCAATATTCAATTTTTCAATAGGTTTTTGAATTTTCAACTGCTCTAATTTGTAAGCGAACTGTTAACTTGTCTGATATTGGGAACAGGAATGATGCAATATGACGTTCACAAGTTCTTTGTTTAGTTTCTGAAAGAGCGCAAGTTTTTTGAAGATAGGTTGTTGATTAGTCATCTTCATATCAGTGTTAACTCATGACTGTCTGTCTGTAGTCTGCAGCGTGTGAACATTGTTCTCTATCTGTTTATTATTCAGGACATAACGTTTTAAAGCCATCAGCTTGAAAAGTGTTCTTTCTTTGGTTGTCGAGTCACGCACAAATTTATGGAAGTTTTTTTACGTACCTCCAATAATTTATTTATTTATTTGGATTTATATCCATCTAGAATCTGCCGCTGATTATCTATGACTATGACCATGACTGTAAACAAATTAGCTACGTTACTATACAAAAATTGGAATTGGGTTGTGTATCAGTTATAGTCTAATTAATTAATGAGAATTTGAACATATTTTTTCATAATATTGAAAGTTCACTGTATTCATAAACATTTATCATAATGTGTGATAGAATTGAAAATTCTAAGTTCAGGTTCCTCTTAATATTATTAAATTAATAAATAAATTTTTCATTTCCAGAAAAAATACATACATAAAATTTAATACAATAATAAAAACAAATTACAATAATGCAAAAATTTCTAACGTGTAATGATTGTTACTAAATTTGACTACGTGGTTTTGTTTTTTTTTCTAAAAATTGACCTACTCCACTATTGCGTGCCATGTCCTAGAGTAGGTTATTAAAGAGTATAGTGTCTTAGAGTAGGTTATTATGTTTTAATTAATATTGCAAGACAATATAGAAGATAGGGGTTTGAAATACATAAAATAATAAATATTACCAACCTTTATGGTGTTTTTCTTTTATTCATAGGGTGCTGAAATTTATTATTTTATTTATTATACATGTATTGGCAGCCCAGGAACAAAGTGAAAATTAAAGATAGGTTTGATACATCAATCTCACTGATTTTAGTTCAATACACAGACTAGGATATTCTAGAGTTATAGACTATTATTATAATTGTTCTGAACTGAATTATATCAGGTACAATTATCTTGAACAAGCATCAAACTTTTTCATCATCCTTGTTATACAATTTGATTAAGATAAGTTGAAATATGTATTGTATATGTAAGAATTTCCATTTTGGCTATATATTTTCAAGTTACAAACAAATAAATTCACTTTTATCAAGCTTACTGATTGAATTTGACGAAAAATAACTAGAACTTTAAAAAAATTAAATAATGATATGATCCAGTGATGTAGGCTCAATATTTTCAAAATCTGCTTGACTTATTCTCTCAAATTAATTGCACTTGCTTTCTAACTTTTCAAACTGTTGTCTCTAGAGAAATTTCCAGTCAAATATTGAACACATTCTTATTCGAATATTATTCAGAATCATCACCATTAATAAAAAGTTAACAAAAAATGTAAATGATGTAATAGGATATGTTTATTTATCTAAAAGAGGAAAACTGTTCAGATATCCTGCAGTTAATTAATGATTGAAACAATAATTTGCAAAGTAGAGAATCCTGATTTCATTCAGTTACCTTGTCATCTGGGTGGGATTAAAAACTGTGAAAATTTTCTTTGTGAATATTGAGATTCTCTGCAACTTTCCTTTAACCTGTGTGACCTATGAACACTCTGTTGTCAACCTTTAGTACTTACCTGCAACTCCACTCATCACTTTCCACCTAATATCGAGTTATCAAGTTGACCTGCAGCTTTGCAAGATGGACTGATAGTCTGTGACTTGTGATTCTGCATAATTTTTCCAACAAATTGAAGGATTAGAACAAGTCTCGAGCCAATCTACCTACCACAGTCTGCGCATGCTGAAGAGAGACTCCGTCACAATACTTTTTACATTGTGACGGCGGTTCTTCTCAGCTTACACGGACTGCACTAACAGGTGTAATAATTTGATGTGTCGAAGACCATACATGCATGCATAATTCATTTTTCCAAGATTTCTTCTCATGTTTTCGATACTCTATTAGTTTTTAAGCAATAATATCCTCTGTCACTTGTGTCATAAATCAATCAAGTTAGGTACTTTTTTTGTGTGAAAATTAATAATTTAAATGAAGAGAGCAACGCTATTCACTATTCTCATAGGGTTTTTCATGCATTCGTGTTCTACTATACCTTTGAAAATTTTGTAACTAGAAAATAATGTTTGAAATCAATCTTCATTTGTCATGGTTCATATTTCATAATTATTCTTCAATTTATTTGAAAATGTGGAATTTTCATCTGCACCATATTCCATTTTTAATCACTTTTACAATTTACATTTCTCAAATGATAGATGGTTATGATCAGACCTATCATACAATTCTTGTTCTATTCTGTTACAATGCATTTATGCTTATATGGCTTATATGGTCATCATATTCACTGTGTTCTCAAAAAATGCATGTATGCTCTAGAAGATTTTATAGAAATTAAATAGTTTTTAGTTTCTTATAGTTTGAAAATAAATCCCTCACAAGAGTGTGTTAATGAAAATTATTCCATCTCCGTTATCTTTCCTTGACTCCCTGAAATCCAGTGTCAAGACCAATACTAATTTCGCTGAGTCATAGTTCACTCAAGTTAGGTAATGCAATGCAATGGAATGCAGGAAATTCACATACCTTGATGACTGGGAATATATCTGACTGTATAATTTGTATGTTGCGAATATGTTATAGAATGTCTAGGCGGCCAATCTTCTGTTCTAGAGACCTTTCCATTGTTTAAGTGATACTTGAGATTTGAGTAGCAGTTATTTGTAGTGGTGAAATGGCATTTGTACTGCTCTGGCAATGAGTGATGATGAGTAGGATTAAAAACTGACTGAACAATAACAGTTAATGTCCTTGATCTTTTGTAGAGGCGATCTATTGTAAGACAGTTTTTCTTTAATGTGTTACTAGATGGTAGATGCTATCAGCTGGTGTTTGAAACTGGATAGGGATACTAGCATTCATTGCTAGTAATTTTCATTGATATTGGTTATCAAAATGATAGTACAGTTAATAAACTGTTACTTCCTAGATTCAAGTTGATTTTTATTGTTTTTTTTATTTAAATATTTACTGTACTTAATTTTTTCACTCTATTTTTTTCTACTTCTAATTTACTTTTTAATTTCATTTTTTTGGAATATTGTATGTGATCTAGAGAATGTAGGCTGTATAGCCTAGTGTCTCTTGTTTAGTGAATTTTTGTGGTTTTCTCTAAAATGTTCGGTGAAATTAATTTGAATCAATATATTTATATTCAATCAATTTATATTTAGATAATATTGTATGGTTTACAAGGCTAACATTAGAAAAAAATTGATAATATTTCCAATTGGGTGAATTATTAAATATTAATATAAATTTTATATAGTCAAATATTGGAATAATCTCCACTGTTCATGCTCGCTGTGGTAAGATTTTCATATATATTATAGTTCATGAATAATTTTGTGCTTCTAAACTTGGAAGATGGAGACCAAATGTAGGCCTATTGATTGAATCAGTCAACATTAAGAATTCAAATGAGATTGTTACATGATTATGGCATGAGATCAGATTCATGCTCTGGAATATCTGTATTATTTGAACTGATGCTGATCACATGATAATTTAAAAATGTAAACAATTGAGCAATTGTATTTTTCATCTAAATCTGATGAAGAAATAGTCGTGCTCATAGCAAATACTATACATACTAAATAGTAGTTGGTCTAAGCTCATAGTCAGATAAGCAATAGTTCATTCATGATTTTACTTTTCATTCATTTAAACGGCTTCAAGGTCAATCAAGTATCCAATCGAGCTCCAAAAATACGTTTATTCAGCTCAGATTCGGGATTCCGATTAGGAAATTCCTCAAGTATTATTGAATTGCTATCTCTTGAGCTAATCAAAATCAACCATTACTTTCACCTAAGATAATTTTGTAGTGAATATTATTTCAGAAAGTATTTGCTGCATGTAGGTTATCAGTCTTGAATCTCAATAATTTACAAATCTGATTCCCATATTAGGCTACTTTAAAACAATTCTTTATGTGGAGAATAGTAAATGGCCAAGAAATCTAAAATATTTTATCTGGATCTATTTTTCAGTTACTTTAGCTGCAATGTCTGAATGTTCGTAGAATTTATCTCAATTTTTATCAACTGTGAAATACCGGTATTCATTTTCTAAATTAGTTTCAATCTATCATGTGGACAGGACAGAGAAGTGAGCAATCTCTCACTTTCTGCCTAAAGTAGCCAATTTATTTCCAAGAGTTTTATTAATATCTCAAGCTGAACTCTATGTTGAACTGTAATTATTTCTAAAACAACTCAGATCATTGGTCACAAAAACCATTTAATCATTCAACTAACCTTTTCAAGAAATATCTTTATTAGGTATCGTTTCACAGGATTCTTATAATCATCATTATTTTTTCAAATAGACTTTCAAAATTCACATCAGTGGTTGATATTAGTTTTAAGAAACACTATTATTAAAAGTCGACTCAAATTACATGGCCAAGCCTTCTGATATTCGGTGTGTAAATAACACATTCATTTTATTTGTTGTAGATAGGTTTCCTACTTGCCTAGCATTTTCAATCACTTGGTAGATGGTTGAATCACGGATATTCAACTCCATAAATCACAGTCTGAGAAAAGGCTTCAAAAATAGTGTGATGGAATCCATTAGTTGTTTCTATAGAGTATTTTGGGGGATAATATAACCATCGGTTCCGACTGCCAGTAAGAGCTCGAATGGATTCTACCCTCAAAAATAAAATAATAAGTGACCAATCGAATCTCTGAATTTAAATGGTCTCTGGAAGATTTTAAATGGTGCTGTGAAATATTGTTATAAAATATGAACATAGGATGCATTTATGAGATCATTCTGTATAGAAAGGCAATCGACTAGTATTAGAAAAATAAATTCATCATAATATATATTATTGCTGTGAATAAATTAAATTGATTCCAACATTCCAACTAACTAATAGCCAGTAGAAAGTTGATTACCCCTTAATAACTCCAGAAATAGAAAAAAGAAATCAATTTCATTTTAGGTAAAAAACCATAAATGTTGAGCAATGAACATAAATTTACTAAAAAGTTAATGAATATTCACTATCCTTTATCAATATCCTAATGGAAATGGGGATGGGGGCCCTAAGGTTATAATTTTAGACGATAACAGTTGAAATTAGGTCAAGAATCGCTCTTTCCAATACCGAATAAGTGTGGTACCGATGTTCAAAGTTGAAAGCACGAAAATAGTCCAGTAAGACCTGATCCAACGTTGCCAATTCAGCTGTTCATAAATAAAAAAATTATTTATATTTTAGAAATACACCTGACGAGATGAAACTTATTGTATTCCCAGTCTATTGGGGAATTCTGATTAGACTATTTTCATGCGTTCAACTCTAGTAGAGTTCGCGCAAGCTAAGATGGCACGCCGTTACCATAGACTCAACATTTAAACTTAATAATTGTAACAGCGCGTCTTCTATTGCGCCAACTATTTTTCCAAGTTTGAGACTACCAATTTATATTTCCACTAATAATATAAGTATGGTACCGATATAATCGATGTTTGGTAGCCAAGTTTACTCAATATGAATAACAGTGCGGTACCTGTTATTCACACCGATGTTTAGCCCAATTCACTCCGATATCGAGAAGTGAGCAAAACAGTCGATTGCTATCGATAATAATCCGTTGTTTCCTTACGGAATCGTTCGCCCAAAGGCGGTGTGCGGTATAGTCTATCCAAGCAAAGAAGACATTCGCCCAAGACGAGAAAATGACTCCAGCTCGGTCAATATTGGTTCTAAAATTACAAATTTGGTTTCAAATTGTAGATTATAATGTTTTCTACAATTTGAGACCAAATGTATAATTTTTGAACGAATATTGACCGAGCTGAAGACATTCTCCCATCTTCCCAGATTGTTTTCTTTGCTTGAATAGAATAAACGTTTCGAATGACCAACTCCTAGGATTTCGAGCACAGTTTAATTCCTAGCAAGGATTGCAACTCCTCCCCAGTGGAGGCCATACACACGCGCATTTACTTTATCAGTCCGTGTGACTCTGCCAACGGTCAACGAACCAGCCCTCTTGGCTGGCCCAAACTCAGCCCCCCGGCTATTTTTTTCAACTCCGTTCAAATACTTTGGTTTATACTCTACTCTTGATGTAACTTGCGGCTTACTTTCGACTTGAAATAAAATGTATAATTGTTACTCCAAGTGGATAGTTAAATCGAATAGAGTGTATTTGATTACATTGATTAGTTTCTGGTTTGTACTTTATTAACTACGTGATGTCTTTTCCGACTTGGGGAGTATTCGACATACGACTTAGAATTCAGTATATCCCGTATATCATACATGTTATCCAAGTCGGAAATAACATCAGAATTTTATTTGTTTCTTTGGAGAGATTGTTCAGTGAATGCAGCAATTCAGGTGCATAAGAATGCTCTTTAGTAAAAAATAATAAGTGCTCGATAGTGAAACAAGTGGTTCCTTTTCAACACCTGGAAAAATTTGAAGTGGTTGGGAGTCTATTGAAGTTTTATCTGTTGTGGAAAATAAGTAGTACCGTGGATACTTGAGTATTGGCACTCTCATCTGTAGATATGCACCGGCAATAAAGTTGGAACTGATTAGAAAAAATTGTAAAAATTCTAATTATGGGAATGGAGGATCATTACTGTATTACTTGACTATAATCTATCAGTCTCCTGCATAAATTCTTGATAAGTACTTATGCTGCTCTCTGTTCGGAATAACTAGAGTCTAGAATAAAATAATGTAGCTTTCTAGGCTACTACAGCTTTAGAACAAACATTAGCATTTGAAGCGGGAAGCGGTTTGTCCCAGTGGTAGAGAGCGTCTAATCGGTGAGATTAGATAAGCGACGTGCCTCTGCCACCACTGTTGTACTGGTGACCGGTTTCTCTGAATTCAATTTATGAGCCTCAAAAATCGCTTCCCATTGGTTCGAAACCCACCTAAAGCAGTAGGTTCATTTATCTCTCCCTCAAAAAAAAAAAAAAAAAAAATCTTTCCGGCAACTGGCGGTCGGAAAGAGTGCATTTCAATTGCAATTCTATGTTGGCTCAAATCATATGACTTATAATGAGCTATTCAAGGTAAACCTTGGTGCCGTTTCGATAAACCCATGAAAAACACAATTTTCGGCATATTATTGGCCATTTTCTCCGCCATTTTTGATCGGATTTTTTTCGTTGATGGCTCAAATTGTAGGGTATAATAAGAGTATTATACACCAATTTTTAAAACGATCAAGTCATTGGTCGATTTGTAGTGATTTTTCAAAATTTTCATCCCCTAATTTCACCCCCTTCCCTTGGACCAATTTGGCTGGTTAACGAACTTGACCGAGATATTAACACTAATGATTTTTGTGCGAAATTTGGTCGCTCTCCGAAAAGCCCTTCGGGAGTTATCGTGTTAACAAGAATCTGTACATATATATAGAGATATATGAATTTGAACGGACATCAGATGTCCGTGTGTTCTGGGGGCTCGGAAACGTGTAAAAAATATATCGCATCATATATTTGCGATAAACCGGTCAAGACCAATAGTGCATTTTTTTCAAATGAAATGCACTAAAGGGCTGGCTTGACTGTTCACTTCTTAAACTCGAACATGCTTGCCTCAATTTTCATAATGTCTTTTGTATTTTTTGGGTTTTTGTAAGTCTTGGTATGAAATTAAGGTTTTTTGTCTGAAAGTTCTTCTGTGAGAGTTGGTTTTCCATTTGTAGATGGATGTGGGATTTCACAAAACAACCTATAATGTTCAGCTAATTAACTCTCAGAGTTGAAACTAGTAATAAGTTATGACTATCATCAATGACTTTTTTATGGCTTCTCCATATTCTCATCTCTACTCTCTCGCCTCATTTAAAACTCTTGATTTTTGTATCTTCTTATACAAATCTCTTTCTATGGCTGGTGAGCGAGCAATAAAAATATTTTTATGAATATCGGGAGCTTATAATTATAATAACTTGGCGAAAAATACCTCAAAATCCCATTTCAGACTTGTTTTCAGGGCATCTTGTGTGTTTTTGAGAAATTTTCAATTTGAGAAATGTTGATGAGCCGGCTTGTAACTCACAGATCTTTCAAATTTCCTTATTTTACAACTAATTCAACTTATCATGAGTTGATAGGTCTGTCAGTTTGTCCATAAACTATACCAATTGATAGTATTTGAAAGTTTTTTATGTCAAGATATTTTTCTTTATCTCGTTATTAATAATGTCATTACTGTCGAAGATATATGATAAATTGAACAGATTTCAAGGATTCAAATTCTTAGCGCCAATAATGTTTATTGTTATGTAACTCAAAATCCTAGAACTCCATGAACCTTTCTTACTGATAATAACATAATTTTTATTAGTACTACATCATAAATTCTCCCAAAATTGTAAAACTGCCATCAATTGAGTGATCACTATCACTTTTTACCAAATTTATTGATAGTTTCAATGTTCATTGATTGATTCATTCATTGATTTCCATTTTGTCTTTGAATTTCCATGAGTTATTATCACCCCAACAATAATGTTTACAGTAATAAACATGCAGAACAATATTAACATAATAGAATATTAATGTGCTGAATATTTGCCTTGGGACGCATACAATTCGCGCATTTCTTGTTTATGATTAATTGGATACAGTTAATTGGGTAATTTGGATGAATAGATTTAAGAATCTTCTAGTAAAATAATGTTGGAACATCTTTCCTTGTTAGGATAGTAATTCAAGTTGTATCTAGAGAATCATACGAAAAGATGCATGGATTTTAATATTCCAAGCTAGAAAAAACAAGTCAAAGCAAAGTCAGTAAAATCTGGTGAAAAGCACAGTACTTATGTATGTTGAGTACATTTTTTCAGCTTTGTTTGCTATTGAATTATTCGCAAATCGGAAAATCCTCAAGTTTCTTGAATACGTCTTATGTAACTTAGCCGACTACTCACTCATGGAAAGTTTTTCTGTTGAAATGAAATCAACAGTAAAATTCTAAAATCCTTGCCTTCAAGGATAGGCCTACCTAGTGCAATGTATTCTATTAATCTCGTGTTACAAACATACAAATCCCACATTAAATTTTCCATGTTTATTTCACATGTAAACTTAATCAGCATGTGGTGGCATGTATTAGCATTTAAATTGGAATTAAAAATATTTTGACACCTGTCCTGTGTTCTCCCAGTTTCTTATGTGCTTCCAGAATCCAAAAATAAAAACGTAATTAACAACAATACAGAGTTAGTGGAAGTGTGTTTTTATTTGGGAAGGGTGTGAAGTTGAAAAAAGAAATAAAAGTAAATGGGGAAATGCTAATGTCGTCAAGATTACAAGTTGAATGCAAGGATGCAGTCTGCAGATATATGGGAAAAAGATTGGAAGAACTGATGTAGTCTGTCCTAGCAAAGAAGACATTCTGGCAAGATGGGAAAATGACTCTATCTCGGTCAATATTCGTTGAAAAATAATGCATTTGGTCTTAAACTGTAGGAAACATTCCGACCTACAATTTAAGACTAAATTCATAATTTTTGAACATATATTGACCGAGCTAGAGTCATTTTCCATCTTGTCTGATTGTCTTCTTTGCTTGCACAAACTATAGCTGGAATGCGCCGAGCTTATTTCCTTTTGTTGGCAAGCAGCTTTTAACATGTAGTGGAGCTTAATTGCCGAAATTCTTATTAGGCAGAGCCCTCGCTTCTTTTAAGGCCTTATTTTGGATCAATTCATAAACGAGTTTCCAACGAGCGTGGCTGCAGGGTATCGTATCGTACTTCTGCCGTGTCAAGCACCTTAGATGCGCCTTGCTAATCTGCTTGGATATACTGTAGTTGGTTGAACTTGATAATGAAATTATGCTTCTCTATAAATATTATGTATAGCTTTCTGTCCAAGCGTAGAAGACATTCTGGCAAGATGGGTAAATGACTCCAGTTCAGTCAATATTGGTTAAAAAATTATATATTTGGTCTCAGATTGTAGATCAGAATGATTCCTACAATCTGGAATCAGATTTATAAATTTTGAACTATTATTGACCAAGCTGGTCATTCTTCTGGTTATTGGCAAGTCATTTTAGAATGTCTTCTAGTCGGATGATGGGAGTTACGTATTTATTGATTTGATACAGAGACAGATAAATTCTTGAAGCTTGATTTTCAAGAATTGATTTTATGTGGGATCAATAATGGTATCTCAATTTTTCCCATTGAATGACATTGCCTTATAATTGATCAAGGAAATTAAAAGGTTATTTGATTCCATGTAAAAACTCATTGGAATATTTAAAAGTTTGAAACTTTCATGTTAAATTCATGTTTCAAACTGTTGACTTGCAATGATTTCCTGGTCTGGTTGGCTGAGTGATGTTAACTACTCATTTGAAAGGCTTTGAATACTCAAAAGTTCAAAACGTTTGAGCAAGATTGAATTCAAATTTCTATAATACTGGCTCCTATTTCGTGAAAATAGTTAATGACTTATACATGAAGGTTGAAAAATAAAATATTAAACCACAATGGAAGTCTACATCTGAATTCACAGAAAAATCTGAACAATGAAATAAATCACATATTTTATTACAGTGATAACCTCCAATACCATAAATCATTTTTGGTGACAATAAACTAATTTTCAAGTTCACAATATTGGTCATGAATCAATGGATAACTCGTAAATCTCAAGCATTAACGTCTCTAAATAATTCAGATTCAATTCATTTTTGGACGTGTCCATGAAAGTAAAAGATTAACGATAGAGATTGACTGAATAGATTGTTATCAAAACTTGTACAGAAGTGTCTTTTAAATTGCAGAAGCGACTTTCAAGTCTTCAAAACGACTTTTTAACCGAAGTAGCTCCTAAAACTTCTCCGGTTTTTATATGTTATTGCAACACAAAATTGGACTTGGATTTTATGAATGGAAAAAAGATGAATTTGTAGAATAATTTTCATTAATGATGATTCACAATGCTTATCTAATGCTAGTTTTCAAGAATGAATATACATTTCAATAATAAATATTTTAGGATATTACCATACTATATTGAATAGAGTGTTGAGTTTGAGGCTCAGCCTCCAAAATATTCACGTAGTAACTTTTCATTTTTCAATCTATCAGACTTTGTTAGTCTCTTGATTATTATAAATACTTGAGAAGTGACTTGTATTATGTATCTAATGCCGGTATTACACGATAATATTCCTAAAATCATAAGAAAAGAGATGAAAATACGAAATAATATTCATCCTCTTTGTCTCTCCAGAACTTTCCGTAGGGACCTCCCACTCTCAAGTTCCAGATACACAGTACAAAAAAAACACACACACACAGAAATTGAGATTGACTGAACTTTGCTCAGCAAAATATTCCAATATTTATCTCATATGAAAGTTATGTAAATATGAAATATTACCGTCCAACACCGGCTTCATTTAGTATTCAAGTATATAAAACACTTTTGTAGTATATAGACTAGCTATAAACTGTGGCATAGACCAACCAAATAATGGTCATCCCTGTTATATACTCATTAATAATCCTTTACTTAAAATTGGACAGAATTTTCTATTCAAATACCATGTATGCAACAGACAAAACATCAGCAAATCACATAGGCGTTCAAATTGAAATTTTCTGGCAAGGTCAAGCTGAAGTGCAAGGTGCCAAGGAGAGTCGAACAGGGCGGAGTCCCCCAACAAGGAACAGCTGAGTTGTGCGCCCTTGCGCGTGCGGGTGTCAGCGTATGGGGCCGGTCTGTCTAAAGTGCGAGAGTCGTCTGGGTTCGGGTAGTCGATTATATATCGCTATATACATATACTAGTGTGTTGTATGCTCTGTGTGTCTGGGACTTGGGAGTGAGAGGTCCCCAGGGAGAGCACTGGAGGGACAAGGAGGACGAATGTGATGCTGGAGGAGACACGTCTATGGGGACGCAGACCAGGACTCAGGACCGGTTTGGCTGGCTGCTGCATGTAGCTGACTGAGGACAAGAGAAGAAGAAGATATTGTGGAAGGAGAAGTAGAAGAAGAAGATATGGTGGAGGTAGAAGTAGATGAAGAAGATGTAGTGGAAGTAGAAGTAGAAGAAGAAAGAGAAGAAGAAGAAAGAGAAGAAGAAGAAGAAGAAGAAGAAGAAGAAGAAGAAGAAGAAGAAGAAGAAGAAGAAGAAGAAGAAGAAGAAGAAGAAGAAGATGTTGTTAAAGAGAAGGTGGTGACTGTTGAGAAAGAAAAAGAAGATGAGGAAGAGTTGAAGGAAGAAGTGAAGTTAGCTGTCAAGGAATAAGTTGTGAAGAAGGAAGGTGCTCAAGAAAGAAAATGAGATGAAGAAGAAGAAGAAGACGAAGAAGAAGAAGAAGGAGACGACGACGTAGTGGATGAGAAGATGGTTACTATTGAAGGAGTAAAGGAAATGTAGTTGTAGAGATGAAGGAATAAGTTAGTGAAGTTGGTTGTCAATGAGGAGTTGTGAGGAGGAAGATGCTCTAGAGAGAGAATGAGATAAAGTAGAAGCAGGAAAAGGAGATGTTGTGGATAAGTTACTGTTGAGTATGAAAAGGAAGATATAGATAAAGAGATGAGGGAAGAATTGAAGCTGGCTGTCAAGGAATAAGTTGTGAAGGAGGAAGATGCTCCAGAAAGTGATAGAAATAAAGAAGATAATTAAGAAAGAGAAAAAAGACATTCTAGAGAGAAGGGTGAGAAAGAAAAGGAAGATGCAAATGAAGAGAAGAATAAGTAACAGAGGATTAAGTAAAGTTGGTTGTCAAGGAATACGTAGTGAAGAAGGAAGAGATACTCCAGAAAGAGAAGTAAAGGAAGTAGATATAGAAGAAGAAGAGAGAGGACTTTATGGTTGTGGGTGGTAGTGGTGCATGTCGAGAAAGAAAACGAAGATTTTGTAGTTACTGTTGCAGAGTTGGAAAATGAGCGAATAAAGAGAGTAAAATAAATCTGAAGAGGAAAAGAAGAAAAGTTTTGAATGAGGTGGAGCTTGATGGCAAGGAAGAAAAATGAGGTGCAGAGAAAGACTTGGAGGAAAAGTATGATAAATGTCAAAGAAGAGAAAAAAGGACAAGGAAGAAGGATGACATATATAGACTCAAGCAACAAGAAGAAATGAATGGAGATTGGAGGATAAGAGGAAGAAGATAAAAGTAAATCAAGAAAGTAAATGTATTAAATGATGTGTATTCAGAAACAACTGAAATATGGATATATATATATCAATAAATAAATGGATAGAGATGAAAACCTAAGAGTAAGGAAAGTCTGAAGAATTGAGTATGAATAAGAATAATTATGAGTAAAATGAGTAAGAAATTGAAGATGAAGATTGGAAATGGAAGAAACTTGGAGGGCAAGATGATAAAATGTGTACATCAGTGTATTGATGTAGAGAGGAATAAGGAATATTGGCAGGTTGTAGAGGTACTGGAATCGGGCTCAGCTTACGGAGGGTGAAGCAAAATAAAGCCTTGCTGATATTTATTGCATTGGATTGCTTTTATACTGGATTTGCTGGTGTACTCGCTCCAGATCTCCTCATGCAATCTCTTCGACCGTAATCGAATGTAGAATTGAATTATCTATTGAGATAAATAACCCTGATTTTATTCAAGTTCCATCTGTAGTCAGGCATATTAAAAAAAATTGTTAATAGCCACATCATAAACTTGAGGCTTTTCAAAATTGTGTTATCATTATAGAAAACTACTTTCTCATGAGATTGATGCTTGTTTACATTGATCAGTTCATCATCAAGTTCTGATAATTCTTGTTAATATCAAGTCTTTTATTTTTCATTATCAGTCTCACCAATGATGAAAGTTTTATTTGTACTTTTAGTGGTGCTTCTTTTCAATGTCTACTTAATAAATCACATTCTTCGATGGTTCAATATTAATATAATGTTTTTTTGCAGGTGAGTTGAAGCTAGATATTTCAAGAAAGAAATTACATTGAAAAAAACCCAAGGAAAATACCAGGTAATCCAAAATATTTAAGATATTTTATCCAAAGACGCTATTATAGTCTCATATCTCATCACAGCTCAGTTGTAGATGTAAACTCCTCATTGGATCTATATTAATCATATTTATGCAAACAATATTATGTAAACAATATTAACGTCGATATTATGTTACCAAAAGTCTTCATAGAGCCCTAGTTGCATCATACCCCATAATGCATAATAAAATTACATAAATTGTGAGCCTAGACTTTCGATGCAGTACAGATATGAAATTGGACAACCTGTCAATTTAATTCGAATGTATCAAATTAGTTTCTAGTTTTGACATCCAGCAATAATGATGATGATTTGTACAGATGCCAATTCTAACACCAACTCAAAGGGCTTGGTTCTCTGGAAAATCTGAACAGGTGGGAGTTGTCCTCCTACGAATATGAATTAATACTTCATAAATGCACATGCAAAACTCACAAGAAAACATCATTAAAGTTTATAACATTTATAAGTCCCAATATTTCAATGTTTTATTTAAAATAAGACTGAAACTCATTTCTGAAGTACTTTTAATCGAGTTCTTTCAGTTGGAATAGAATGATACTAAAGGCATGTTTATAGATATTCAGAAAAAACTAACTCACAATCATGTAGTGCAATCATTTATTTAGTTATTAATTCAATTCTAACAATGCTTTTTCTCTTCTTATTATGTATCTTATCTAGTCTTTTGCCTGATTGACTGAATGGCTAATAATGAAACCTAAATTGATACTGTTACATGGTGAATTTGTTCAGTTGCTTTGTAACTGGTGTCATTGCCTTAGAACAAGAATGAGAGAAAAATTGAGAAGTGCATCCATTTGTGATTGGTCTTTATTTAATCTTGAGGCATGGACAAAGAATACAATACAATACCTAATTGTTTTAACGTGGGAAAATAAAATACTAGAGTTGATGAGCACGGTTCCAGCAGTGTGAAATAATACAATTATTTTCCATGTTCCCATGTTTCATAGGGATTTAAATAATTAGAATGTAGTATTAATTTAGATTTGATCTAGTGGTATAGTGAGTAGTTCTTGTCTAGCTAATGAGAAGCAAATGGATGAAATCAATAATTTCTGGATTCTTCAAAATAGTTCATCATTCATACTTTTTTCCTATTCATTCGATGAAGAACAAGATAAGTACTAATCCATAAGTCTAGAATCCTGAACGTCTTCCCTACCAAATTTTTACAATAATTCATTCAGATAATCTTAATCAATTCACTAATCAACAAATTTCCACTCCCCAGTTGGAAAGAAAAATCTATATTGATGGTTACAGGAGCAATGTTACAAATGCAGAAGAATGTAACCAAAAATTTATTTCTATTATAGAAATTCTATATTATGATTATCCAGGTAAATTATCGTGAATAAACCTTTTCACCATAGGCTATTGAAATCCAAATACAGTAGACAATTCAATTCGAAACCACCAACCTATTATTGAAGAGAATATATTCCCTAAATCTATATGCTTTTAATTATTTATTTGAAACTGCCTTGATAAATTCTTAATTCTCACTTTGAAAAAAACCATCATTGTAAACCAAGTATTCCCTTTTTATAATTTCTTGATTTTTCCCTGCATTCGTTTTAAAAACCGTATAATCAACGTAAAGTAAGGTTTAATTTCTAATATTCATTTAATATATTTCATTTTTTATTGTTTATCATATTATATTTGATTTTTATCAAATCCATATTCTGATTCTCGAACACATCAAGCATTATGTTGAACATGGTAGGCATTCACTTGACATTCCTGTATGTAACACCCTTCTACACGAGATTCCTGCAGTATGTAGTCTTTCTACTGTTCAGATAGTTCGTGGTTTCGGATCAATGAAACAGGAATTCCAAACTCCTGAATAATCCCAAGTAAAGTGGCTCTATCAGTGTACGTGGGGTGCAACCCCAATCCTTATGTGGTAGGCTACTCGAAACCCTTGGCATTTCCGGATGAAATGTGGGGAAAATAGAAACAATGCGTGCTCTTATTAATTCTTGAAGCAGGGGTGTCAGATCCCTCTAAACTCCTATGGAAAAATAATGACTCACTGATTTTTCTGTCTCCCCTTGTATAGTATTCCCAAGCAAAGAAGACATTCTATCAAGATGGAAAAATTACTCCAGCTCGGTCCATATTGGTTCAAAAAATGTGCATTTGGTTTTTAATTATAGGAAACATTTTGATCTACAATTTAAGATAACATTTATAATGTTTGAACCAATATTGATCGAGCTGTAGTTATTTTCTCATCTTGCCAGGATGTCTCCTTTGCTTGGACAGTCTTCTGTTCAATTGTTGAGATGGAGGACCGTTCAGAGTCCCTCATGACAGGCGTGCTGGAGAGACGTGTGATAGGCCTAGGGAGAGACAAGAACCGTATTCAAAAAAATGCTATACTACTTGACTTTTTGAATGCTCACTTCTGACGTGCGTTTTTTGTTCAACTCTATTAGGAATGATCTCGATCATTCATCTTGAAGTGTCTTTCTTTTCACTGGACTCATCGTTTCATTCCTCCTTTTTTCAGTCAGTGAATATTTATAATTTACGGCATTCTCTACGTTATAGGTTCCTTGAATAGGAGGGATAATTAAAAGAATTATCTATTTTTTGTACCATACTGTACCATATCATCCACCCTATAAATTTTGTAGGGCAACATATTAAGTACTATTCTCAATGTTACACTTTTAACGTGATTTTCCTACTAATTCTATTTCAGCCCTCACTAACAGTCCAGTAAACTTTACAATTTTGAATAATACTTGTATATTGTAGTTTCTTGTACAATACTTTCCAAAAGATTTTTGTTCTTAAGTTTTCAAATCTTCACAGAAGTCCAAAACCTAAAACCTAAAAGTTCAGAGCTCTGTTCCTTTATTTTCTAACTAACAATGTTCATTGTTTATTCTTATGAGCAATCGATGATTCATTTCAATCCAGTACTGTAAAACCGGCCTCAAGTCTTATAGAATTTGAACAATTTGATTTGATTTTGAATTTTGACTTTCTGTAAGTTTCCTCTGTATGAATCTACAAATGTTAGCTATTCATCTCGAAATAATGTATTATTATGTCAAAACCTCTCTTCCATATATTTCAATACTAGAGCGGCCTTCATCGTATTAAGGTGTTTAATAGAATGGAACTGACAGATAACGTATTATCATCATCATCATCGTCGAAATTCTCCTTTACCAAACCAGTCATTTCTGAATCGACCCAGTTCCTCAATCAAATTTACGATATTGTTTCCGCAACTAGACAACCCCACTCGGATACTAGAGTTGGCGAATGTTATACTCAAAAGAGTTAGCTGGAGGTTGTTGAGTGAGTGATGGGAATAACTGTAATAGCCGTTGTTCTGGGTCGTCTACAGAACTTATCCTAGGGCAAGAATTGACCGCAATTATTGCAGCGCGAGTAAATTCTGTCCAATCAAAGAAGACATTTTGGCAAGATGTGAAAATGACTCCAGCTCAGTCAATATTGGTTCAACAATTATAAATTTGGTCTCACATTGTAGACCATAATGTTTCGTACAATTTGAGACCAAATTTATAATTTTTGAACCAATATTGACCAAGCTGGAGTCATTTTTACATCTCGCCTGAATCTCTTCTTTGCTTGGACAAACTATACCTGTGAATGAGGATGATAAATTTTCATTTAACCTTTCCGTTGGTGTGTGAGAAAGTCGCTGTCGCATCCCGAGGAGGAGCTATGCAGATGAGTATGGTTGAAAACAGTTGTTATTTCGCCGTACAGTCGTGAGCTTTTTCACAGGACGAGAATAGAATGTTCCTGTTGTGCCAACTGGAACACTGTTGTCACGGCTCTCAACCATCTTCACTTCTTTGTAGAGATTATCGGGATGAACCGCTTTTTATCTTCAAGCCTGCTCTCATCGTTATCGTGTCTTATCAAATTTAGAATCTTTTGTAGAGAATCTTTGCTGAGGAGAGTCCTACAATAACAGAACTCGAGAATAGGGAACATAGGAGTCCATGAATTTGATTCATAAGGATTGTTATTATGATCATTTTAAATTTTTTTAATATGATTAATGAGAATGCATCTTCAAATGAATAATTTTCCATTTGACCATAGAATTATAGTATTTCTGTAATTACAGTATTTCTTATATAAAATTACCAAAATCAATCAATCAATTCCATAAGTATACAATTCAAATTATGTGAACTGGGAGACATCGAGAAATATTTGTTTCAATTTTATCGTAGTAAAGTACAACAGACTCATATCATATTCATATAATGCATTCTTGATTATTTTCATAGCATCTATCTAAATTACATTTGTAAAAGAGAATGAAAACAACCTCCTCCTAGAAAATCGAATCAAATAACATTATTGATAACCACTTATCCGAAGATATTGTTGTGCTGTTGGGTTCACTTACCAATTTTATTGGTAATTTGCTGTTTATTCACCTACCAGTGATAATTATTGCCTCAATTCTTAGAGTGTTTAGTTTCAGCTGAATCTGGAAGGTTACTCTGCTTGAGAATTTGTTAAAACGGGAATGATCCGGTAAAAGTACTCTTTTTCGAAAAATTGGAACAAAACTCTTTTTAAAAATACAAAATTCGCTAACACGCTTACTGAGGGTGAGTCTAGTGAGTCACGTATTATGCCGCACTGGATTAGTCATGATCGTAAAATTATGGGAACATTTGTTTATTTTTAAACCAGAGTAGTAATGAAGATGAAGGTAGCTTTTCTTCTGCAGTAAGCCGCTCGGTGTTTCAATTTGGAACTTCGTCAAGTTCACTGAGTGTGTATAGTTCGCACAAGCTGGGAAGACACGCCGTGATAATGTGAAGTGTATTATGGCGGAGTGCTTTCTCAGCTTGCGCAAACTTCAATAAATATGTTGTGAGGTTGTAACGGAAATGTTTGTCAAGTGAAAATTGGAGTGAAATGAGTTGAGGTCATAAAGTATTCCAATCAATTTTGATGGTCTCCGATTTCAAACTTTTGATTTCAAGGTCTGAATTGTGGAAAGTTTACTGTTTGTTAGATACTTGTTCTAGTTCTAGAACTTACTAAAATATATTTTCTGAGTACCGTAGGTACTCAATATTTTTGACGTGTCAATTACTGCCAAGCTTTGCTTGATTTTGTGGTGTTACTTGACGAAAATCAAACTAAACTAAACTAAAATGTGAGTGTATCAAAAGTTTGCAAAAAAGTTAAAAATTGACAAACTTATCAAATTAAGCAATATTTGAGAAATGTATTGTGATACTTGCTGATTGATTGTTAAGAATGAATAATAACACATTATTATAGTAATTATTATCAGAAATTACGAGTAACGTATTTCGTATACAGATGATACTTGTTGATTAATTTTTAATATTGAATAAGAAATAATCGACTAATCGAACTTGTCAATTGATAGAAATGATGGTTTAACCAGAGAGAATAGAATTAACAATTGTTAGGTGTATGCTATTCTCTCTGGGTTTAACAGGCTGAAGAACGATTATATAAAATCTATGTGTTGCCATTCTCGTTATACATCTACGTCTAGATTGAATCATAGAGAGAGCATAGCTTCTCTAGTGCAGATAATGCTTTCTCTATGATTGAATCATCTCAATATGGGATTCCCAGAACTTAATCAATGAGCTTACACATAAGAGCTATTCATAAGATCTAAATTTCATTCACTTTGATCTACAAACAATATGGGATTCCCAAAACATAATCAATTAGCTTACACATAAGAGCTATTCATAAGATCTAAATTTCATTCACTTTGATCTACAAACAATATGAATGGTCTACAAAGCATAATCAATGAGAGTACACTTGAGAGAAATTTTAAAAATTCAATTTCATTCACTTTTATCAACCGCCCGCCTTTCTGCTAAACAAACGCGTGCCTATTCTTTTCGCTAATAAAGTGACTCAGATTTCTAGCTGGTGGAAAAAAGGTGCCGGAACCTGTTGATCATATTCGACGACATTCAATCTTTTCTGAAATAATTGGGCGGAAAATCGGCTTGCCTCGATACCCTCAGAGTGTGTCAAGAGTTGGTAATAACCGCAGCCGATCTAGAACAAGCATGTAATGCATCACGTCATCCGCCGCATAACAGCAAAAGTGATTCGGTTACAGCAGGCATGAGCAATTGAGCATCGCCTCAGAAGGTATAGTTCGCGCCAGCTGAGAAGACACGCCGTTACAATTCACTTTACATTGAAACGGCGTATCTTCTAAGCTTGCATGAATTATATAAATAACTGTATTATGTATTAGATATTATTTTATCACGTCATGTATGAAGAAAGGATTTATATTTATATCACATATGCATAGATTACTGTGTGTAAAAAGCAGATGAGTCGTCAAGCATGAAGTGACTTGTCAATGCATGGATATGATTTCTAATAATTTTGGATATTATATCAGTGTTGATACTATCTTGTTGTTCTTTCAAAATAGAAGATTATGACATCATTGAGTATGAAATATGCAGCAGATTTTATTGAATTTGGCGGATTGCGAGTTTTCTCTTATTTATGATCAGTTCTGCCAGGTTTTGTAAGTATGCGAAAGATGATAATTGTCAATTCTGCTTTTGATGGCAGTAGAATGGATGAGATAATCTTTGTCAAT
This sequence comes from Sogatella furcifera, assembly GCA_017141385.1. NCBI lineage: Eukaryota > Metazoa > Arthropoda > Insecta > Hemiptera > Delphacidae > Sogatella > Sogatella furcifera. The sequence continues at coordinate 10,634,950 of CM029551.1, read as the reverse complement.
AATTCAATTTAGTGAATTGAAAAGGCAGTGTATAAAATTATCAATGTATTTACTTGTATAAAAGTAAAAAGAAATGGATAGAGTAAAAATGCTAAAAGTTCATTATTTTTTATTTGCTGATATTAATGATTTTGACTAAATTATTACTAAAATTAACTGTAACAACTACTGCATTGATTCCAAACGGTTGAGTAATCTACATTTTTTAAGTTTAAAAAACACTTTTCACTTTACAATAAGATGATTTGTACATTTGTAATTAGAAAGAAAATCTGCAATTCAAAAGAAAATCTGTGATAAATTGTGGATGTATGATCATAAAGATTATAATGAATATTTGCATTTGAAATTTTTATCACAATTATTATAAGAAATTATTATATTACTCGTGTTCTAATGAATTAACAAATGAATGTGATATGGTGACTACTCATCTCAACAAATACTACCCATACAATAATAATATTTATTGATTGATCAGCTCCACAAAGTCAATACACCTATAGATAGTAGTTGCCATATACGCATTTTCTTTTTTTGTGGAACAATGCATAGCGCATATAATTAGATGATACAGTACAAGAATGTAAGCTCCTATGAGCTCGAAAACAATATGGAGGACCTGACAAAGAAACTAATAAATTGTTTGATATCACAACAAACCAGCGTTTTCATGCTTCAATACATTAATCACTCTCTATTCCCTGCAGACATTTTGCAGCTAGGCTAGAAATAAGCTTCAGGGTTACTGAATTTGTTATTGTTTTAGCTTGGTGGTTTGATGAACTTGATGCTATTGATAGTTCCTAGATAGCCTTTCCATGAGGTGACTCCAGAGGGTGAACAAGCATAGATCATCAGTAGAGTAATGCAATAATATGTAAATGAAAGTTGTATGTAGTGATCATCAATGGTAATGGGTCTGTATCACTTGATCACAATATATGTGATCTTCGGGAAACGGTTTGTCCCAGTGGTAGAGAGCGGCTAATCGGTGAGATTAGATAAGCGACGTGCCTCTACCACCACCGTTGTAATGGTGACCGGTTCCTTTGAATTCAATTTATGAGCCTCAAAAATCGCTTCCCGGTGGTTCGGAACCCACCTCAAGCAGTAGGTCCATTCATCTCTCATCATCATGCTTCCCATTACCCACGCACAGGCCCAAGAGCCCATGTGGGCATCACCCTCGGAAAAAAAATGTTTTTCAGGGACAATTGAACATTTTACCTAAACGAAACGTGTACCTAAGCGAATAGGATTCAAAATCAGATTTCTTCTTGTTATGTTATCTACTTGCAATAAAAAGCCAGCCTCTATGAGCCTCTATAGGTCAGAGACTTAATTTGGTTCAAGTATAGTTATGTAAGCTTAATAGAAGATGAGCACATTAGTATGAAACTTGATTATTATCCTTGATTTTGTCCAAAAATCCAAAAACTAAAATATTTGTTAGAATAATATTCTTTATAGAGAATCTCCTGTAACTATTGATAAGCATGTGAAACTGCATTGTTTGTGTAAAATTGATTATATTTTATCCAAACCAGAAAGTTGACTGATTGCAAGCAAAATAATGAAAGTGCTGAAAGCTTAATCTCAACCAATAAAAGACTAAGAAGTTGAATTTTTTCAATTGATTTCATGATGATACACAGAATGGTGGATCACAAATCCTCCTGTTCACATTTTGAGCGGAGATAAAATGAATACCAATAAGAAGCCCGAAAGCTTAATATCCACCAATAGGAATCCAACAAATGAGAGGTCAGGATGCTGAATTTCAAAATGGCAGTTACAATGATGCAGAAAATGGTGGAATACTCAACTTACTATATATTGGTTTCCACTCAGTTCACTGATTTCTTTTCTTGTGTCTCCTCTATCTTTTTCACCTTCACTCTTGAGAATGTCGTGAAAATAATAATTTAAATTCTGAAACAAGATTAAAGTGCAATTAAATATTTATTGGTGAACAGATTAATCCAATTCACCAAGGAATTGAAATGTGATTACAGTAAATATTCTAAAATAGATGTAACTTATGCATTCTTCCCTATTACCAAGGTTAATCATTTATCCTTTAGAGTAGAATAGACTATTACCATAGACTAACTAATATTCTGATTGCTATCATTGAAGTTTCTTGTTTTCGAAAATGATGTTCAGGACAGATGTAGAAGTATTTCTTATTCTCATTTAATCTTATTCTACATTCCTCGGTGCACACCGAAAAATGGAAAGTAGAATTATCCTTTTCGAGTACTAATCACAATCTAAGCTCAAGGTCGGATGGAACGTTGGTCAAAACTCTTCATAGTTATTCTTTCTCTTGTTGATTCGTGGTACTCGGATGCATCATCATAATATTCGAGCCACGTAAGTGACTAGTCTCGACTCTCCGGAAGAATGAAAACTAAAAGAGGAATAAGATGGAATGGCAACACGGAAATCGTGATTACACAGTTTCCGCTAAACTTACTTCACGTCAGTGTTTTGTTCCACACAAAAAAGTAAATTGTGGAAATTCTACTCGACCTGCATAGAATTACGATTTTCATCTTCGTGGAAGGTCGAATCAACTAAAATGCATTTCCTTCAATACTCGCTACTGTACTGAGGAAAGACTGTCTCTATAATACATGTTCAATATAATATAGAATATATATTAAATACAATAAATAATAAAATGTTGTAAACAAGCATGATTAGTCTATGGTACTAACTACTGAAGAATAGGCCTAAAGTTGTATCTAAAATTCATCACTATTCAAGGAATATGGTAATCAACCAATAATTTCATCACATTTGCCCAATACCGTTTGAACAAAAAATAAATTATTATTTGAAGGATAAAGGATTATTTGAAATAGGATTTTTCAAAAAAATATGAATCTCTTTATGAAAAACTGCAATCTAATAGATATTATCATGTTGAATTTTATGTTTTAGAATAAACTTAACACCACAAAATTTGATCTTTCAATAGTAATGACTCAATTTTTATCAGCAGTTTGTCTCTCTTCCTTTAATATTGGTATTAGTTCCAAGTTTACTATAACAATATGAGTTCTTCATTTTTTCTTAGTCTGTAATAGTAATCGAATTAACTTATTTAACATGTATTCGATTAGTGCAGTTCATAAAGTTGTATAAAAGTCTATATTATGTGCTCCCGATACAAGCTTATTGGGTTTTTAACAGTTATTTTAAGCTGTTCCTATTTCAGAAAATCTTTCTCTTTCAGTGTTAACTATGTAATACAGAGTAATACTTCTGTTTACAACTATATTATCAAAGATTCGATAGCCAGAAATATGGAATTATTGTCAATAAAAACCATAAAACATCATTTACACTGTCTTCATCTCGTATTAGCAGTCAAGACCAATTTCCAAAGTTAATTGTTTCAATATTTTCGATGTTATGATTTTCTTACATAAATCTTCCTCTCTACCCGTTATATCTCCATACATTGGTTATGATGGCGGCTCACATCAATAAGTTTCTGACCTCTAACGGGAGAGCACTTATAGCCATAGAACAGGCAAGTAACATCTGCCATATCGGAATTGCAGTCTTTTCATAAATGGAGAATATTGGCCTCACGATTTTCAGACATTGAATGCAATAATCTTACGCCTGAATTCGGGAGGCTGGCTGCAATGGATTTCAATCTTTCGAAATCATATTCATCGATTACAATTACCAAGAACAGTATTTTCTGATCGATTTCGGGAATTTGTGCCCAACGAAGAGAGACAGAACTATGAACAAGGACAAATTTATCAGATCGTGCTCGTAAATTCTGATTGCATTACTGGTAAAATTGACTTCATTCCAGCTTATTTGGTATTTTCATGTTCCTACTATCATTCATTGCGCATCAAGCTCATGTCAATTTCGTCGGGATTAGGAAACTTCATGGAATTGATTACAATGGTGATTTACCCAACCTCAAATCTCCGCAACTTTGGTCCTGAATCTCTGTATTTGATCAATTACTGTATTTATTTATCAACATTTAATCCACATTACTAGTTGGATGTCTAATCTAAAAACTGTATTCGAATATATAATTTTATTTGAAGATATTGCAGCGATTTGTTCATCAAAACTAAAAAAAAATTAGGGCTTGCAGGCCCTTTTATAATTTGATTGAATCTGCTTTAGGTCCAGCCTCCAGTGGGTGACCACTGATTAACTTTGTCTCAATTCTAAAGAAGTAATCCTCAATCAAAGTATCAATGTAATCATCCCCCATTCCACCTCAAAAATGATTGAACCCTTCAGCTTAGAATCTTCAAAATTGTTCAATTCTTGTTGAACATTCAAAAGCGAATTCAACAGTTTTATAAATCAAAGATTGTATTCAAATATTACTGCTTGAATCTGCTTGTAATCAGTTACTGCTGACGTCATGCATTTTATAAAATTGAGGAGCAACCGTGAATCGTGATACAGATAAATACTTTGGTGAAGTTTTTTTATATCGTTACACAGATAAGGCATTCATTATTATTTGGTTAATCTTCTGACTTCTGGAGCAAGCTACCAGTTGACACCAGATTCAATACACATCGTTTGATAACAGATCTACATTTCTGCCTCGTCATGAAAGGAGACGAGCGACCATCCTCACCTCATCCAAAGCTCCTCACCTTAATCTTAACTTAATTAAAAACTGAGCTGTTTTCCTCTTCAGCACAACACGTTTTATTGTTTGTAATACAATGTTTATCGCGATTACACCTAGGTCAAGGTGAGATGGATGAATCCATAGTAATATAATAATATAGTACTGTATATAACGTAGTGGTTTGAATTGAACTCTTACCGACTTCCAACCTAAAATACATTGTATCCCCATCTTTTAATTGTTGAGCTAATGTGGAAGTTACATAAAATCGAGTGTATTACGGGGACAATGATGGAGCATGGCTGCTGGGCTTTTGATGGAGGCGTTCTGTGAGGTGAGTCGTCCTTTTGTGAGGTGACCTTGAGGTGAGGCCTGCCCCTCAGGTGGCCCTATTTACAATGGCCCCGTAGGTGTGAGCTACCGTTGGCTCCCGGCCGCTTCAAGTTCGTTTTAAATAAATTATAACAAGTTGACTCCAAGTGCTCGATGTTGACAGTCTGATAACGTTCTGAAAATTAATTGCCCAGCGGCCTCGAACTCTCGTAGTTGCTTCAACGCAGAGGTTGTTATTTTCAATGATCGTTCTCGGTTTGTTGCGAGTTATATATTTATTTTTGGAAAGCCTATTTATACTCACTATAATTTACAATATTCTATTCACTATTTTGTTTTGATTTAGAAGACAAATAACATATTCATGAAGAGTATATTGGTCTTTATTCTGGAGTTGTTAGCCTATTTTAAATGTCCTTCACACACTTTATTTTAATTGTAACGTAGTTTATGTACCGGTTCATACATATATACTTATTAATTGTTTATTATATATAGTAGTTGAATATTTGTATCTTTAACATTGTTTTTACAAGTGATTCAATCGTCTCAAAAAATTTACAGTATATTCATATGCCACAAATATATCATGTTCACTTGTGCAGATATTTCAGTTGCATACAGGATAGTGTTGGAGAGTACAGAGGGGTTTGTGATACGTTATCTAGTATTATATTCATATTTCGAATAATAATTAATCAAAGCAATCGAATATATTCTCCATACAGGGATACCTGTATATTAAAAAGATACCTTTGTAGTTAAATTTTGTGTGATGGAAGTTCCGATTTTTTTGGGTTCCCACATAAGAGCTTGATTGTGTGTACACGATAATTACACTAATACTGTACAGTAGTCTTAAAGCCTCTCTTTTATTTAAATTTAAAGATTGATGAGAAATTATCAACTTGGCAATCATTACTATCATTCCGAGCCATTTTTGTTACCTTGTAATCCCATAAATTTATTCGTTCAATACCGATCTCTGGGGATCAAGCGAGGACCCTGATTTGATACGGTTGCAATCAATCACCATCCCTGTAAACTAGGGCTCTATCTGTAAACCAATACAACAGTATATCTACTTGAACCATGTTTACTTCTACGATGTTGACATCGTAGTCAACATGAAATCCAGTACTGCAGAGAGCACACATGAAACTAACCTTTGCTCTATCGTAATTAATGTGCAGAAATTCTTGCAGAATCTCATACCAAACTGGCAAATGATGTCATAGACTTGGTGCGCTCTATACTTTCCTCAGCATCAATGGTCGACTTCGCGTACATTTCAAGCGTGCTGTATCTGCATTGTCAGCATGCTGGAAAAGCGCGAAAAATCGACCAAGTGTGGACATGGTGTATGAGTGGGAAGGGTTTATTCCTTAGGTAGTATAGAGATAAGAGGGTGCTAGATGAACTGTGATGTGAAGAGAAGATGGAAGAGGAAGAAGTGGAGGAGGAGGAGGAAGAAGAAGAAGAAGAAGAAGAAGAAGAAGAAGAAGAAGAAGAAGAAGAGGAGGAGGTTAAGAGGGAGGATATAAAGAAATACCGGTCTGTTTGGCAACACTGCGTTTCTGCTTGGAATGCACCAGGTTGGGCTTAAAATATATAAATGCAGTACAGTTCGGAAGAGAACTTGAACATGATACCGAATGGGCAGGGTGGAGGAGGGGGACCGGATCCATTACAATATCAGGGACAAAAGGATTTACTCGCGCGCTCCTATATACACGCTCACAAGTTATAACTTTCGCTATCTGTATCCAGTTTTACTGTTCTTAGTGGAATACATTTCTGGATTCTAGAATGCTCTACAAGGCTTTCAGGGTGATAATCACTGAAATCACAGGAATATGTGAGCATGAATAATCCTGAAATACCACAACAAATGATCTTCCAGATAATATACTTTCATATTTGAGATTGACAGGAATTTTGAAAATTTTGAGATTCAACTGCGACTAACATATTTATTTCTGGAAAGCCTATACTCACTATAATTTACAATATTCTACTCACTATTTAGCCCAAAGGTAGACTAGTTTTCTCAATTCTCCATATTTGCTAAAATGTTGAATGTACTTTATTTGTACTAGTCATTGAGTTTGTGACTTAATCCTGCCATTTTTGGGTTGACGTTAGAAAATTTTTACTATTTAGGATTGTAGGCTTGAAATTGATTTATGAAAATCTTGAAATCAACTTTGAAATTTCATTGCCTGATTTCCTTCAAATTACTCATAACAGATGGAGTTAGTTAGAGCTGTTTAATTCTCCTATCAAGTCATCACAATAGGCCTACAATGTAATATGATTCTCATTCTTATTGGTACAAGTAAATTATTATTGAGAGAGCAGATTCTTGTTGGGATTGGAACAAATAATCCGATCACATTGAATTGTATTACTTTCAAATGAAACATATTCTTTATTCAATAGAATTGTTTCAAAATTAGCTAGTACAGTAGCTCATACTTTTCTTTGCTGTTATGAAATGCCTTTCAACTAAGAACCATTGTTCTGATTCCCAATGTCAAGAGCAGAGGATTGATTATGCTGATAAGTGGCAGTGTATGGGTTCTCTGACCCACTGGTCTGCTGTGCTGATGCTATCTGTTTCTGTACTTTGTTACAATTTTCCCACCCTACTTGCAATTGCTACCAATTTACGTGATGCTTATCTATGAGCTTCTATTATATTCTGAATAAATACAGCACGGTACATTGTTAGCGTGCAAAAATTGTCCAATACTTAGAGGTTAAAATATTGTTTTAGTACTCTATGAATTATTGTGCAGTAATATATTTACTGGAGATGTTAACTATTTTCATCCTCAGAACTTTAAGTATCTTAGAATTGAAGTTTAGTGACTTCGGTGTGTATGCTTGAAAATAACGTGGATGTCATGCTAAGAAACTGTCTTCACGACTCTTCCACAATAATTGTAAATACGATGGAACCTAGATAATTATTTATTCGTAGATCATGGGACCAGAGCTTTTGTATGAATTATGGAAGATTACGAATTAGTGAAGCTATTAATTAATAATGGAAAACTATTTCAAGGGACTGAAATAGGCTATAATTCGTATGGCTTAAGCTATAAGGGCTATTAAGGGCTTGGGCTATTATTCGTAGTTCTCTACAACTCGTAGTGAAAGATCAAGCTAAGAGGTACGAATTATCGAGGTTGCACTGTAATTGTTTTTCTCCCCAAATCCCGAACAAATAGAATTTGTAACTTGGAGTTACAGCATCATCTGCCTTGATGCCTGATCCACAATTCTTACTAATTTATTTTCTTCCCGATCTATTAGGATGTGAAACTGGAAACTTACAGCATTCTCCATCAAGTATAACAGAACCGTTACTATCAAGGTCCTTCATCGAAGGACGAACGTTTATCCTATCCTGTCCATTGAAGCCCGTTAGAAAAATGAACATCTATTTCAAGTTGCGCCGGCCGGGTTTCTTTTGGGCCACTTACAGTTGTATTTTATCTCTGTTCTCATTCCCATTCTGCTTCTATTATTATGGTCATTATAAATGAAGGAACATCCTATTCAACATAGGTTATATGAGGGAAAGATCTGGCAGTAATTTTGGCTGGTAAGGTACCTGGAGCGGGTAGGGTTCGATTAGTCCAGTGCTCGATTAGTCCAGTTTTTCAAATATATAAGTTGTTTTATGAGAGTGGTTCGATTAGTCCAGTTTTTCTAGGAAAAACTGGACTAATCGAGGCAGTCTATTTCAATTTGTCTAGAGGTTCGATTAGTACAGTAAAGTTGGTTTATTAGGTAGGATGTGCAAGGCGCTCGATTAGTCCAGTTTAGCCAATTCATGTGACCCGCTGAACCGGTTATAATATGTGGAATCAACTATATCACTCTCTCAGCGTTACACTAGAGACGCTGCCATAATCGCCAACGGCAAAAGTTATCGATCAGTTCAAGTAGCTTGCAAACTCTGACGTCAGGTTTCCAGTAAAACTCTGACGCTATGATAGCCCAGTAAAATAATGGTAGTTTTGTCAGACAAGTGATGCGAAAGTTTTTTTCCGATTGTTTCATATTATGACTGTATTCCAGTGCGCTGAATCCAAAATTGAAGTTTTCTGCCGTCCTAGGGTACGGCTTCACCCTTAAAAATTGAAAAAACCCTTAAATTTTGGTAATTTTTTGTTTCTGATTTTTCAATTGATATTGTTTATTTATGGGAAAAATATTCAGTTAAAGATTATAGTCAATAAAATTACTTGGAAAATTTGAGGTCACACGCTGAATTTTGATATATTCTTTTAGAGCTGATACGTACCAAAAAGGGGTAGATTAATTCAGTCTTTGAAAATCTAAGTCAAAACCTTTGGATTTCACAACAAGTAGGCTTACTTGGAATATAGGCTAAATGAATGTGCTCTTGTAAAAACTCTTGTATAATAGGAATGTATGATCAATTTCATATAAATTGCATTCTCAATTTTATAAATTGGAGGACGGGTAGGGGGTTACCGGTAGGAAAATAGCCACGGGAAAAATAAATGAATAATAATAAATTTTTATTTCTCAGTAAGCAAACTAGTACAAAGAAAACATTAAACCTCCACGAAATGTATACAATGAGGTACTCTAAAAAATATAGTTTAGATATGATTTCCAAATTTACTAAGAATAAGAGGCACTCCCGAGAAAATTCTATGTGGGAGATGCCATCAAAGTTCAAAATTTTAAAATTATTTCTCTTGCAATAAATAAGTAAAATTATAGAAAATTCACCACTACACGGTAAGGACGACTCCTCAGACACTGATCCATGTGGAAGACCAAAGGAGTAAGTAACAGGCAAGGAAAGAGTATTGAAGACTTGAGGAGGAAGCGTCATTTTGGCAGCAAATTTTGGCTCCACAGTTCATTTTGAAGAGAGCAAAAGTTAGCCTATAATATGAATGTTCAGCTAGGTACTTGAAATCTAAAATTATATTTGCTATTAGTCCTGTATTATTCACTACTCCCGTGCTAAGAATCATTGTATATAGGCTAAGTTGCTACTAAATACCTACCACAAGTAGGCCTACCGTATTCATTCTTGTATAGTTCATTTCTTAAAAATGCTGGCTGACTATAATGAATTCCTTTAAGCTTAAGAGAGCATTCAGGGTGCTTCCTTATCTCATCTGGTTATGGGCGCCTTTAAATGATCTTGAAAAATGTTGAATACTTTCAATATAGGCTACATTATCTTGATAAGATGTAATATTATACATAAATTGTTGAAAAATTAAGAATGTTGTATATAAATTGGTAGTAGTGTTAATTGAATTAGCTATTAAGTTATGAATTGAAAAATCAGTGTCTTTCTAATGGTATAGCGATTTATAGCGATTTGTCTTTCATTTATAGCGACTTACATTCATTGTTGAGTAGCCTAATGAGTTACATTCATTGTTCAATAAAGAACTTGTATATGTATATAACTTACTTCAAAAACACCCAGTAGCTTCTCTTCATATTTGCGAGAATGGCCATGAAGAAGGAAATAATAATATCTTTGCTTCTCGTTATCACTATATAGTTAGTTGACTGAATGAATTGTATACTGATTATGCTTAGTTTGAGGAATGATGAATACAGTTACATACCGTAATAATACATACCCATATCCAATTAAATTCTATTGTTATTTTTCAAAAAAAATGATTATTCATAAAACATTATTTTATGCACTTCATAAGACTTGCAGAATATAGCTCAGAATAAACTTAATTCTATAAAATAATCATTAATAGCCAAAATTAAATGTGTCAACTTGATTCTGCAGTTTGAATTTATTCATGACATAATAGCTAGCGTGGATGATAATAATAATAATCATACTATAAATACCATAGATATAAATAAATGTCATTTATATTTATATAAATGTCATAATATATAAATACTAACAAAATTGAATTTGTGGAGAAAAAAGGTGCAAAGGGAAAAAACTTTGGTCCGAGTTCTGATAAGCAAGAGGACCCAAGTTCGATCCTTGACCAGGGAACAATATTTTCGAACGCAGTACTATCACATAGATACGTCACCCCGTCTATTAAAGGAGACGTAAAGCCGTCGGTCTTGACTGCCTAAAAACCAGTCGCCATCTCCCATTAGCCCCGCACAGGCCTAGGAGCCTATGCGAGCATCAGTCCCAGGAAAAAAGACTATATAACTGATAAAAGAGGAAATGAAAAGAAAATTAAGAAATCAAGTTTTATATTTTATACAATAAGTGTTTCATAAAAAATTTAACATAATGGAAGCGATAATGATATTGAACTGTATGACCTTTAATGGCACGTTGTAATTACGTAAATCCCTCATGTTTCAAAAACAAAATATTTGCTCTTCAATTTAACCACATCTTGTCAATTTCATTTGAATTTCATAGTTACCCGGTATGCGTGCAATCAGATAAATTGTGATTGTCAAATAGTTATGCAATCTGACTATAATATATCTTGGTGTATTACTAGATGAGAAACTTGAGAAAAGATAGAGAGAAGTAGAGAGAAGGAAGAGTAAAATGAGAGAAGGAAGAGAAAGCACAGGATAAAGAGGGTAAATGAGATAAGAGATAGAGAGAATAGTAAAATGAGAAAAGAGAAAGGAAAAAGTGGATTGAGAAGTGAATGAGGCAGTGAAATGATTGAAAAGAATGAGAGAGAAGGATATAGAGAATAAAACGAGAGAGGAGATAGAGAGGAGAGGTTAAAGAGAGAGTAAAATGGAAGAAGGTGAATAGAATAACTTTATCCATGTACATTAATTATAGATAATAAAATATGACTACTTCGTTACAGCATTGAAACGGTGAAGTTAGGACCAAGTCCTGCCTTGCACTTGACCAACAGGATAAAGAGACCGATATGAGTAATTAATCTAATTTAATGAAAGCGAAAAGGCACTCATTGATAGAGTCTGATGATAATTGTAGTAATTTCTCGCTATTTACTGTAGTCTGTGCAAGGAAGAAATACATTCTGGGTAGATGGGGAAATGACTCCAGCTTGGTCAATATTGGCTCAAAAAGTAAAATTTTGGTCTTTAATTGAAGATCAGAATGTTTCCTAAAATTTGAGACCAAATCTATGATTTTTAACCGATATTTTCCAAGCGGAGGTTATTTTCCCATCTCGCCAAAATGCCTTCTTTGCTTGGAGAGACTTTACATCTCTATCAGCAATAATACTATAGAATGATGATGTAGCCTAGTATAATAGTCTGTCTAAGCAAAGAAGACCCCCTGGCAAAATGAGATAATGACTTCTGCTCGGTCAATATTGGTTCAAAAATTATTGATCTAGTCTCAATCGTAGAAAACATTCTGATCTACAATTTGAGACAAAATTAATATTTTTGAACCAATATTGACAGCTGAGTCACTTTCCCATCTTGCCACACGGTCTTCTTTGCTTGGACAGACATGCGCATACAAGTGTAGGTTTCTTGGAACTTCAAAAGGCTTTGATCGTTTGATCTAAGACAACAATTCACACAGAGAAGAAGCAAAGAAGACATTCTCGCAAGATGGGAAAATGCCTCCAGCTCGGTCAATATTGCTTCAAAAATCAAAAATCGAATTTCAAATTGTAGAAAACATTCTAATCTACAATTTGAGACCAAATTTATAATTTTTGAATCAATATTGACCAAGCTGGAGTCATTCTCTCAACTTTTAAGAATGTATTTTTTTCTTCCGCGTGCAATTATCAACCAATCACATGCCTTCGTGCCAAGTCTTTCTAAGCCGGGAAATTTAAAATGACTGAAATTGCCCGATCGGTTTTTTGGATCTTGGGGGGGGGGGGGGAAGAGCCTTGGAAAAATTCTACAAAAACAGGAACATTCCTCTCTATATTAGAGCCCTCCCCATAAAAATTCAAGTCAATCTGACCACAAATAAAAAAGTTATTCATATTTTTCGGATTTTATGTCTTAATGCAATGAAAACTCAAAAAGTTCGGAGTGATCTACCTAGATAATAAACTGAATTTGGACTGCTAATTTATTTTTGATTATTGAACTGATAACTGATTATTTATTGATATTTTCGCATTTCTGAACGCAGAATTGGGTTTATGAAGAGTTCCTTCAAACATATATCATTACTGATAGGTTTTAAATCGTACAGATCTTTACTAGTTAACAATTTTATTTTATAGAAGCGTATATTCTTGACAATGATATACGCTTTCACGATGTATAATTTGAATAATTCCAATCCAAAAATATTTTAGTGGATTCGTAAATATTTCTTTGTTTTGAAATTAGCCTTATGTGGAGGCTTTAACTCTTGCACTTAACCCACTCATCCACGGCCACCCTCAAGACTGTTGATAATATTAAAATTTCAATACAAAAAGTTATGGTAAATAAAGTCACATATAGAGAGCCAAATTTAAAGGTTTTTTTGGCTCATTAGATTTTTAGTTTCATGAATACAATAATTCAGCTTCTGAATAATTACCAATACAGATTTCAAATATTGCTGTAAATCATAAAAATATTAATATTAATTAATCAAACTGTCCTTCCATGAATTAAACAATATTAAATCTCGAATTTCTAATAAGGGTAGCCTAATTTAATAGATTAAACAAAGATAATAAGATTCAATAAGTTAAAAGATACCGGTGAATTATTCAGAATATTACATTATAAATAAATACAACATGGTTGTATAATGAAAACCAAGCTATTGTCATTTGCAACCTAATTCAAAGATAGCGCCGCGCCGCCTTGGTTTTATTTGAAATTTGTTAGACGGCCACTTTGACCATAACCATCTATCAATTCTCAGACCTTAATGTACAAAGCAAGATGGCGGCAATATGGGCCTAGCCAAGCGTAATAGCAATAGTTCAAGTTACTATTCTTTAGAAGTAATAAGACAGAAATAGCATATTTTTTATTGTTAATCATTATGATATTACAATATAATCAATATCCAATACAAAAATAATAATCATTACAATATGATGAACTTCAAACTAGAATCTGATTTATTATTCTATGTGAAAAATAGAAATTCAAGACACTCAAATTCCAATCAGTTTTTCCAACATGTTTGTAGCCTACTTCACTTGCTGCTCATTTCAACTTTCTTCCGTCTCTGAACCTTTTCCCCAATATTTTCAGTTTTTTTCCTTTGGCTTGCAAGTTTGAGACATCTTATTGTCTTCTTCACACTTCAGTATCTATCCAAAAAATGTAAATTCAACCTCTCAAAACTTGTTTTTAGAGTGTTATTTAAGCTTTTAGTTGTGTATTTTTACCATTGCTTTACATATCTCAGATTTAAACTTTAAGAAAAAATATAATTAGTCCGGCGTTGTAGGCCTACCGTATTGTAGGCTATAGTCACGAATTAAGCACTGTTTGTAACCTAATCATTTGATATTTTGAAGCTAACTGGTACACAAGGCAGATCACTGATTCCATTAATTATTGTCTTTCACTTTTACAAAAAGCACATAGGAGCCTAGTTTGTTGGAATTGAAGGAAATGCATCACTTCTCTTGGCACTCCAATTAGTTAATCGTCTATGACAAGAAAAACGTCTTTCTTGATAATAAAACGGTCTTCAAAATGATTAATACAAACTATCGAACTGTCTTTCAGTTCAAAATTTTGATAAAAACTTTTCTAACCAATATGTCCATTGAGAGTTTGTTTTCAGGAAACGTGAAAATATAAATATTAATTGAATATTTTGAATAATGGAAATATTCAATTAATAAATATTAATTGAATACATGGATATTCACAATCATAAACACAACACAGACGACCCATTCGTAATAAATTATCATATTCTCAATAAAATATACAATATTTTTTAACATAAAACAAGACGAATCGTAAGTGTAATCCATTGTCAACTTAGTAAACATTCGGTAGGCCTGCTTATGAAATGTTGCAAAATTTATTTTATAATAAAACATATGATTTTTTTTTTTGTCAACATAACCAAAACGCTATGAAATCTTGAATTTGGAGTAGGGCAATTACGTCCGCCATTTTCCATACAATCGATAGCTACATTAAGGTCTGAGAATTGATAGATGGTTATGCTTTGACGCCGTCTAGATATAGTCAATTCCTTGACAACGCATATAGTGGATTCATCACCTGGTACGAATTCAGTACGCCAACTGTACTAATCGAGGCACTGTATTAATCGAGACGCAGGGCTTCGATTAGTCCAGTGCCTCGATTAGTCCAGTTCTGGACTAATCGAGGCACTCGCTCATCTCATTGAAGAACTGGACTAATCGAGTCACTGTATTAATCGAACCCCTGCGCCTCGATTAGTCCAGGTGCCTCGATTAGTCCAGTTTTTCAGTTTCTTAATGTAGGATAGGGACTGGACTAATCGAGCACTGGACTAATCGAGTAATCCCCCCTGGAGCTATGTAACTTCATATGGGCATGTATCCTTTGTTCTTGAAGCATACGAACTACAAGTAGTAAGGTACAAATCATTGGACTTCTGGTAAAATTCGAAAATTCAGTTGCATTCGCCTTCAATTTCTACATCTAAGAACTTATAAAAAGGAATTTAAATTGAAACGACTTGCGGAAAGAATAAAATATTAATTCTCATGAAAAAACAATGCTATCATGTTAAGCATAATCGACAACTAGTTTTTAATGATCTGATTCATCTTGAGAACTGTTGAATTCTTAGTATCATTCTCATGGAAACTTTCTATATTAAAACAATTAAATTTTATTAATTTGATCCAGTTGACTTATTTGAACGAGTCTTCATCAACTTCAGTATCAAGGAAAAAATGAGAAAATGTAAATATTCCAAAACTTATAATGAACAAAAAAAGTATTACGATTATTTTATATTAATTTGATAAATATTATTCAACAATATTTTTATATGCATTTTTGTTAATATTTTTGAGATCATTGTTTTCCAATGAATAAAAATTGATTGAAAATAATCAAACTAACAATAATTTCACTTGAAAACTTATCAAGATGAAAACTATGTATAGACTGTAACTTTTTGCATTCTATTTTCCGAAAGAACAAT
Organism: Sogatella furcifera; assembly: GCA_017141385.1. Lineage (NCBI taxonomy): Eukaryota > Metazoa > Arthropoda > Insecta > Hemiptera > Delphacidae > Sogatella > Sogatella furcifera. The sequence goes on along the minus strand of CM029551.1, from coordinate 10,618,889 downwards.
TGGAAATTCCCATTAAAATTTTGGAAATGAGTTTCCAAAACTCATTCAGTTTTAAAAACTTATTAAAACTCATTCAGTTTCATTTAAATTTTAAAAATCCTTGTTTTTGTCTCCAAATTTTGTATCAAATATTAGTTGTTTGGCCTTTGGCTATCAGTTACTGAATCCATTATAACATATTAGAAACTCATAACTTGCGAATATATCATCTAGCTTTTTTCTGAACTTGGAATTCAATCAACTGTGATGGGCAGAACTTATCAATGTCAGAACTACCTTAACTCCTCATAAGACCCTCCTCCTTCATAATCGAACTGGTAGATCGGATTACCATACAGCTATCAACATCTCCCCAGTCTGGAATTAATCCTGATTGGATTAATTGAATCAAACAGCATGGGTGGCCGTGGACCAGGTCCGACCCTCACGAGGTTTTTTCTGACTGGTCACTCCTGTACATTGATAGTAATTATAACCTACAGCATTCACAGTACTGGACCTATTAATAGTGGCATGTCAAGGGGAAGGTGAAAAGGTATCAATGTAATTCGCTTGTGACTCAAACTCCGTATCATGTTCATTGATAATATTGGACAATTGTTAAGCTATTGTTATAATTATCACTGAAATTGAGAAATATTGATAAAATCATTTCAAAACATTGGAATATTATGTATATGTATCCTTATCAAAAGTTTTGTTTATTGTGTATCGATTCTCTTATTGATACATGTTATTGTGACATGTTATGAAAAGACAAGATGTTGTCTTTACCTCAATATCATCTGCACAACTACTTGAGAAAAATTTTTATTCTCTTATTGATTAATTATATTGTGTAAAAACCTCCTATCAGGGCCCTCGCGTGGTTTTTTGGCGCCCTGTGCAAGATTTTGGCACTGGACGGATGCAATCCAACATATTATAATTCAAAGCCAAACGTGATTCTATGTTCACATTTTTCTCTTAAGCAATCCCAATGTTGCATGTGGTGTAGCATAAAGGATTATAGGGACTTGTTTATTTTAATGTATCCCAACGTATTGTTTCATATTTTCACGTAATACGTGATAAGCAAAAGCCTACAGGAATTAATAAAAATTAACTAAAGGCTATCTACATTGAGCAAAACTGTCACAATGTACCATACTTTATCATTAAAATATTAATTTTTAAATGATTGATAACCTATTTTATTTTATAAGTTTGCTTGAAAGCACATAAGGGAGGGAATAATAATTTTTTCATAGAAAAATATTGGGAATCATCATAAATATTTAATGTCACTGGAAATAAAGATGTTTCAACAAAAAATCGGGAACTCAATATAACAAGCAAATTGAAGATCTCAGCCATTTTCACTGCTCTACCCGACTTTTCTGAATAACATTCGAAATAGTTCCGAATTCAGACAGCAGATGGCAGTAGCAATAGGGTGACTTGATTCAACTTTCATTGGACACGCCACCGAGCTCCGCCTACTCTAAAAATGGCCGAAAACATTGATTCAAAAAGTTTCCAAATTTAATCAGTAGATGGCAGCAGTTGACGGGTGATGTTTCAGATTCGACTTGGACACGCCTTCATGCCCCGCCCGCTCTTTTTTATTGGTTGACAGTGTTTCGTGAGTTTTGTCTTAGAAAATGGCTGCTAGCAAGAAAATGATGGATGGCGAATCTTATACAAAAAATTATGCAGATTTACTATTGGCGATCTTGTGCTAATATAATTTTTTTTTGTATTCAGGCTGGTAAGATTCTATAAAGTTAGTATTTGAAGAATTTGAACTCGGTTTTACTTTCATTGTATAACTTAGGCCAGTGACTAGACTTCAATAGTTTTAATTATGCTGTATGAAATGAGATGAAAATATTATTTCGCACTCCCATCTTATACTCATTTTTATTTATTCTCATATTTTTTCTTTTTCTCATAATTCTATTTTTTATACGATGAATATAATGAAATAGATCTCAAACTATTCATAATCTAATACTGACCTCTTGCCAGAAAAAAATTTGAAAAACTACAACTATTCGGTAAAGATATTAGGGAGAAGTTTTTATAGGAAACTGGCTTGTGATTCTGGTCGACAGAGAGTAAGGTGGTTGTCAGCCAACAATAGAATTTAATTCAAGAGGGACGTTTCTTGGCTTGCTTCATAGCCTACATTGTTCATGGTTTTTAAATTGATCAATTCATTATAATGAATGAGTTTATGCAGAGGAAATAATTTCTTGTGGATTCAAGTTGTTGGTGAAATAAGTTTTTTATTAAGTAGTGAAAAAATTATTCCAAAAACCCAATTGAAATTTTTAAAATTCCCGTTTTGCATCAGCCGCCGGGGCGCCCCCTTGGCCGTGGCGCCCTGTGCGGTCGCACACTTCGCCCACCCCACGTGAGGGCCCTGCCTCTTGATTTGTGCATCCTCTCATTGATACATTATATTGTGTATCTCTCATTGATACATTATATTGTGTATCCTCTCATTGATACATTATATTGTGTATCCTCTTATTGATACAATTTTTGTTTATTTGCAGCTGGATGATACAGCTCTGCAACTCTACAAAGATGGCGATTATGGATCCTATCTCGACCTTGAAGCATCCATCAACGAACAACACGAAGAGTTCGAAGACTTTCAAACAAAGTGAGTTGATATTCAATTACAATTCTTGATATATCTATGTATAAAATACAGTTTTTAGAATTTCAACTATTGGCTCTCAAGTACAATTTATTTTTTCTTACTTCTCAATAATAGAAATTCTCTCTCACTTCTCTTCTCATCAAATTCCATATTCCTTCAATTCTTAACATGGGCTTAATTGTACATATTGTAGGCTATTCTTTCTTTCAAATAAATGAATAAATTTCATTCCACTTTCAAAACTAATTTCTCGATCTATGTATCTCTTACTTCTGAATTCTCTGATTTCTACTCGTAATTTATTTCTAGTATGTATTCATTCAAGTCAAGTCAAATCAAGTTTATTCATCCATCCGCTATAAATTCGCATAACATAAATTGTAATCACTTATTATTATAAATTACACTAGCCGGCAGGCTCGCTTCGCTCGCCTTCTCCGCCTAGCCAGGAGGCTCCGCCCCCTGGACCCCCGACAGTATCAGCAGTGTCAGTGAGACAAACATGCTCGCTTCGCTCGCCTGCAAATTCCGTTCAGAAGGGATTCAAAAGTTATTGAACACAGCATTTCTAGACCTAATCTGGACCTGTTCACCAAATTTCGACATTTTCTACCAATTTATTCTCGGAAAATCCAAGAAAAACTCCGAAAAATAGTAAAACGCTGATATTGAGCGTAACCTTGGGAACTATATCGGACATAGTTTGAAACTTGATTCAATATCTTCCTAATTAGTTTATCTATAATCTCGCTGAACCCTTGAATTTACAGTAAGGATTGATCAAGGCGGAAGATATGCAACCCGCAGAACATCTACAATTTTGAAAAACCTGATTACTGGCATAATCTTGAACGGATTCAAAAACTATTTCAACACAACATTTTAGACCTTAGACGAACCTCATAAATTCATTTCAATTTTCTTCTAATCTCTGTTATTCTATCATTCTATTTCTCTTGTGGGTCGATTTATCACCCCTTTGGTTATCACGCCATTTCTCAATCCAATAGACTTCCTTGGTATATTGTTTATTCTGAATTTTCACTTCAATAGTTCATCGTCATAAATTATCTCTGTCTTTTTTATAATCGGGCTCTCTAACTCTTCGTGGATCAATTTTTAGGACCTAACTTATATATAGATGTAGGAGTAAGCTTCTTGATAGAGTTTTTATCGTATTATTTTTTAATGTTGTAAATATTGTTTATGCAAAACTTATTTGATTTGATTTCTACCATCTCAGAACTTTTCAACATCTGAATATATTACAGCCTTTTCCTGCATTAATGTATTCAGTCATCTTCAATCTCATGCAGTGTAATTGTCTGGGGGTCTGTTTAGTACTGTAGATCGCAGTAAAGAACTACAATCTAACCCCTCCCAGGTAGACAACCCATCTTCATCAATCATCATTGCACCTTGCACATTTTATCATTTATTCTAATCTTACCACCCACCATTGAAACTGCGCACCAACTTCTTATCAGTGAGAACTCATCTACAAAAGTGCAGTCTAATAGCGTCTTCACATTCCAACAATCAACAGTATCTAAATATCTTGACAATAAATCAGTACTGCTAGAATGTGTGGAATAGAATTACTAATATACTCTCTCATTTTTACTCATCATTATTCTCATGCTGTCAACAACCAGCAAGTTGATCTGCTGATTGTATGCCTGAAGGAGAAAACCTCCTTGGTATAGTCTGTCCAAGCAAAGGAGACATTCTGGTAAGATGGAAAAATGACCCCAACTCGGTCAATATTTATTCAAAAATTATGAATCTGGTCTCCAATTGTAGATCAGAATGTGTTTTTTTACAATCTAAGACCAAATTTCTCATTTTTGAACTAATGTTGACCGAGCTGGAGTCATTTTCCGATCTTGCCAGTAGGTATGTCTACTTTGCTTGGACAGTCTATTATGCTATGGAGGGCTAACCTCAATTATTGTCCCGATTTTTCCCCTGGAGCTTTCAGCAGCCCACCAAGTTCTCATAGCATTTGCAGTCTCCCCCAAAAAACATCGTAATTTTCCTCACTTCGAAATTATTTACGATTGTTTCGTTTCCGGTAGATTAGCAGTTGGTAGTTTTCGCCTCGCAACTCAGACGATCAACTACCAACTAATACCCATAGTTATAGTATGTTCAAACAGAGAAGACATTCTGCCAAGATGGGAAAATAACTCCAGCCCGATCAATATTGGTTCAAAAAATTATAGATTTGGTCACAAATTGTAGATCAGAATGTTTCCTACAATTTGAGACCAAATTTATAATCTTTGAAGTTTGAACCAGTATTGACCGAACTAGAGTGATTATCCCTTCTTGCTAAAATGTCTTCTCTAGAATGTCTTCTCTGGTTGGAAAGACTTCGCTGGCTCATCTCGAAAAAGGCAGTTCACAGGCTCACTGTGGCGACTCACATCATTCTCAGCAAACAGAGGCATTGACTTTGTGTAATGAGTCGTAATAACTACTGGCTGGCGTGATTTTTTCAGAAACATTTCGATCTTGATGTACTTAGGCAGTCTGGCTTTCTTCAGAGATTCCCATTACGCTCGGGTTTCAGGTGAAATTGTGATCGTCAAAAACAGCGGCCGGAAATGTCATTTTAATTCACCGCGCAGTCAGAAATCCACTAATTAGGCCTACATCCCAAACATCAGGATGTCTCATGGAGGAATAGTTCATCTTTGATTAGTTTGAGGGTGAGGGTGGCTATAACTCTTTTGGCACGGAAGATTTCAATCATTTTGAAATTGTCCTATATAAATTAAAATTAGAAGTAAGCTGAATAATGGAATGAAAATATCTTTATTAGGCGGAGTTAGGACTAGGAAGCCATTTCTACCACTCAACCATAATGAGTTAGTAGAACACTGCATTTCAAAGTCGAAAAATATTTGGTACTGATTTTAGAAGCATATTCTTGCTTATATTATAGAGATTTATAAGTGATTCTTAAAGATCTTCTAATATTGTACTGATAATCTTCCCTGTTAGTATTTTTAATTTGGAAGATGTGATTACAAGTAGAAATGAAATGAATGTAAGAATGAAAACTTCACCTGCCAATCTTGCTGATCTTTTTATATCTTCTGTGGTCTCAGAGTAGCCTAATAAGCAACAGAATAGAAATGTAATGAATAAATAAAATTTATTATGTCACTATAAGCATGGGATGCAATTGATTATAATAAAGCAATATTGAGGAATTTATTTTACAAAATTATGAAGTACATGATATTTTCTTTTTTGAGAATGTATTCTTAATTACGAAGTTGTGAAGTTACTTTTAAAATGGTGCATGTATTGGAATCGTCTTGCCCAACTCGTAAACAATGGATATATATCATAGATAATCAATTTTCATTCCATAATCTATCAGTTTTGATCATTCGAAATACAGAGGCCAAATTCTGTTTTAGAAACTCTCGGTTTGGTATTCCTCCCAACAGGAACTAAACTTACAGTTGTAAAAATCTTTCTCCATATTCACACACACACACACAAATGTGCAATAAACCCAATTTCTCTGACGAAGAGAACTGAGGATATCTGAAGCACAAAAATGACAGTAATTATTGAGAATATTTGTGAATGTTCCACTTGTACCTGTAGCCATTAAAGTCGAATGCAGCATGCTTTAAGCATTTATGAACCTGCTTTTCCAGAAAGTTTCACCCGTTATTTTTTTTCTTTATTTATATTCTCCCTGTTGGCAACCCCAGAGTGTGAGCATCTTATGGCTTTTTAGCATGTAATCAAAACGCAATAAATTCTCAGAGAAAATCGTAATGAGAACACAAGGAGATGGTGGGAGTATGTCTAAAGTTAGCAACTTCGTTTTGAGAAATATGACAGTTATGGTGTAAGCCTACACTCTTCCCGTGAGATTTGAGAAATGAAGATGTGGCTGCGAATTAATAAGAACTTAGGCTTTAAATAATGAGCTATAGTTCATGAATTCATAACTATTGATTGGATTGCAGCTATAAAATTCATCTCTTTTAAATTAATCATCTCTGTAAGAAAATTCTTATCAAGGATGAGGGATTCATAAATATATCTTGGGGTTGTTAGTATATTTATTTATATACTATTCATACCCATATATCTATCTGAGTTATGTTAGTGGGGGTGGCAGAATAATTTCGACAGTTACTGTCTTTGAGCTTCATAGTCATTATCGAGTACGAGTACAACTATATTTCATGTATTAGGTTTCTACTTTTTTAGTACAATATACCAAGAATGAACTCGTTAGAACGTGGGTATACGTTATATTTATAAATCATATTCAAAGTGTTATTATTTATCTTTTATTATCAAAATTGTTAACAAAGTAATGGAGTTTCATGTACAATTAAAGTTTTAATATTTTGATATCTTTTCCCTTTGTTTTCTATGTATTTCTTCAAATATTATTCTTAGGTGGAATACTAAAGAGTTTTATTTAATTTAACCGTTTGAAACCTGAAAATATGCTTTTATACATTCCATAATGTTTTTCCTTTAGAACAATAAGTCAAAAATCCTGCACCCTATTTCAAAATAGTTTACATTGACATCACACGTTAATGAACATTTCATACAATAATTGATCAACCTACTCATATTACATTAAAAGGCAAATATTCTATTTAGTCCTTCATGATATCCATATAATAGTAATCCATCGATATACGTTATATGATGTTATAGGATATAGGTACTCACTTATTCCAAAACCTTTTTGTTATTTTCAGGACAATTTCCTGTGACTGGAAGAATTTTTAAATTCCAAATATAAGAGCTAAGAAATCGAGTGCAACGGTAGTGCTAGTGCTATGTGACGGAATCATATAAGAGAAGCTAGGAAACCTAGAAAGATGAACGACTGGACGAAAAATCTGAATGGAGAAATTAGAAAGACAGATAATGATTATTCAAATCTGCCGCCACTTGACTGACAAATGCCGCTCTCTTACCTTTGAGTTTGAGGCCTTGTTCGTCGGCATTTCAAGCAAAATTAATGACCGTATTTATTAGGATGTCATTCTCTGGCTGCTCGTTTATTCTGGGATAACTGATGTACAGCTACAGTCTTATTATGAAATGCAAATGCTTTCTTAGTCTATTCACAAATTCCGTTTGTAATGGAGTTCCATACCAAATAGCCGTTAGGACGGTTAGGAGGACCTTCTGTTTGGAAACGCTGAATACTTTCTCAGATTGGATTCTGAATTCGAACTTTGATGGGATGGTATAGTGCGCCTTTCGTCTAGTCTAGACTCTCCAGGCCCGTATACACTATGCATAATCTTTGCTCAAACTAAGCTTTTAACATAAAAGTGAACCAAAAACGGTTTGGAATGGAAGTAACTTACCGGGGAACTTCTCTAGAACGACCCAAAAATATTCCTGCTTTCTTGGAAAACGGGCGGTTGAACCAGGGTGGTTCATATTAGAGGGTTTCTATTGCACTTCGGTTTTCATCATGGATATGCAGTCACGTTTGATTGAACTCGGGTTAAACTGAAGTATCTGCCAAATTTCTTTGATGGTATCAATATTATCTTCACAGTGTCAATATCTTTTAACCAAATAATCAGCCGAAGATTACGTATTTTATAATTATATAAACAATAGGCTGAATAAACTTCTTTAAAGTAATACAGTAAGAACTTATGCCTATTCAGCACCTTCTACTTGTGATTTTTAATATTAGTAACTTTGTTTTCATTATTTATTTAGGAAGTTTACCGGTATTTGAAAATAGCGATTATGATAGGCCTACATATTTGTACGATTTTACTGTACCATACTAAATTTATGTCCATTTATACCCATGGTCTTGTAAAAAAAAATGATTCAAGCTCATTTGATTACTTGATTCGTGAATTGAATATTTTTGAAATGTGTAAGAAATGTTCATTTGCTTCATTTTACAGAATTCCATTCGCTGTTAGATGATTCTACCACTATCACATTCTCATAACAAATCACAGTACGGGAAACAGCCATCTCTCTATCTAAGAATTTCTATCAAGTTCTATAATTAGATCTATAAAAGTGCTACGGCTGGACTTATTTCAAGCCTTCCTGACACAGGATATTTTTCATGCGTTTGTCGTTCAGAGCTATTGTCAGCTCAGGAACTGGTCAGGATATATTTCTGTTTAATACTGTTTATCAAAATTTTGAAGCTAATTCGTTTTTACATGTTGTGCAGGCTGAGTATTATGTGATTAATGATATTAAGTCAAGAAATACTTGATATTGTAGTCGAATAGGTAGTTAATATCGGGTACCGAGCTTTGCTCTGAAGCTGCGGCCGAACTGTTGAATTACATAGGCTAAATATGTTATTGTAAAAAAAATCAAAATTGATATGATCACCTCTCGCAATTTTTTGGCATGAACATGTGTTATAGACTTGAATGTAACTCCATTTACTCCAGCTGGATAGTTTTGGTCAGCTAACGATAACAGCCATTTTTCGCAGTACTTGGTATTAAGCCTGAATAAGGAATATTTAATTCTTTTATTAGTCCTGCCAGAGAGTTTTCCCAGGCATGAGACCTGGTGCAATCTTATTTTTCCATCACGGTTATATTACATTTCAAATTTCGAGGAAATCGTTAGAGCCGTTTTATAGATCCGTGGTTCCACAAACATACATACATACAGAAATTACTCGCTTAATATAATAGGATAATATTGTAGAAGAATCCATATTTAAATAATACAGTATATATTTTTTCACATTTACTGTCGAATGTCAAATCAGTCATAATAAATGTGGCCATCTCAATACCCTCCCATCCATGAAAATTCTGAAATAAAAGTGAAAGATTAATTTTCTAATTATTGGAACCTACTAAACAAAAATTCGTTTCATACAGCTTAAAAATTTTCCTCTGTTGAAGATTGATAAGAAGTTTGAATTATCAAATAGGATTATTTATTGTGTAATTGTCTCTCACATTTATCTAGTGTGATTTAATTTGAGAATCCAGGAAGCAGCTAAAATTAGAATTACAATGAAATAAACTGCAGTCGTTTCAGTTTAATTCCCGTCTAAACTATACAATTTTTCTATAAAAATCGATCCTTCTTTTGACGTGAACCTTGGCTCAGCACACATACCACGTTATACCATAGAGTAACTAGATATAATAAATCTAATCCTCTTTGGTTATGTAAATACTCACTCACAGTCAAGTTTTGCGAAATTACAGCAAAAGGGGTGATTACTTCATAAAGACATAGCGTTAGACCTGGCTTCGTAGGGTTATAGTGTAGCATAGAGAAGCCCAGAAAGGGACATTCATAATATGTGAGATTTCATTTTTATTGATCAGGAGCGACCAGAAAACTCTGACACTAGACCTGAGCCAGCCAGGTTACACGAATATTATTATTATTATTTCATTTTTGAAAATAACATTGACAAAGGATAGCTGTCGCCAAAAAGCTAACAGTTTCGTCTGCTTCTTGTGTGCTCCAACTGCTGATGTTAATTATAGATGATGTTTTTGAACTCGAAAGAGACAATAGTTGCTATGAAACAGCTTAATTTTCTGGTGACGGACATAATCGGCTTCATTTACATAACCGAAAATTCCAAATCTAGATAATTCCTTCCAATCCAGTAGCTACTTACTCCGTCCACGCTTTCCTGTCAATGCTAAGCGGTAGTGAGTGAGTGAGGTGTATTTAGCCGCTTACAGCCGGAAAATCCGCGTAACGGCGACGAGTTGACATCGATTCGTTCGGCTCGAGTTGGTTTTGAAGAAATGAGTAGAGTCCAAGCAAAGAAGATAGTCTGGCAAGATGTGAAAATTACTCCAACTCAGTCAATATTTGTTCAAAAATTATATATCTAGTCTCAAATTGTAGGAAACATCATGATCTACAATTTGAGACCAAATAAATATTTTTTCATCAATATTGACCGAGCTGGAGTCATTTTCCCATCTTGCCAAAGCCAAAATGTCTTCTTTGCTTGGACAGACTATAGTAACGATTTCAAGTGACGGCGACGGTTGAAGCGCGCATCTGACCCATGACCGCGAGGAGCTGATCGGCCATGACGTGGTGTGAGGGGGTTGTGTCGGCCTTTGACCCCCACAAATCGCGCGATCCATTGTTTTGTTTCAATGACAAATTTGAACCAATTAGATACCGTTTACCAGAGGAAATGATTAGGATCCCGATGATTTTTGGTATCCAATGCAAACTGCATTGTTGCCATTGCTTCATTTGAACTTAAATCATATCAAAATATAGTTTTTTTTTCACATATATTATACAGTACATGGAAAATAAATATTCTATTTGATAAGGATGCAATCTTAAAAATATAGTTTTCGACTAAATTTGTACTTATAATTATGTTATAAGAATAAGAATGAGCCTACATGGGCACTCGAATTATGAATTTGAAAACAATTTAACAGACCAGTTGATAGTTTTGCATTTAGTGATGTTGACTATTATTCATTTATTCATCCTATCCTACTAATGAGAATCACACATTGTGGAAGAAAGAGCAGGGCCTCAGTATTTCTAACACAATTTTGATAAAAATGTTGTCTATATTTTTCTGTTTCTGAAAATAAGTGAAAGATTAGTCTCTTTGATAGTAGGTGCTGAAAGGGATGTTTAAGCAGACAAGCAATGGAGAACAGCAAGGGAAATTAATTAAATGGAAATAATCAACCAGAATATGTGAAAGCTGTGGAAATTGATTATTGTTCCAAGTTTATAACTCCAGCAAGTAGCCATTAAAAAGGTATTGTCAACGTCAAGTAATTCAAATAGACTTAAGAATTTTCAAAAAAGAATGAAAGTAAAATTTAATTAGTATTGCATTCTTTGAACCGGAGGCCTGTGTTGGGTTTCAGATGGTTACACATGATTTCCCCCTCCCATTCATGCAATAGCATGCGTGCAACATGCAAGGGAGTATATTGCTCAAGTGCAATGAAAAATGCACGCTTCTCCCTTTCACCTCCCGTGATAATTGCAATTTTCAAGGCCGAAAAGAGTACCAAAGGTATTGGTGACTATTGCCAGTGGAAAATGTGATACTTTATTCTCAAGATTTAATTTTTACATGAGAGATTACTGCATGATAGCCACAATGAGAAGGAAGTTGCTCAAATTTTTTAAATATATTTAGGCTAGTTTATTATAAATTGTATCAATAATAATCTTCCAATAGAATTTCAATACTCCACTTGATACCTAGATAAATTTTGAAAAATCATCAACTTATCTAAGTAGCTCTTAAAAATGCACCAAAGCTATCTGGTTTATTTTGTTTTTTACTAGTTTATTAGCTAGTTCATTATACTAGCTTTATTATACATTTTACTACACATAGAATACTGTATTAGCACAAGATAGTCAATAATAAATCTTTGTAATTTTTTGTGTATGATTCGCCATCCATAATTTTCTTGCTAGCAGCCATTTTCTAAGACAGAACTCACGAAACACTGTCAACCAATAAGGAAAGAACAGGCGGGGCATGAAGGCGTGTCAAAGTCGAATCTGAAACATCACCAGTCAACTGCTGCCATCTACTGATTGAATTTGGAAACTTTTCGAACCGAAGTTTTTGGCCATTTTGAATCGTAGGCGGAACTTGGAGGCGTGTCCAATAGGAGTCGAAGCAAAACACCCTATTGCCACTACCATCTGCTGGCTAAATTTGGAACTGTTTGAGTGTTTTTCCAAGTAAGTTGGGAAGGGCAGTAAAAATTGCAGCAATCTTCAACTTACCTGTTATTAAGTTACAAGTTATTGAGATTTTCTTGTTAAAAAATGTGAAGCACTAATAATTTGGTTGATAATATTGGGTTGGAAAATTTAATCCTCTAGAAGCAAAGTGGCTAAAATAACTTTTAGAGTTCTTCGGTGGAGTGGAGCTCTCTGGTTGAACAAGTCCTGGTTCATAATTGACTATATTCTCACTCTTACTAACACTGTTGTTTATTATTCATTGAATTAATTCGTGATTTGAATTCGAATTCGACCTGTAATCTCAATGAAATCGAATTTTTGAGAAGCCAATTTGTAACTTGACAAGTAAGTTGTAAGTTGATGTCATGGAACTATAACCATATATGACCACATGTATGGTTACATGTAGCCTACACTGTACAATGTATACATTGTTATATGGTTACACGTTGTAGTTCCGTGGTTGGTATACATGAATCAATGCCAATGCTTCTGAATAGGTTTTCCAATTGTCCGTGGAATAATGAACAAATAAAAATAACAAAAACGTTGAAAATACTGAGAAGGTGTTACATTCATTGCCGGCTCAAATAATTCACAAAAGTAACGTCAAATAGTGTGGTTGACATTTATTGAAATCAATTTATACAATGAGGGTTTTTCATTCGAGTTTACAATGTTGACTATATTCTCCAATTTTGATGATATTCACTATAAACGTTTCTCTATTCAGTTGACGTGTTTCACAACAATTCCATACAATGGAGGTTTTCTGTGGTAAGCTCAGCAGGAGTTCTCGAACATTGAAGGATGAACAATCGCTGTCAAATAGATCAGAAAAAGAGCCACCCACCAAACATTCGTCCAAAGCTCAACATTGTGTAGTTGAGAAAAGAAATAAACAATAACGTTTAATGATACAGTTCAATAATCACCCGTTTACCGATAACGTCTCTTGGACGTTTTTTACTTTCTAACTGTTGTTAAGCCGGCTTGTTTCATTGAAGGATATCCTGTCGGAAAACATTAGTGCACCAAACGGCGATCGTTCATAAAAATAGTTACTGTCGTCATTACGGATGGTCGGTGCAAGTTTTTCTGCAGTTTTATTCTGTTGTCAGCAGCAGTTGTTTGCAGACGGTACTCGATCAGGAGTCAGATGACATCGGAGGTCGCACAGGGTTTTGTTTTGGACCAGCTGAGTTTTCTGTGTAGAGTAGCAGTCTCTCTCGTCTCAAAAACGCGGCGAATCGAATCGGCTCGAATAATTTATGGGGAAGCCTGTCGGTGCCGATCGACAATTAGATCGGCAAGAAGAGATGCCGAAAGAAATAAAACAGAGAACAAACCGACCGGACCGCGAGAGTCTTGTTGTTTCTCAGGCGGAATTCACGCCTCACTCCTCTAACTGGATGAGTTTTTCTTTCGTTGTCTTTTTGCTCTTCTACTCGCAATTCCAGTAGCGTCAAGTTATTTCGGCTGGTTGACCGGGCTCCGTGTAAACAGCTATTTACACTTGTGGGGAAGAGATTGCCATGTATACCTATAGATCTATACTCTGTCCAAGCAAAGAAGACCCTCCGGCAAGGTAAGAAAATGACAACAGCTCGGTCAATATCGGTTCAAACATTATTGATGTGGTCTTAATCGTAGTAAACATTCTGATCTACAATTTGAGACCAAATCAATATTTATCAACCAATATTGACCGAGCTGGAGTCATTTTCTAATCTTGCGAGAGGGTCTTTTTTTCATGGACAGACTATACACACAGTATACTATTCAGTATAAATATAGTGTAGTGTAATATACATGGTTGTGTGTTGTATATAGCTTTGTGGCTGCTCCTGTGCTTCTCGAATGCAACTCACGCAATCTGCTCAATGGATTATCTTGCTTGAATAGCTCGCTCACCTCGTCGCCTTTCATGTTTCAATGTTCATAAAACTCTTGTTGGAATTTGATCTTCTTCTATGTGTACTCTTAATGAAGCTATAACGGAACGCGTAATTTGTTTTTGATTTATGTTTTTGGATTTTTTTTTCCATTCCTGTTTATTATAATGAGATTTTGGCGTGAACTACTCTGTTATTGTTTCAAGTTTTGAGTGATAGCAAAGATAATTGGAATTATTATTAGTTAGTCTATGGTTACTCTATTATTAGATCTAGTTACTGCATGGTGGTAGTGATGATCCTATAGGTTCCTCTCAGGTTCCAACTCATTCCAAAATAATAATTTTTATATTTCTTGTCGTCATTCCTCCAATCGAATCCTTTTTTAATAAATACCAGAATTATCTTGATTAATATCAGATATAGTCTTATATCAAATTCAAGAAATGATCAAAATCGATGTTTTGAAACATAGAAATCACAAGAAAAATCCACTCCAAATTCAAATATGGGGTCATGTCGTGGTAGTCTCTAATGATGGTCTGTAGACTGTATACTAAAGATACTGTATTCAGTCTCCACTTTATACTGTTTTCCATATTCATCAATACGGTTTGAAAGTTTTCCTTTCATTCAATGAAAATTCTTCATTTTAACGTGTTACTGCCATTCAATATCAATATTGTTCCCAGAACATTTTCTGTGGCATCAGGACAAATGATAAATATTCAATATATTTTTTTAAAATTGTGTCAATGTCATCATAGTTATTTTTACAATAATAATTCGAGAAATGGTGAAAACAATCCAAAGTGATTTACAATTCCTCATATCACGTTTACCAACTTTTGTAGCCAACAAAGAAAACTTGTTCTCCATCTTCAATGATGTCCTGTTATTTACAGAATAGAAGATGCAACACTGTAGCTGCGGTTGTAGCTGTGACTTTCACGATGGTGACATTAGCATAACAAATGTTGAATGTAAGAAGTGGTATAGCTGAAGTGCTTTGTTCTTGAATCTAAAAAGGTTGAATTTGGGACGGAATACTGTATTACATACTGGATAGAGATTCAAATAATGTCCTCGAAAGTACAATGTGTTTCCTCGTTGGTAAATTGTATTGACTTGAATAAACTATTGCTCTTCAAATAAAATAAAGTTTTCTGTTATATGTTATTTATAAAGCTTTAAAAAAATAATCTTTTTATTCCCTAATTTTGTGATATGATGTACGTTGAAAACATCTTCCACAAAAATGTAGCTTAAGATTCGAAAATTGCAAGCCGACAATATTTTACCTTCAGCAAAATTTTGATTCACACTATCAAAGTCTTTGAGTATCTAATCATCTCTCTTACTTGTGAAATTTTTTATGATGATTTATTCTAAGTTAGCCCATTCATTCTGAGAAATGTAAGTGTTATATGTGAAATATTCATCCGGCCCTTTTTTTAGGTAATGTACATTTTACAATTTTAGATTCTCATTCGATTTGTGCTAAATCTCATAAATTGAATCTTTCAATTGAATTTTGAAAACATCTTTCAAAAAGTGTGTACATATCAACATATGCAAGGATGGTTTCAATATTCATACACACAATCTGCATAAAAAAATAACAAGCAATCTTGAACTTTCAGATCTGTAAACAGAGACAATGCCATCAAATATTCCCTTTTCCAAATATTCCTCGAGTATTTTCAATTTCTTGCCAATCAGGACCTTGAACCTCACTTCTTAGCCAAGGTGGCGCTATCTTACCTCAAGACCTTCCTTGAATATTAAAACCCCTCCTTCTATTTTTAGATATCGAATCACATAATGAATTCTAAAATACGGAGTTGAAGTTACACTGTGACGTTTAATTATTTGCTGCAATGTCTGGAATAACTCTCTGACAACTATCGATTGTTTTTATTGTTCGTGATTTCTTTCGATCCAATTGTCGATATATCGATTCTTTCTTCGGTCGGCGTTTGCTTTGTACGATGTTGAGATTTATTACAACCATCGTATAGTCCGTCCAAGCAAAGAAGACCCTCTGGCAAGATGAGAAAATGACTCCAACTCGGTCAATATTGGTTCAAAAAATATTGATTTGTTCTCAAATTATAGATCAGAATGTTTCCTATGATTGAGACCAAATTTATAATTTTTAAACCAAAACTGACCGAGCTGAAGTCATTTTCTCATCTTGCCAGAGGGTCTTCTTTGCTTGGACAGAATATACCTTGTCAATATTGGAACACTAATTGACTGCATAATTCACACTCAGAGCGCTTGAGGCTGCTGCTGCTGCTCATTGACTTTTAATCAGGATTGAGGAAAAATCTTTGAGTTTTTGAACAAAGGAAGCTGTAACACCCTCATCATATACCTATATAACAATGGTTACTGATTAGAAAACTTTGTAAAAAACATATCCAACTTCACATTATAGTTATGTTATTATACTATTCTATGATAGTTGAGTAATTATTATTTAGTGTAATCAATCACTAAAGTCCTGTGTTAAAACAAGCCAAATCCAGTATCAATTGGAAAATATTTTATAAATTATATTATTTTATTGTAGTTCAATAATTATCATTTGGTAATATCAATATTACTACAGTCCTGTATTGAAACAAGCCAAATCCACTATCAATAGGAAAATATTTTATAAATTACATTATTCTATCATAGTTCAATAATATTATTATTTAGTATTATTAATCGCCACAGTCCTGTATTGAAAGAAGATAAATAAATCTATAAATGGAAAATCTTGTTGACATGTTAGCAGTGAATCAGTGAATGAGTCTAGAGTCTAGATTCATTTGTAGGAGGTTTCATCGCTTTCTCCTGTTTGATACTACGCGTTGAATTATCTATATGTTTATTGTTTTTGATGAATTTTTTCTTAAATCTAAATTTTTTTGTCGTGCTGTTGGAGAAATATGTGAGATAAATCATACCTGTTAGGAAGATAGTATTGAGAAATCCAGTTTTGTAATCCACTTTCATTTGTTTCCCCCTATTATATTTTTCCAGAGTCATTTGCTCAACTAGTACTCATTTCATACATTTATCATTCCTTAGAAAAAATTATTTCATGTTTTTCGTACTAGAACACTCTTTCAATCCGCACATTATTCTCAAACTAATAAATAATAATTTTCTTCAACACATACTTGCCCAGCTATGTCATTCTAATTCATCTACTGTTATGATTTGTAATTTACAAGAAAGATGCTTCTTTCAACTTCTTGCTTATCTTGAAAGTGTAACTGCTTGATCTCTTCTTTTGATGTTTTTTAAACCCTTTATCGCTAAAATATAGATGAAACTATTCTCAATTCAATCAACATATTGCTAGAAGGTCCCAAGTTACATACAATACTACTGTCTGAGATGAAAGAGAAAACTATAGCCTATTCTCAACTTGAGAACTTGACTGATATAAATAAAAAAGTTACAAATCGCATCATTGATAGCATAACTTGATGTGGTTGAATGATGTAAAAGTATTATCATAATAAAATTATTTGGCTTTTTACGCAGAAAGAGGCTAGAAAAGTGAAGTAATCAATGTGATTTAGGCCCTTAACGCTGATTCCTTGGAAGTTATTATTCGAGAGTTATGTAGGGAGCAGCAAGGTGAACCTATCAATAAATTATTCGAGAGGTATTCTCCCAAAATCGCGATATCCAATTATTATTGAAATGCGGAAACATGTTGAACCCACCAAAACATGTAGAGCTGCCAAATTTGATAAATTTCTCAACTGTTGAAAAAATAATGAACTCAACTTTGGTGACAGTTTTCAGACAGATCTAGAGTGAAGAGCTAGCTCTATGCTCCAGCCAGCTGTAAACAGAGAAGTCGCGCCAGTTATTTTTAGAAAGAAAGTGGTCCACCCTCCACCGTGCTCTCAATCTGATTAGAACTGAAACTCATAGATCATTGCTTTTAGGTAACTAGGATAGATTCAGTGAAGCGATGATAATTCAAGTGATTCACAGGGTGTATAATTAGTTGAATGATTTATTGCTAGATGAAGAGATTTCGAGTGTCTTTTTGCTCTTGAGTTAGTTTAGTTATTAACTATTAATTGAATACTGCAGTTGAATTAAAATTGGGATACGACTCTGATTTTTCACAAATACTGTCCTCATTCTTATGCACTCCTACCACCGTCGTTATAACTTTGGAATAAGCTCTAATTGTCTTGAAAATTATTGTCTAATTATTTCTATTTCAAAGGTTGTTGGTTAGATATCTTTCTGCTATGAATAATTATGTCTGTCCTGTAATTAGCGCAGATTTGTACTACGTTGATTGGGTCTTGTACGGCTTTTGATATTATTCAAGCCAAATTAATTCAATTTTTTTTAAAATTTGCATTTTCACATATTATTTAAATTTATTAGCCTTCGGACTACAATATAATAGTCTAATTGAATTTCTTTCAAGATTTATTTAGTTTTGTTTGTAATTCATTTAGTTCTACTAATCATTTTATGGCATTCTAATAATAGTAACAACATTTTTCTGTTTCAGTCGAAAAAATTCAATTGTTCTGCGAACTCAACTATCTGTACGAGTCCATACAATTATTGGTGAGTTGCTACTTTCATTTCCTCCCATTCATTTATAATTAATTGTTAAAATTTTACAATGCTTATTCTCACAAAAACTTGAAACAGGATCGTCATTTATATGAATCATTAGTCTTACATCATTAGTGAATATCAAATTTCAGTTGATGTTCAATAATGTGAAATGTAATATGTAAGTCTGGTTGGATTAATATGTTCACATTTATTATTTCAAAAGCAGTTACAACTACAGTATTCTGTATACATTTTTATTTTTTATCAATTTTTAATTTCTAAATTCAACTAGTGAGTTTTGTTACGAGTGACAATAAGGTTTCAATTCACATGAGTGATAATATTCATATGATTGAACTTCACTGATATCTTATATCTTCTTCTCTTGACCCCCTTCTGTCTTTACAGCGTAGGGGTGATATCTTATGTATTTTTCATTATTAATCCAATTTGTATTTTTTATTAATGGAAGTTGAAGAGAGTCTGATTCTAAAGAGAAAGTTTAATGACAGCGATTGTGTAAATCTTACCCAAATCTCAGAAATAGCGATCAAAAATCGCAAAATCGCTACTAAACACAAATTTATCACTTGTGCTATGTTTTGTCGGATTTTGCGATTTTTGATCGCTATTTCTGAGATTTGGGTAAGATTTACACAATCGCTGCCATTTAACTTTTTCTTTAGAATCAGACTCTCTCCAACTTCCATTAATAAAAAATTCAAATTTATGATTCCTTATCCAGTTATAACCCTTATTGTTGAAAAATGGCGTTTTTCAAGCATATTTTTCCAATCATCCCAATAACCATTGAAGTTACAGACTTAAGGCTGGTTTCATTGGATTTTTCAGCTAATTTTACATAGGAATTGCTTATTTTAGAATCTCAGTAGAGCCTCTAAAAAATTAGAAAAATGAATATTGTTTTAAAAATCTCAATTTTCCGCCATTGTTATCTCGGTAACAAAGCGTTTTTGGGGGTTGGTCCTATGGAACGTTTTTGTCTACTTGGTGTAAGGAATCAGCCTGAGAAGTATTGCACATTCCTCCTGAAACACCCTGTATAGTGCAGTACTGTTTTTATTGATTGTGACATTGGGAGACTACTTCTAGCTGCTGTTCAACGTTTTTAGCTTAACGTTTAATATTGAGAAAAATGTTATTCTTGAAGCATATAAGTTCTACTTTTAAGTTCGAGGATCTAGAAAACATCTGATCAATGAAAAGGAATTCCCACAATTAGACATTGGATGGCTCGTTGGAGTAATTGACAACTCAATATAGGATGATTGATGTACACAAAGTACAACATTTCTGTTTTTTATAACTGGAAGAAGGAGATGATTTCCTCATTGTTTGATGTATATTATTCTTCTAAAAGTTGAATTGACCTTTCATTGGATACCAAGATGTGTTGTATATTCGCAAATGAGATATTAATCGGAGATAATGTTCGGCGATCCGATGATAATCAGAGGTTGAGAATTCGATTCTTGACCAGAGAACAATTCTTTGACAACAGCATAATCAACCCCACGGTTTTCGGAGGAGACGTAAAGCTGTCAATCCTGACTGCCTGAAAATCTGTCATGTCTCATCATCACCTTTCATTACCCACGTACGTAAAAACTTGATGCTCATGTGACATTCATCACCCTCAGTGAAAAGTTTAGCTTCGTTTATCATTTCATTTAAGGAATTTACTCAAGAAATTGTCAAGATCAAACAACTTTTCCAACCATCTCGAGTAATCTGCGACCAAGACGAGAACACCTCCACAGTTAGTCAATTTGTTTCCATGCATTCTGATTGAGATATAAATCGTGTACAAGAGATCTCCAATTATTAAGAGCGATTTGCATGAAGTCGTGTGCAAGATGGATGAAGTTTTCCCGAAGCCTTGACCCACATTATACACCTGGATTGGCTGGCGAGTCACCTTTTCTAAAATAAACCGACGTCGTGTCGCTCAACCACTCACTCAAAAATAAATGGAACAAACCTCACTCAACAATTTGCCGCTCCACTGCTGATGATCTATGGTTCCCTGTCTAAAATTAACTGGATCATTCACTTTCGAAATGGTTTTACAATAACTGTTATTTATGCATTTTCGCTTGATTTATGAATATTACTGGTTGAATTTGATGTGGAAATTATGATATTGATGATGTTTCATGCTCAACTTTACAATCTGCTTTTGAAAGCTTATTGCTTTTGTTGTGTGACTAATTCAATGCAACACTAATAAATGTACTGAAATTTTGTGTTTGTTTGTCAATGGCTCAACAGCCCAAGAAGAGCCTAGCTGGTTGCCAGTTTCATATTCACTCCACTATACAGTCCGTCCAAGCAAAGAAGACACCCCGGCAAGACGGGAAAATGTTGTATTACGTTACATGTATAGTCCGTCCAAGAAAGAAGAAAATGTTGTGTTACGTTACATGTATAAATCGTTACTGTGGAACGTTATCAATTTTTTCACATGTGCTAGTAGATATTTCCCACCTACTATTTTTTCATAGACTTTCATAGATTATTGTGCTATTTTTCACACCTGCTCATAATTTTTCAGAAGATAGTGATTTCATCTTGAAATGATATGACGAATTCGCGTTGAATATTTGATTTGAATTAATCAGTTATTGGGAATACTCTTGGAAATATGAAGTTGTCTGATTTTATGATTGATAACGTTGAAATGAATTTGAAACACAGAGAGTAGAAAACATTAACTCAAGAATACTCTGAAAAACGAATAATATTTCAAGCAAAATTGTTGAAATACTTAGATCATAAAATGTTCTAAATTGAATCTTGAAGTTTATGTAACAAGATATAGATTTTCTGATTCTTCCACGTCCTTCTTCTGATTTTCTGATTCTTCCGTTCTTTAGTCCTTCTAGAATTTTAATCTTCTCTAATCATTCTGAAATCTATTAATAAACGCTGTCATAGAATGTCATTCACATTGATTGATCATTCCCTCTCTATATAGATTGATCACCTCTGTATAAGTGTTGTCACTTTGATCGATCAATATCTTTATTGAGAGTGGCAGTCTACGTGTTGTTTCCCACTTGGTCTCGTTTCTACTCTGTTTGCTTTTGTTATTGTTCCTATATTTTGTAGTTTGTACAATATTGTAACAAAGTGTCACATCTAGTTCTTCCTTTTGGTATCCTCAGATTATTGCTTTTCAATGTTAATACTTTAATATCGAAGTGTCTTTATCTCGCTCTCACTTTGTGTGCATTTATTTTTTCTCATCCTGCTCCATTATTATGAAAATTTGATAACTTGTCATATCAAGCACAATCCTTCCTATTTACAAAGCATTGAAACGTTCCAACCCTTCTATATTATATTATTGTCTTAATATGTTGATTGTAAAGTGTCATATCAAGAATAAAATTTCGACAACCCACTGTCAAACTTCAAAATAAAATTAGGTCATAATAATTATCTATTTATCGATCCAGTTCAGTTTGGTGAATAATGTTGATCGAAACTATTGCGTTAGTGACACTGTTGATTCTGTGCGGCTATCGTCATCATCTCCTACTGACTACACAGACTTTGTGCGGTATTTTTGTAGATCCTCCCACTACTTACCGGCTGGCCGGTATTTTCCACCTTCTGCCAAATCTTTTGAAAGTTCTATGAGTGCTACAAGTGAGTGTTCTGTACCTAGATCGTTCAGTTTTCCACTCTTTGTGAGCTCAGTTATGACTAATGATGTGATCAAAATATACGTCATCAAACTTCAAGGTCAAGATTGAATTTGTGTTCTCATAGAATAATCTTATCATGTTATTGTTAAAAAAGTGTATGTAAATATTAAGTGTTTTCTTTTTACATCGATTTTTTTATTTGTGAAAATGAAATTTGTTTGAAAATGTCTTTGTGAAAGTTTTTCTCGCAGAAACAATTCCAGTGTTGAATTCGAAGTTGAATTTATTTTTGCGTTTTTATGTTAAAAATTTGTGAAACTATGTCTATTCAATAATCTTTCTAATGTACTGTATCACTTTTATCCATTTTCATCCATTCGTGATGTGATTACTTTTCTCCCCAGGATTGGTTTTGTTTTTGTTTATGCTTTACCCGTTTTCCATGTAAACCGGAAGATAAGTCCATACTACCGCAATTAGCGAGTGTATTAATGAGTTTTTCTAAGATCAGCCTTCCAATTCTTCAATATTCTATAGAACAACTTTACATTTTCATAAATTAAGAACAAAGAGATTTGATTGAAATAATTCCTGTTCCATTATATTGTTGCATAAAATAATGTAGATTCTTCAGTTTTCATTGTTTATTGTTACAATTGCCACTTGATAACAAGTATTTCATGCAAAGGTGAAAATTAGTGAGTAAATGATAATTTTTACGTGGTGAATGAAAGATGATAAAGTTCAAATTACAATTTAAACTTGAAAAATTCTGAATTTTGAGGAAAGTTTACTGTTTACTTTATAGATCTAATAAAGAAAACGCCAAATAAAAATGTTCAAGAACTTCGAAAACTTCGAATTAACTGGAAAAATTACAGAGTAAAATAGAACCAAACTAACAAGAAGCCATTACAGCTGATAAATCATGTTAAGCATGTGAGGAAATGGAAATAGAATGACATAGATGAAGTACTGTTGTTAAAAATAACAGTCCAGTATTAAAAAATGTAGAATCTGTTAATATATTCCTCCATTCAAACATAGCATTATCACGAAGTTCCTATAAGAATAAGGATCTTATAGGAAGAAAGTTTCTTACTTGAGAAAGAAACTGATAATGAATTCTTCGAAATTCCAACAAAATCCATGTATGAATATGGATATTCACTTGGAAATTTTGAATTAATTAAGAGAGAAAATTAAGTCATTCCCAAGTTTCAAATGTAAGTGTTATAACACAGTAACCCGATAGTTAGAGGTTGCTACTTCCCTTACATTGTGTGCCCTGAAGTAGAAAATTCTTCCTGTCGAGACTTAATTGTTACGTAACAAATACCGGTATGTGTTTATTTGGCTTCCCGCTTTCAAATCCCTTTTTACCTTCAACCTTTATTTCAATTCCCGATCATGGTTTTATCTTCGTTAACATTCCATTGCTAGAAGGTACAAAAAATAATCCTTTTGTATGTTCAAGAGTATGACATACGACCACTCTATGCAGTATATTGAATACAGTTTAGTCTAGTTCTAGTTGTCTATATTATATAGTATAGAATAGTCTTGGTTAATAAGTGTTACTGATCAAAAGAAATCTTTCATAATTGAATTATTTTGCAATATTATTTAGCCGTTGAATTACCGCACTTATTCTAGTTTTAGATTGACTCGCCCTTAAAATATCCTTCAATTCTCTTCATCTTATGGAATAGTTGAAGTTTATTCTACCTCACACTATATCCCAATATACGTATCCAATTGCATTCCTATTATGAAATTGAAAGTATCACCAAAATATATATTTTTACAAACAGTAGCAGTAGGTAGCCTACAAACTGATACAGGCTCATACAGTATAGTGGGTCACAAGCTGTATTATCTTTTCTTACACAATATTGTATACTGAAATATTGCTATTGTGTATTGTCTTTTAGGTTTTGCCAGCGCAGACTGGCATCATTTTCCGTCAATTATATGCAAACAATAAGCTTCTAGTAGCCCAGCTCATAGAAATTTAAAATATATTTCAAGTAATTTCAAACTTAGATACAGCAGTTGAGATCAAAAGCGAGTTCTGGTCAAGGCTTAATTTACCGCATATTTAACCCAGTTGCACATTCCACCTCCACCTCCGTCATGTTCAAACAATGCACATCAGAATTATTATCCAATCCCACTGTCCTGAATTTGAATACTTTTTTGATATCGCTAAAATGTCATGCATGATTAATCACATATTCAGAATTCCTTTACAACTATATGCTCCACTTCAAAAAACTTCTGCTCTCTATTGATAACTACTGAAAATTGAATTAATCACTAATTTTTATTAGTTAAACCTAAGTACTGTTTTATAATTCTAAGTTTAATGTAAGTTTCCATTACTAAAATCCGTGGGCACATGAGGGGCACAAGATGTAATAGAATCACGTAGTTGTAAGAAGCAACGCAAATCTTTCGGAATTGACGATAAGCCGTCGGTCCCAACTGCCATCATTAGTAGTCGTCATCTCTCATCATCATCACCATTCCTCTCATCACCCAAGCACAGAACTTGGAGCCCAATTGTGGGCTTCACCTTCAGAAAAAATAATCAAAAATCAGTTGATCAGTGTGCGTTGCTTTTATAGTAAACCAGTGTGATGTTCTGTGTATTCAAAATACTTCATCCACCTTCTAACTACTAAAGCTAGTATTTGCAGTGTAAAGTAAATGCCTATTCATCCTTCTGAATTCTCATCGACTATGGGATAAGTTTTTCTCTGTAATCCAAAGTTTTCAACTCAATCTTACCTCCTGTTGGCTATCTACCAATCGATAACTTTGCACAATCCATCCCACTTAAAAGCTCCGAAACAGCAATTTTGCGGTTCATTTCTTTCGCAAATTTGTTAACCAAGTCAGGAAATGATTTCTAAACGTTGATTTAAATCCACATTCCTCCCGTTGCGAACTTCAGTTCACATGAAGGACATTGAATTACATTCCCATAACGGCAATGGTATAGTCTGTCCAAGCAAAGAAGACATTTTAGCAAGATGGGAAAATATATAACTCCAGCTCGGTCAATATTGGTTCAATTTTTAATTTGGTCTCAAATTGTTGGAAATATTCTGATATAAAATTTAAAACCAAATTTATAATTTTTGAACCAATATTGACCGAGCTGGAGTTATTTTCTCATCTTGCCAGAATGTCTTCTTTGCTTTAGACTGACTATTGCGTGAACGAGTCGAGAACTAGCTCCTATTAACTAACTGAGAAAAAACTAACTGGCTACTATCAGGCTAATTGTCGGCATTAGATTAGTTAGCCACTTCTAACTAAGTATTCTGTTCAAGTTCAAGTTCGAGCCACTTGGAAATCGTCCTTGGGCTAACATTTTTATGTGTTGCATTTTCTGTTGTACAACTATTGAACTGCAGCAGTGCTTGTTTTCCAACTGGTCAGCACTGTATTGGCTTCCTCCGTAATGGGCTGAAGTTTTAACACCCAAATAAAATTTAAACTATGCATACAATTCTCGCCTCTGATTGCTTACAGCCTTACCTGGCTTCATTTAAAAGGGATGCAGACAGCTTTTCTATGTGTAAGGATGCACATTTTAATATTCAACAGACTATTCTCTAGTCTAGCGTTACCAGGATTATTTGTTTCAGTTGCACGAAAATCCAATTGAATTTAAGCATCTCGAAATAATGTCATCTAATTCTAATAGAACCAATCCTATGATACCATTTTATTTTGGTTAATCAAGTTCATTCTAGTGGAATGTATGTGTATAGTATTGTGAATAAGAAAGATGGGATGAATTGAAGGAAATAATGAATATAGTAGGCTAATTTATTCACATATGAAGCTAGATCAGAGAATCCTTACCATTATTTTTTCTCAATATTATTAGAATCAATATATTATTTTTTAATTTCCAATGTTAGACACCAGAAAATCACTTCATAGATCTTCAGTATCATTTTAATTGTGTAATACCTTGCATCATTATCATTATGGCATGGTATCAGTACAATAGTACACCTTATATAGTTCTCACTATATAGAGATAAGACTGTATTCTTAGTGTTTCCTCAATCTCAGGGCTACTTTTATCACTGTTTTTTTATTTTAAATAATTATCAAAGTAGCCTTTTTGAATTATTCTTTTAATGCATATACATGTTTCAGCTAATTCCCGGAATCTCCTGAATTAGTTGAAACATGTAATGCATTTCATTTCATAATTTCTTTATTCACAATATAAAATTGTACAATACATACAATGAATAGTGTCATCACTTTTATTCATTATGATTCTACCACTAAAATAGGTTAGTATAAAGTAGCATGGTTAAGAACTACATTCAAATATAAAAATAATATCCCATTAAAAAAATAACTCAAAAAGGGATAATTATTTAAAATAAACAAAACCGACTGTATTCTGTTGAGTCTAATCAGTTTCTGAAGTTCACACCAATAGTAGGCATGTTATTAAATATCATTTTTACGGCCCCACATAACTTCCTTCAATATTAAATGAAAAGACAAGATATTCTTAAACCACAGATCTATCAAAAATCGCAAACATTCTAAGTGCTGTCTGAATCGCCATTTTGTATCGTTTGTATGAACCGCTAGGGGGAGGGGCTTGTCTAGGCCAATGGCAGACGTTCACTGTGATTGGTTCAAGCTTCTACCAATAGCGGTGAATCAACGTTAGTACAGGCTAATTACTGCTGCTCTTTACTTTTAAATTGCAGTTTACTAGAGATTGATAATGGTGTAGCAATCATTATTATTTTAATAATGTGATTTGACAATATCTTATCTTTTCATTTAATATGGATAACTATCACATTATCGTTAAATTAAAAGACAAGATGTTTACTGATTTGAAAAAATCGAGACTTCTAATGAATCTTGATAAAATAATATATTTCGATTTTTTAATAAATCAGAGGTTTGACAACATCTTGTCTTTTTATTTAATATGGATAACTACCACAATATCACCTACACGTCCACTAAAAATATCACTATTTATGCAATATCACCTTCACAACTTCCCAACAAGTACTTCAATTAAATCGAATACTTGGTTTTGCATGGTTTCTCGTCATAAAGATCTGTCATCTTGAGCGGTGTGACTCGTCAAGGAGTTTGTTGTAAAGTCTGTCCAAGCAAAGAAGACATTCTGGCAGGATGGGAAAATGACTCCAGTTTATCCAATATTGGATAAAAAATTATCAATTTGGTCTCAAATTGTAGATTAAAATGTACCCTTCAATTTGAGACCGAATTCATGATTTTAGAACTAATATTGACTGAGCTGGAGTAATTTTCCCATCTTGTCAATATGTCTTCTTTGATTGGGCAGACTATAATAATAGAGCTATCAGTCGCTGAACAGTATCCGCTCACTCTGAAACAGACCGAGAAAGTTTTTCAAGAGAACCTGATCAAGCAAAGCAATACAGACCGAGTACCTACAACCAACAAAGCGATATTGACCTTTTTCTCGGCTCGATATCGGTTAGTGAGGTGAACCTCGCGAACGGGAAACCATCAGCTGACCCACATTAACTACAGAGAAAGTTCCCTTTCGGTTGGGTTACCTTTGACAGGTCTAAGGTCATTGGTTAACCGGATAAGCTGCCGGTGCTCTGGACCGATGCGTGAAATGCTATAAATAGACGCCGGTAATAAGTAATGGAAACTGTTAGAACTTTCCGGTTTATGTCCTTTTATGACTGAGCGCGTGTGGCCTATCGTATTATAGTCTGTCCAAGCAAAGAAGACATTCTTACAAGATGGGAAAATTACTCCAGCTCAATCAATATTGGTTGAAAAGTTATAAAAATGAGTCTCAAATTGTAGGAAACATTCTAATCTACAATTGAAGACCAATTTTATAATTTTTTAATTAATATTGACCGAGATGGAGTCCTTTGCCCATCTTGCCAAAATGTCTTCTTTGCTTGGACTGAAGACTATACCAAGCTCAGCCACTATTTCAATAGCTAATAGGATAGATGCAAATAAGAAGAAGTTATTTCTGTTTGACCCCCCTTGATGTTTTGCACGCCCACACAAATTTGCATACAATCTGAAAGTATGAATGGATGTAACAATAAAAAGCATGATTAAGTTATTCGCATACATATAATTTGCTCATAAAAGGTTAGATTGAATATTGTTCAAGTGGTGAGTTTTAATAGGCAATGTTCTTAATCCTTTAAAGCAAGATGCAAGAAGAAGAAGAAGAAGAAGAAGAAGAAGAAGAAGAAGAAGAAGAAGAAGAAGAAGAAAAAGAAGTTATTTTTTGTAACTGATTTTCGAAATGAATTGTTGTAAAATGTGTATTGTAACTTTATTGTTTCACTGATTTCGACACTGATAAGTTTGATAATGGGTGAATCTTATTATTTTTTCTCTAATTTATTATGGGATAAAAAGTTTATAATCAGATTTCAACTGAATAAATCGTGGTGAAAATAATTTACTCTTTAATATTCACAGAAAATAAAATAATAACTGACATGTTTAAACAATAGTGCTCATGTATTGACTGAGTAGCCGCTGACTTGCTTGATAATGTTTGAGAAGTAGACTGCGAGAAAGCAGTAATAACAATCCTATTTAGTATGAATAAAGGAAGAGTCAAAGAAAAATAAAGTTTTCTTGAACACTAAAATATCTGTCTAAATAAGAATTTTCAAATGAAAAATAAATTCTTGAAGGAAAATAAGTACTGTATCGACTGTCGAGAAACTTTGAAGAAATCAAGACCATTTACTCTATTCGCACGTCAATAATTGAAAGTGTAAACTATTTGAACTTTGAAAACTTGACTGAGTCTGTGTCGATATTGTAGAACCGTTCCATAAAGAAATAATTTGTCAAAATTCATTGACGAAATTTTTGTGTTCTATTTAGTTATTTGAGCTTTGTTTGAGACTACCCATTGAATAGAGAGAGGTGTCTGTTTCTGAAAATAAGCGCTAAGATTAAAGAAAAACAAACCGATCATTCAGCTTGGAGGCACTCATAGTGAGTGAGTTCCAGTCCATTTCATTTGGCAAGGCCTGAATACACAAATATAATCGAACGCTGCTGAGTTCGAGCCCCCGCGCTTCGAGTGGATTCCAAAACGTTTCATTGACCACAGGCTATTTGCTGATGTGCGCAGAGAAAGTATTGCATCTATTACAAAACTAAGCTCCCATCGAAATAAACGTGTATTGAATAATTTGAGAGTGCACGAAGAAAGATTTAAGAGCTCACATCGTGTAGTTGACTAGAGTTGTGTCATTTTTGGCACTTGTAACGTTTACTGAATTTTATTATGAGGTTTACTGAATTGTGAACATTTCCAGCAGTATTGTTGACTAACTTCATATCATGAAGTGGATTGATGATCTCCATTCCAATAGTTTTAGATATGATAAAGTGTTACAATCAAGATCCAATTTCAAGAACCATGAAGTATAATAATAGAGTTTCTCTGGATGTTGGACGACACATCCAGAGAAGTAATTTAAGAGAGAGTTTATTCATAAATTTAAAACACTACATATTTTCAATATTAACTTTTTAAAATACAATTTTATTTTCAAAATGATACCTCACCATACTATACAATACTACAATAATAGTATATACAAGAATATTATATTAGTAGCATTGCTTGATTTCAATTATTCTACCAAATGAGCTTCGAATCTCCAGATTATATCATACACTGTATGTGAATGTTAGAGGCATGTTGAGAGTTAGCCTATTCCATGGGACTTTCAAAGAATCATTGGAATATACTCTGTAGCATTGCAATTGGTTTCTATTAACAAGACAATAAGTTTTTGAATTTTTCATTAAAAAAAAAAATGTTTTATTAACTTCATTCATTCGTTATAGGAAACCAGTAAATGTATCATAGCAAACATAAGTTCTTATTGACATCTACCATTAAAGGATCTAATTTGGAATAAATACATTACTGTACGGTATAGCCTATTCAAATTAGAGTTCTAAACATTATCCTCTCAATTGCAGAATATTTCAAACAGTTTACAAAAGATCACTGTGGAAAAAATCCCTTCTCTTTAGGAGTTTTCATTGAAAGAAACCTTGAAAGTATAACAACATGATTGATAATTACAAAGAAAATGTTGCTATTCAGTGAATTACTTCTATTAAATTCTATGCTTGAATAATTTAGTTTCTAGATCTCAAGATAAATAATTTATCGATATTATTATTCAAATATTGAATATAACTTTTGAAAATTCTCTGTTTTCATCGTGTAAATGTCTTTAAAGAATTCCTATTTGTTGTGCTTTGTATGGATATGGAAATTACGGATATGAAATACGGTAATCTCCTAACCATCGAATTTTGTATTTTCAATAAATTATTTTTTGAAAAGAGGTTACAGTCTACTCATATTCTGCAATTTGTAAATCTACATTTACACTCCTTTCACAGACAATATTTCATATGAGCATATGAGTGGTGCTCCAGTACTTACACCTTATACTTGAATCAGCAAGACAGCTATGCACACCTCAAGGACCATTGAATTTCCACGTTGATGATGAAATGTCACGTTCCATGAAAAATTTTGTGTTCTCATTCTCTTGAGACATTTCCGCTTGTGCGTGAGGAAAATAATGAGTTACTCTGACGAACTTGGGGATTGAGGAGGCCACTCAATACTATGTAGTAACTATTCCATAGTCACTGTACTCATTACAAGATCACTTGAGCTCATTACAGACTCACATAAGATGAAAAAGACAAAATTGTACCAACTTGAAAAACCATACTTATAGCTTTTTTAATAGTAATATTTTTGATTTAGGTTACACATATTAGCAAAAGAATTTAATTCGATGAAAAATCTTGTTAAATATTATATTTTAAGATTTCTATTACATTCATCAGTTCTAATTATTATAGTTTGGATGTTGTATGTTTTTGGTTGATGGAATTGATATAATATCTACTCAATTTAGCTCATCGTTATTAAAGACAGAAAGTTGTGAATTTTACCCAGGATATGAAGTTTAATATCTAATCTAATCTGATTTAGGGAGTCTTATTCTTCGATAAAGTTGTGTTTACATGATGATAATTTTACTAATATTATCAATTTTTTGTTGCAGAAAAACTTATGAAGTCAGAAGGAAAGGAGTTAAGGAGATCGTTATTCTCTTTGAAGCAAATTTTCCAGGTTAGTTGATTTCTAATTCAATTACAAATGCATGAATTTAGTTGATTCTAATAGCTCTTAATCAAGTTTGGTACTTGAAGAGGATGCTTCGAATATATACAGTACTTATATATGCAAATGAATACAGTACCTATATTCGATATGCAAGTGGTCAATTATTCAATGAATTGCTGTTAGTATAGAAAGTCTAATCGCATAAGAAAAAAATTATGACCACCATTTTAAAAATACATTTCCAGTTTGTCTGTAAATATCACTCTTCTTACTATAAACATGTTCTAAAAATATATTATTTGTTGAATTTTTAGAGAATAACACAGTAAGTTATTTATTAAATTCTATGAATATCTCCTATACATCACTTGAACATACATATCTCCTATGAACATCGCTTTAAATAAATCTAAAGAAAGCTTATTCGCATTTTCTTTTATTGTAAAATTGTTTCTTTAACATTGAAAGTGTGATTCGACGATATCCCTCAATATAAATCTTATCTTGATATAAATGCGAATTTCTAAACTTGTTTGATGGTCTGTTTTAGGAAGACAAGGACCTTGTCCACGAGTTTGTTCAAAATGATGGACTCGCCTGCCTTATCAAAGTGGGATCAGATGCTGATCAGAATTATCAACACTATATTCTACGAGGTTAGCAGTTATTCTTTAACTTTCATAAATTTCAATCAACAAGGATTTTATCGAGTAATTTCTACCATAAATTAATGTGGGTCGCCTTATTGCTGTCATTGGTCTTCTATGCAAAGTTTTCAGACTATAAAAAACCCTAATTGAAACCCTATAATGAAATTCTAATCTATGATAATTATTGAAATGAAAATATCCAAAATCGATAAATTAGATCGAACTAACCACATAACTAATCTATTTGGAATTGATCTATTGTCTTACTTGAAAAGAGTAAATTAAGGAACAAATTAATATTTTTGATTATTATTGATAAACTTCAAGTTTCTCCTCTGTTGAGTGCCATACCATAATTTACATTAAACTATTGAACACTTTACTTCAATGTAATTGTGTATTGTATTTTTGTACTGATTTTTATTGTCTGAATGAAAATATCATGTAATGTTTTTATTATTTACAATCCAATCTATTAAACTATCATACTTTTACTAATAATACAAGGACAATAAATAATCAGTCTTATAAGATAGATATTTAATATTACAAAATAGTTCCACAAGTATTATATCTGTAGAAACATGAATTGATTTTGGAAAGACTATAAAATAGCTATTTATGTATTAAGAGCGTAATGCGCGACTTTATCGCTCGCGCAAAACAGTTATCTCGCGACGCGTAGCGGAGAGTGATAATTTTGCGCGAATTACATACAAATTTTTTTCTACAACTGCACGAACCTGTTAATCTACAGTTTTTCAGTCCTCAAATACTGCGAACTATTAAATTACTCTTGTGTCATCACTGGTACAGGTAAAATCAGACATTGTCGACTTTTGTTAGGTTATGTTATGACTCCATGTGACCTACTTTTGGCGAGCCATGATCAACTGATTAGCGAGCGTAAAGTAACTCTACTGATCATGCGCAGTTGCTTAGCAAGCGTAAAGTAATTCTACTGCGCATGCGCAGATGGTTAGCGAGCATAATGAAGATTCTCCTCAGAAATGAGCTACTTTACGAGGAGAATTCAGCTTGTAAAATCTTGTTTTACGCACAGTTGTAGAAAATATTTTTGGTTGATATTCAGAGTTTAAATAAATTGTATTTAATTTCTGATGCTACTCAAAAGAGTTTAAATTGATAAGCATTGTAACTTGATCAGAGGATTAATTTAAGCACTCAACTATCCTAGTTAAATTATATTTGTTAATTCCAAACTAGAATTCAACTATAATAGTGGTGAGGAGAATTCATTGGTTTAAATGCGTTTCAAATGAACTAAATTACTCCAATATCAATATACATTTACCACGGTATCAAACTGGAACATATTTGTCATTTAAAACTCGAAAAACTCCTCTGACACTCACAGTTCATGATGTCAAAATGTCAAATTTCAAAATGTTGGATTCTGAATCATTGGAACATTCAAAAATCCTCTGACACTTTGAGTCCATGATATTAAAAATGTCAAATTCTCATCCATTGGAAAAGTACAGCACAAAAATATTCCATGTATAAATATAATATTACTTTACATTTTACTCGCTTCTATAAGTTTCATTTGAACAGATTTCAATGCATCAACAAATTTCATGCAATTGATGTTCATTCAAGGAGTTGAAGTGAGATATAGGGATGAGAACACTATACAAAGCTATCATTATTTTCGACAAACATTAAGATTTTGATCAGAGGAGGTTCTGTTCAAATTATTATTATTATTAGCATATGACTTTATTTGGTGGGGAGACCAAAAGGTAATTCCACCTCGCCAACATAACCATGTTTCGCCAATAGGAAACATGATAAAAGTATTGATTATTTTCACTGAAATCTGAATTACTGATTTTTATTGTCTGAATGAAAATATCATGTAATGTTTTTATTATTTACAATCCAATCTATTAAACTATCATACTTTTACTAATAATACAAGGACAATAAATAATCAGTCTTATAAGATAGATATTTAATATTACAAAATAGTTCCACAAGTATTATATCTGTAGAAACATGAATTGATTTTGGAAAGACTATAAAATAGCTATTTATGTATTAAGAGCGTAATGCGCGACTTTATCGCTCGCGCAAAACAGTTATCTCGCGACGCGTAGCGGAGAGTGATAATTTTGCGCGAATTACATACAAATTTTTTTCTACAACTGCACGAACCTGTTAATCTACAGTTTTTCAGTCCTCAAATACTGCGAACTATTAAATTACTCTTGTGTCATCACTGGTACAGGTAAAATCAGACATTGTCGACTTTTGTTAGGTATTGTTATGACTCCATGTGACCTACTTTTGGCGAGCCATGATCAACTGATTAGCGAGCGTAAAGTAACTCTACTGATCATGCGCAGTTGCTTAGCGAGCGTAAAGTAATTCTACTGCGCATGCGCAGATGGTTAGCGAGCATAATGAAGATTCTCCTCAGAAATGAGCTACTTTACGAGGAGAATTCAGCTTGTAAAATCTTGTTTTACGCACAGTTGTAGAAAAAATATTTTTGGTTGATATTCAGAGTTTAAATAAATTGTATTTAATTTCTGATGCTACTCAAAAGAGTTTAAATTGATAAGCATTGTAACTTGATCAGAGGATTAATTTAAGCACTCAACTATCCTAGTTAAATTATATTTGTTAATTCCAAACTAGAATTCAACTATAATAGTGGTGAGGAGAATTCATTGGTTTAAATGCGTTTCAAATGAACTAAATTACTCCAATATCAATATACATTTACCACGGTATCAAACTGGAACATATTTGTCATTTAAAACTCGAAAAACTCCTCTGACACTCACAGTTCATGATGTCAAAATGTCAAATTTCAAAATGTTGGATTCTGAATCATTGGAACATTCAAAAATCCTCTGACACTTTGAGTCCATGATATTAAAAATGTCAAATTCTCATCCATTGGAAAAGTACAGCACAAAAATATTCCATGTATAAATATAATATTACTTTACATTTTACTCGCTTCTATAAGTTTCATTTGAACAGATTTCAATGCATCAACAAATTTCATGCAATTGATGTTCATTCAAGGAGTTGAAGTGAGATATAGGGATGAGAACACTATACAAAGCTATCATTATTTTCGACAAACATTAAGATTTTGATCAGAGGTTCTGTTCAAATTATTATTATTATTAGCATATGACTTTATTTGGTGGGGAGACCAAAAGGTAATTCCACCTCGCCAACATAACCATGTTTCGCCAATAGGAAACATGATAAAAGTATTGATTATTTTCACTGAAATCTAAATTACAGTGAAAATAATCAATACTTTTATCATGTTTCCTATTGGCGAAACATGGTTATGTTGGCGAGGTGGAATTACCTTTTGGTCTCCCCACCAAATAAAGTCATACGCTAATAATAATAATAATTTGAACAGAACCTCCTCTGATCAAAATCTTAATGTTTGTCGAAAATAATGATAGCTTTGTATAGTGTTCTCATCCCTATATCTCACTTCAACTCCTTGAATGAACATCAATTGCATGAAATTTGTTGAAACAAAGCATTATTTAGCTTGAATGAATACTAATTACATTAACTTTTCTTAAGCAAAGAATTATTAAGCTTGAATGAATATTAATTACATTAACCTTTTTCAAGCAAAGAATTATTAAGCTTGAATAAATATTAATTACATGAACTTTGTTACAAGTAACTGATATTTTCCCCTTTGTCATGCAGTAGCTCTTCTGTAACCAATCCTTTTGTTTGTCTTTCAGCTTTGGGACAGGTAATGCTGTACGTGGATGGTATGAATGGTGTGATCGAGCACCCGGGCACAATACAATGGCTGTACAGCCTTGTGTCGTCAAAGTTCCGGTCGGTGGTCAAGACCGCTCTCAAGTTACTGCTTGTGTTCGTCGAGTATGTGGAGTGCAACTGTGTGCTTTTGGTGAAGGCGATAAGGGCGGTCGACTATGTTCACAGTGAGTACTGGCTCAGTTGCTCGTCTCAACCGTGCTTGAAAGCATGTTCCATTACAAGTGTACTTTGTCCTTCATCAGCAATGGTAAATAGCACAATAATTGTTCAGCAAAGCAGAATTATACTGTTATATTGAGGGTTTGCTACATACAGGGTGTTTTTGGAGGAATGTGCAATACTTCTCAGTACTCTCAATACTAATCAAAGTTAAGAAGAAAGTTTGAAATATTGTTCCATTACAAGTGTACTTTGTCCTTCATAAGCAATGGTAAGGTAAATAGCGGAATAATTGTTCAACAGAGCAGAATAATACGGTTAAATTGGGAGTTTGCTAAATAAATACAGGGTGTTTCAGTAGGAATGTGCAATACTTCTCATGCTGATTTTTACAATTCTCAATTTGTAAGAAACCCCAAAATTAGTACTTTTATTGTGTATAAGCACTAAGCAGTGATGGAGATGTTTAGATCCTATACTGCCAGTTAGGCGTTAGGGTTCACTCTCCCTATGTCACCATTGACTGGACTGACCGATTTCTCACACCAAGTAGTGGAAAAAGTTCAATAGGATTGAAATTTATTATTTCACAGATAAGAATAAATATCAAATACCTTTTTAAAAACTTATTATATTATTTTATTACATTAATTTTTTTTTAAGTTTTTAAAAAGGGTATTTGATTTTTTTATCTTTCAACTTTAAAATGGCATCAAGTGTTAATTTAGGATTGAAATTTATTATTTCACAGATAAGAATAAATATCAAATACCTTTTTAAAAACTTATTATATTATTTTATTACATTAATTTTTTTTAAGTTTTTAAAAAGGGTATTTGATTTTTTTATCTTTCAACTTTAAAATGGCCTCAAGTGTTATAGTAGTTTATGCAACGGTTGTATAATGAGAGCCTTTAACGCACGAGTGAGATGTAAGTTAGAGCACGAGCAGCGAGCGAAGCGAGCGTAAGCGAGTGCTCTAAATATCTCATCAAGTGCGTTAAAGGCTGAATACAACCGTTGCATACACTATTTTATCTACAGGGTGTTCCAAAAATGAGACACTTTCAATGAAACAATCTACAAGATTTGTTTTTGTGAGTAGGCTACTTCAGGTCTTATCACAGAAGTAAATGTAGATTTAAAATTAAAAATTTAAATTATTAAAATTTAAAATTTAAAACTTAAACTTTAAAATTTAAACTTTAAAATTTAAAATTTAAAATTTAAAATTTAAAATTTAAAATTTAAAATTTAAAATTTAAAATTTAAAATTTAAAATTTAAAATTTAAAATTTAAAATTTAAAATTTAAAATTTAAAATTTAAAATTTAAAATTTAAAATTTAAAATTTAAAATTTAAAATTTAAAATTTAAAATTTAAAATTTAAAATTTAAAATTTAAAATTTAAAATTTAAAATTTAAAATTTAAAATTTAAAATTTAAAATTTAAAATTTAAAATTTAAAATTTAAAATTTAAAATTTAAAATTTAAAATTTAAAATTTAAAATTTAAAATTTAAAATTTAAAATTTAAAATTTAAAATTTAAAATTTAAAATTTAAAATTTAAAATTTTAATTTTTAAATTAAAATTTTAAATTTAAAATTTAAAATTGTGAATAAAATGGTGCCTGATTTGTCAGGATTCAATGATAAATAATGAGATATGACAATTTCAATTTCAACTTTTCACATTCAATATGGTAGGAAAAATTTAATGTGTAATATGGGCACAAAGTACGTTTACTGCACTCGAGAAACTATTCTTGCCTGCGGCTCGTGCGTAAACTGTTTCTTTTGATGAAGCAAAATCACTCACATCCAGTTATCAATTCAAATCTATAGTAGCCTACATGAGAAGGCTAAATGCAGTATTCAATAGATAATCTTGAAACGATAGAATAGATAGAATTATTATTCTGCAAAATTAAAAATTAACTCAAATTTGGGCAAGGAGGCGAATGAAACAACTACATTTGTTTTTCAACTTAAATCTTAAATAAAGTTTTTAGCTTATTCCATTCCCGTTATTCTTGGAGCTCAACAAACTTGTCTGCGTTTCACAGAAAATGTTTTCAACTAGACAAGTAACATTGGTTTTGTAACTAATCATTTAAAACAAGAAGTTAGTGAAGAAACATAGAATTTCCTCAATAAACATTCACTCTTAGTGTGAATTTAGTGCAAGTTCAAACAAACAAAAACAGTCTAGTAGCCTAGTAAGTTATAGCCTACCGTAGGCCACTATTCATAACTCATGTTACAATTTATTTGTTTTTACATCCGAAATAGACTAATTATCTTTAAAATATAGGCCCAAATTAACAATAAAAACGTTCTACATACCTTATATAGCTAATTTGCCTTCTGGAGTTGGAAGAATTTCATTCTCAATGTCATCCTTTGAGACAAGTTATTAAGCAATTTATAATAGAAGTTAAGATAAATTAAACTTTAGACTATTCAAATACGTAAACTGAAATATTGATGAACAGATATCGGTAAGATGAAGTATTATCACTTGTCGAAGTTTTTAGGTTAGAAGTTTCGACCGCTGTGGTTCATCAGGCATCAGCCCGTTGCGAAATGGTCAAATGGAACACGGAATGAATTCTGGAACAGTGTCATAAAGTGACAACTGTATCGTAATGAGAGTTTTTCGATACAGTCCTAAAATTCCGTTTTGAAATGATATCCATTTCGATTTAGATTTTAATACTGAAACAGGAACTTTTCGATACGCCCGTAGATAAATTTTAATTTATAATTTCATATCCATCAGTTTGAACCCTTAATTATTGAAAACTTGTATTTTAACGTATTTTCCCTATCATCTTTATAACCGTTCAAGTTACAAAACTCTTATTGGTTTCATTGAATTTTTAAGCCAATTTTACTTGGGAATTGATAATATTAGTAGGTACTTAAATAAAGCCTTGAAAAAATTAACAACTATTACACATTCCTCCTGAAACAGTACATTCATGAGGCACATTTCAAAACTATTTCATGTACCTATATTTTCACAGTTGGTTTGAAGAAAGTATTTTGTCGTTCAGAACAGCAATGTTGAAGTATTCAAGACATAATTGGATTTTATTGAGGCGGAGGTGGGGTTTTTCGAAAGAAATTCAGTGTAGAACATTCATTATCACGGAATTATTATAAGTTTTGTGAAATTTGTTGATTATTTTTCTTGAATTGTTTTCAACCAAAATAACATCAATCTGAGTTTAAAAAAATATACAATACGGTAATCAATTTCAATGTATAATCAATTTTGTAATAATATTAGGCTATTATTATCAATTTTTAAGATGATGGCTCTAATAGAAATAAGTCAAATAGTGAGAGGTTGAATAGGAAAAGATCCTATTTAAATATAGAAACTATAAATGTTATCTCTAAGGCTAAGGCCGCACTGCCGGTGGGTAGAGCCTGGAGGGTGGAGGGTAGTTGATAAATCTATAGAACATACACACCATTCACAGTAATACATCGTATGAATGGTATGTGTTCAGCTGCCATCTTGAAATTCTTAAATATGGACAACAGCAACTCAAAAAACAGAATGACGTCATACCATTCATACGATGTATTACTGTTGATGGTGTGTATGTTTTATAGATTTACCAACTACCCTCCACCCTCCAGGCTCTACCCACCGGCAGTGCGGCCTCAGCCTAAGGATTAAGGATAGAGCTAAAACTTACCAAGTATCAATTTTTGAATGCCTTGAAAGTTATCATGCCTTGAAAATCTAAATTATTATTGGCCAACAAAAATATGAGACAATTTTTGTGTGAATCAATTTTTACAATATAAAACGAACAAAGCCTGGAATTCAGTATTATCCAGCAGGATAATGCTTACCATAAAACAATAGTACTGGAAACTTGACAGTTGGGGTTAGGATGAGTGATTCGAAAATGAATTCATTTGTTCTATCTATTATGAATTATATCTCTATAATTCCAAAAGGAGACAAGGTTTTTCGAAAAGTTTTTAAAAATTGTTCTCTCATACCAAACAATATACAAGAGAATGATGTTTCTGAACGTCTTATTGTACATAACTTACTTCTTGTACATAACTTAGTATCTCTCTTAATATGCAATGTCTCAATCATGAGCTGTGCTATACTTATTACTCAAAACAATAAAGCTTACTGAGCTTCAATGAAGTAAGCTATAACGGGCTTTAACGAGTAAGCTATAATGAAGCGTACAGAACCTGTTCCTTTGGAATTTATTGATCTTATTGGTACAGCGAAAAGATGATATTCTGATGCTATATCATCGAGCTGTTTTGGCTGATTTTAAGATTTCTCGAATTTCTTACTGCTTGTTGGTATCATAGTGATGTCACCAGATTTATTTCTTCACAAAATCTGATTAATTTCAACTTTTTCAGGTACCAAACCATGGTCGAATATCATGAAACTGCTGAAAGACTACGACTCAGCAGACACTGAACTTCTAATATACGCCACAACGTTAATCAATAAAACATTGAATGGGTTGCCAGATCAAGACTCCTACTACGATCAGGTGGATGCTTTGGAGGAACAGGGTTTCGAGTCGATTATTAGAAGGTAAATTCAAAATTTCAGTCGAAAACGATCTATCAGAACTAATATCTTCCTTTTCTTATTTGTTGTATCGTTGTATCTCTATGTGTATTACGGAACAAGGCTATTACAAAATAAATAATGTCTTATAACCTTGCATTAGGAACTGCACTGTATTCGAAATTCGTGAAATTCATTCATCTTATAATAACTTGAATGAATTTTTCATCAGTTATAAAACAGTATATTATTATGAATATTTCATCATTCATTATTATAAGAAGGTTACGTTATCCTTCTCTGGATCATTATAATAATGATCATGTGAACATGACAATTGCAATAAATAAATCAATAGTTATTTGTTGTGAAATATATTTATTCATCACTTCATAGAATATATCGTTGTTGAAGAGAATTAATCAGATTGGTCTGCAAAAACAAATTTTTTTCAATTGTTTATTGATGAAAGCTTCAATTGATAACCAAGAATATGGGAATTGGAATTTTTTGTTTAAATTTCAAACTCATAACAAACGTTACTGATTGATTAATAAATTGAAGATCCATTTCACTACTGTGGAAATCATAGATCCATAGATAATAGATCCATCACATCTGTATCCATCATATCCTGTAACATTGGAAAATCATATCCAATAGTCAGATCACTGAAGAAAAAACTCATCAATTATTGTAAAAAACCTGGGCTTTAGGCTGTAGACTGATTATTAGTGTAACATGTGGAAATGCAACAGTGGAATTCATAAATGTTCAAGTTGCTCTTTCATTTTATACGTAATTCATTGGTGTATGTGCAACTTGATGTCTAATATGAAGCGCTGGCATTTAATTTTAAACACCCGGTACCTTTAAAGTGGGCCAACAATTTTATAAATAATTCAATCACAGAAAAGTCGCAAATAATTGGTGAATTCATGAATCAATGCAACAAGTACCAATAGAAGAATCTAACATCATTTAATGGTGGTTATATTTTTGTGTTATTGGCCTGGTCAATAGTCCATTATTTTTTTAGATTTTTTTTCAAACTGAATATAGGTTTATTTTCATTGAAGAGAGTAGCCTCTTATATCCAATTTAATTCTCAACTCTTTCCATTTCTTACTTCATATTATTCGAAATGAAAACTGAACTTTAAAACTTGGGGCTATTTAAAATAATTGAAAAATAAATTAGTGTGTTTTAATAATTTCAAAGTTTTTTAAAAGGGTGTTTGATTTTCAATTAGTTTTGAATTATTCGAAATGAGTATTTTTATCAAATTTCTCCTCCTTCAACAAGAAATATTCACCCGTTTTTCTTCATTATAATTTTTTTGCAGGTACATGTCAAAACAGGGAACCGATCTCGACCTGCTTAGACAGTTTCAGATTTATGAAGCTGTTCTACAGCATGAAGATGGGGAAGATAAAGGGACTCCACTCAAACAACTCGATGAAGCTATCAGGTAAGTAAATCATTGATCTTTCAATCCACACTATTCTGATAATAGACAGTGTACATGTCATACACAAGGAATATCATACAGAAAAGAAAAAAGGAACATTACATAGAATAGCTGACGCCAAAAAGTTGGACGGTTTTGTTTGTCACTTGTAGGTGATGTAAACTACTAACAGAAAATCTAAAGACAACTGCAATTATTGACAACATCAGCTGTTGGGGCGCAAAAGGAGCAGACAAAACTGTCTAACTTTTTGGCGTCAGCTATATTGACTGCTGTGTAACTTATGGACACAATTGCCTCTATCAGTTTTTTGTGCTGTAGTTTATAAGTCGGCATATTTAGCATGACTTGTGTTTTGCACCACCTTCCACGCATCTCACAGGGCGTGCTAAAACTGCAGACAACTCATACACATTTTCAATGAGAAGCATTTCATACAGTTGGGGTCTCAATCTTTTACCTCACTTATCAAAACAACTCCCAAAAAACTATTACTACGAATTGAAAAAAAATCATCAATATGTCAAAATTGTGACGACTTTGAATTTTTATACTATTTCCTTAATAAATTTGCGCTTGAAAAGTCATGGCCTACAAAGCTCATAGGTCACGATGTTGCCATACATCATGCGACATGATAATTGATTCTTACATTGGTCCAAACTGTGCTGACAAGTAAATCTCCATTCACATTTTGTTTACTTACTATAATCTATGCCATAACTCATTCGCAAAATATTTTTTA
The DNA here is from genome assembly GCA_017141385.1 of Sogatella furcifera. NCBI lineage: Eukaryota > Metazoa > Arthropoda > Insecta > Hemiptera > Delphacidae > Sogatella > Sogatella furcifera. Next base: position 10,575,702 of record CM029551.1, on the reverse strand, counting down.
TAACGTTTCAATAAATTACACAAAATCTCATCATTGTAGTAAAAGTACAAAGCTCAATTAAATCAAACCTTGATTAAATTTTGCATAAATTATCCGGCGTCTAATTGGCAAGAGATAATGCATAATTTCTCAACTCAATTGAAATTGGTGATTATCTTTTTTGTAGCAATTCAATCAATAATAATTTATTAGTACTGCAGTTGAACTCAAAGAGATTACACCATCAAAACACGGTTTGGATCAATTATAAATTCATTTCTTATTTAGAACAGTATAAGTACTTACAACATCTATTTCAATACTTCAAGTTATACGGGAATGAAATTTCCTCTTTGAAAGTCTTGTAAGTGTTCTTTTTCCATTTTAATTCAGTAGTAGGTTCATTTAATAGATACAATTTCTTTAGAAATTATCCAGCTATTCAGGAGTGTTGTGTATTGAGTGAGAATTTTTCAAAATGTTTAAATTGAATGACGAATATGCAAAAGAAATGGAGAAGGAATTCGCAAGACATACAAGAGTTGTAGCAAAAACAGCGCAATTTCTGAAACTCAGGTTGGTTTGAACAATCCTCCTCAATTTCAAAGTTGGGATTAAAATATCACCAATTCATTATTTGTAAAATATTGATTGACTATAACCTCATTGATAAAGCATTGTAATTATACAGAAGTTGAATTAAGGTGTCAATACACTTCCTAAATTTATGAGATTACAATTTATAAGATAAGTTATACAAGTTTACACTTTTATCAGAGATGTTGTGGATGAAAACACTTTTATCAGAGAATTTAGGTGAATGAAAACAAAGGTTGTCAGATCCACAATGTTTTTTCCACTGATGATGATGATGATGATGCCTTGAGCATTGAAACTTAAGTATAGTATTTTAAATGAATTTTGTGGATCTAACCTTTGTTTTCACTTACCTAGATGTACAAGTTATGAGATCATGTAATCTGTACAAATAAATTTTTTCCAATAAACGTATATTTCTCATTATCTATTTGCTTCAATTATAATGATTCGCAATTACATAACCCTTAGAATCATGGATTTTTATTCAGTCCAATTCCACTTACATGAACTAATTTTAATTAAGTCGAAAATTCCATCCTTGCCTACAATAGAAGCTCTAATTATTTAATCTAATTATAATTACTGACTTTGGTGAATAAATTCTAGGAACTGAAGGTTAGCCACTGATCCGTGGCCAATTGGTGTTTATATGTCTTTTAAATGAAGTTTGTTATTTATTGAAGTTTTTCAGTTTATCTATAGTTTATTAATCATTATTATTATTTATGATTGATAATTTTAATTATTATCTATATTGATAAACCAGTAAGATCAATCATCGACTTGCAATCAATTCTTACTTAATATCATATGAAATTTGATAATACTAGAATACTGATTGAAATGTTCATGTTTGGGAATTAGAGAAAATTACACCATGTATAGGTGACCTTAAATAGTTAGGCGGTTACATTCGTCTCTTGTGCATGTTGTAACCTATTAACAACTGATGTTGAACATCGATTATCTCTTTATCTCGATTATCTAGGCGTAACCAAATGACAACTCTAACTGACAATATCAGCTGTTGGAGCGCACAAGGAGCAGACACAATCGCTTAACTTTTTGGCGTCACCTATCTGATATTTGAATAATTTTGGATTCTCATTTCATAGTCTGTCCAAACAGAGAAAACATTGTAGCAAGATGGAAAAAAGACTCCAGCTCGGTCAATATTGATTCAAAAATTATAAATTTGGTTTCAGATTGTAGAAAACATTCTAATCTACAATTTGTCATCAAATTTTCAAATTGTGAACCAATATTGACCGAGCTTGAGTCATCTTTCCATCTTGCTAGAATGCCTTCTGATTTCTATATGCTTGATTTCTAATGCCTTGGACAGACTATAGGCTATCTGTAGTGTTTTCAGAACAAAATTATTAATTTTTCTTATGTGTTTTTCAGAAAAACACTAAGAAATCGGAAATGCTTGACAGCAACACTGCCTTACGTGGAACGTCGAAAATCAAGAAGACACTCAACAGGAACTTCTCCATCCGCTCTTACTTTAAATCTCAGCAGGCTACAAGTCGAACCAGATAAGACTAACGATGATTATCACAATGGTAGGCATCATCATGTTATTTGCTAGAAGATAAAATTTATTATTACTATCTTGAATAATCATTATCACCTCCAAATCTGCTATCATTCAATTAGTTCCTGTCCAGTCCATATAAAAATGATGATTAAATAAAAATCGTTTGTATAGGATCCTAACTCTCATAATTCATTATAGTTGTCAATAATTTATCTACTTTGTGATGAGTATACGAGTACATTCTTTTTTCACTTATGATTTCAACTAAAAGCTTCTGTAGAGTAGAAGAATTTCAAACATTTGTAGTGATTTCTTACATTTTGTAGTGACGATCGTTTAGACCTGAAGTTTGTTTTTCATCAGTCTGAGCCTCAATATCATTTTTGTAATCAGTTTAAATTTATTTTGATAACGCTAGAAAATACATTGGATCCGTCATGGAAAAGATATAGATGTAAACTTGGTAATGTGTAAATTAAAGCGAAGAATTAGGTAATATGAAATATATATGTGTGATATTTTGTCATTACAAGTTCTTGAAAGCATTTAATACCAACAATGTACATTTTTCATAACACAAATCATTAATGTGTAACATTTTTATTCATAACTCCAACACAACATTCACACCTTTTCTTGTCAACCTACTAGTAACTGGATTATTTTCATTAGGAAGTAACGCATTAAAATAATATAAATTCAATGTGAAAATGTTCTTAACAATTATTGGAATAGGGTGGTTATGCTTCAGGCGTTCAGCTTCTTTTATAATTAAGTATCTTATTATTAGAATCAACAACGTTATGACATACTTCCACCCACTTCCATGTATGAAGCACTGTAAACAATCATTACAAAAATGTTTACCTACAAAATTCCCAAGTCTCTTGATCTTCTTGATTCAAATCCACTATAAACACATGAGTCAATTCTAAATAAACAATCATTACATATTCACACCTCATTTATATGCCTATTTATTCACTATATTACTCATTTATTGATCCTGCTTAAACTAAATACCATATCAAATAAATCAAATATTTATTTATTTTGACACTTGAACAATATAATTTATCAAAAGAAACAAGTTTTATAAGAAAATGTATATATCATAAAAAAAGGTTTATCAATAATGTTTCATATACAGAAATGCCAAAAGCTAGAAAATGTCAAAATAAAAAATACTACTTGCTCAATTATAAAATTTTCTCGCAAGTAGGAAAATTTGATGCTAGTGTACTAGAGGCTTCTTGATTGATTCCAATATTATTCTGGCTGGAATGAAATACTTGTTTTCAAATTATATTCATCTTATGGATGAAATACGGGTGTTGTCTTGACTTGAAATTGCAAAAATAAAATTCAAAATATCTTGAGAGTGGATGGCAAACTGCCGAACGGCAAAATCAAGCCCCATAAGAACAATGTAATTTTAATCAATCTCTTGAAACAGATAGAGCCTCTATTTATTTAATTATTTTCTATTATTATTATTATTATTATTATTATTATTATTATTTATTTATTTAATAATTATTGTATAATTAATTAACTAAAAATGTATTGAACTAAACAAATCGAAAAAGTAAAAAGTCACGCCCCTGGAGAATTGAATTCTCTTTCCAATGACATAAAGAAGTGGAATTCTGTCCATAAATAGAGGCTCTATCTGTTCCAAGAGATTGATAAAAATTACATTGTTTTTATGGGGCTCGATTTTGCCGTTCGGCAGTTTGCCGACTACTACTGCCCACTCTTAAACTATGTCATTTTTACTGATAAAAAACGTTTTTGACCATTTATTTCAAACTCGAAAATGAAACTGATGTATCTACCTAGTATAGTCTTGTCGAGCTATAGGTCCTATTTCTATTCTATTAATAAAATCAAAATAAAAAAACTAGAATAATGAAGTGAACTTCTATGTTTTTCACTTGTTCTAATAAAATTGACTAGCTAAATTGCTAATTCAGTGTGCTTGTATTAATGGTGTGTGGCTGAGTGTGTGACTAACTTGTGCCGCAGAGAGAGACGTGGGCGTGACTCCGGCGCTGAGGCGGCGACGGGAGAGAGCCGAGCGGCAGAGGAGTTTCATCAAGGAGCAGCGCGAGGCCAGCCTCAGGGTGTCCGTCAGTTCCACTGATCAGTCAGGCAGTGAAGATGGTACTTCCCAATTAATTCTTAATAATTAGTGGATCTTTTATCGTGATTTTTGTTGGTTGCTTGCCTACCTCCTCAGACGTAACCCCTTTCTTTTGTAATTTCATTCATTTTTATTCATCTATATTATGAATTCTATTCATTTTATGTTCAATGTAGAATAAAAACATTATTTGTCTGAATTTTTTTTTTTTTTTTTTTTTTTGAGGGTGATGCCCACATGGGCTCTTGGGCCTGTGCGTGGGTAATGGGAAGGATGATGATGAGAGATGAATGGACCTACTGCTTTAGGTGGGTTCCGAACCACCGGGAAGCGATTTTTGAGGCTCATGAATTGAATTCAGAGGAACCGGTCACCGTTACTACAGTGGTGGCAGAGGCACGTCGCTTATCTAATCTCACCGATTAGACGCTCTCTACCACTGGGACAAACCGCTTCCCAAAATTCCCAGAATTCAAAATTTTCATAATATTTCTCCAGGGCCAGAAATTATTGTGTGAAGTGCGGTGTCCACATAACCTTGTTTTCGAATAATCATACAACAAGAGGAAGGAATAGCACAGACTCAGCCTATTTTTTCTATCCTAGTTCATAATTATGTTATGATTTGTGTAATCATGTCAATGAATAGATGAAATGAAATAAAACAGTGTCAAGCCTTGAGAGTATGCTACTATAATTTATCGTATTTATTCTGTACTTATTATTAATTGGCTTTTTTGGGATCCTCATTTATTTTGTGTTTTTGAATGTTGATGACCTATTTCCTTAGAATTATTCGCTTTCTCTTTTCAATTCTTTCTACTTTTGTTGGTTGATAATCCATTCTTACAAAATCGATCCTCTTATATTTTTGATAGCTTGCTATTTTAAGTTGTTATTAACTTATTATTATTTTTTAATTTTGTAAATTATTTCCCTGTATGTGGTGTAAAAATGAAAAATGGAATGAATTATTATTCAATTCATTATATTTTCATGATTTTCTTAATAACCTCATGCCCGTTTGATAACGAGGTACAAAGAAAATTTGAAAATTTATTCATTTATTATTATGAGCATGTATTTATCACAGCTCTTTAAATAGCAATAGCAAACCAACATTGATAAAACTTATCATAAATCAATAATTATAAATATTACTATTCACTTATGTGTGTTTTATTGAGATAAGTACTAATAGGTAATTAAAAAGTTCTATTAGTCGGTCTATTAATTTGAAAATATACAAGAGGGTACTCATTACTGCCCTCATAACGCAAACACAAAATAACGGTATAAAAATGAGATATCAAGTTTCTATTAAAAATAACTAATACAAATTAAAAGTGAATAAAATTACTATTGGTAAGAAGAAATGTACATAACCAAATGGGTCTGTATCAGCCTATGTAGACTTTCCTCATATTTTTTTTTTTTTTAGTTCTTCCTTTATATACTTTCCTTTTATAATTTGTTGGTGTTGTAATATTCAACTGTTTCATTGTCCATATTATTTCTATTTTTTATATTTTTATTTCATTCAGCGCTTTCTTGAAATGCTTTCCTATCATATATTGATCTTGAGTTGATGTTGTAGTGCTCAACTGTTTCATTATCCAGAAGTAGGCTGATTCTGTTTCCTTATATTTTTCTTAAGTGCTCTCTTATATGTTTTCCTATTATAAGTTCATCTTAAGTTGATATTATAGTATATTGAACTGTTTCATTGTCGATTGGTAGTCTGATTCTGTTTCCGTATACTTATGTTTTGTACATAATATGCTTTCCCTATCTTAAGTTTCAATATGCTTTCCCTCCATAAATTGATCTTAAGTTGGTGATGTATTATTCAACTGTTCAATTGTTCATAGGTGGAAATAATGTGCAGAATGGCACTCACGCGTCGCAAAACGGGGACTCGGAGGAGCACCCGGTGTGCAATGGCGATTCGACTACATCGCCACACAATACGGTCAAGGATCTTAGTCAGAGGCTGGCATCCACACTCAACGGAACCGATGCCTCCAACATGAAGGGTCTCATATCTAAAGCCAAAGAAGGTGAGAAGCAACTTTAGGTAGGCTATATCCTTGTCGAGCAAAAAATACATTCCGGCAAGATGGGAAAATTACTCCAACTCTGTCAATATTGATGAGAAAAATATCAATTAGGTCTCAAATTGTAGGGAACATGATGATCTATAATTTGAGACCAAATTTATAATTGAACCAATATTGACCGAGCTGATGTCATTCTCCCATCTTGCCAGAATGTGTTATTTGCTTGGACAGATTATAGCGCTGGCTACCAAATGCTACCTAATTCACGATGACTTGAGACAAAGGAAACAAACAGTTACGATGTAGGCTACTCTGTTGCGATGACATTCCATCTGATAGAAAAGATAGGAGATGTGTAGCTTTCTGTCACTTTAATTACATATTACTGTATTAAATTTACAGTGTTAATATTCAATTATAATAGAATAAAATTTTATTAGAAGTCTTGAATTATTATTCTATTGAATTGCATCAATAGTAGCCCTGAAAGCAAATTGAATATCACAGTATTACAATCTATATTCATTCATTGAACTCTTTGTTGTACTGCTCGCGTCCAAGCTCTGGAACTTGGAAAACAGCAATACAAACCGCAGTTTCAGTGTAACCTAGCCATCATGAAGAACACAATCATCAACACTCGCACGCGTACAAACATACAATTGCATTCCTCGGGTTTCAGAGCTTGGACGTTACCAGTATGTGGTTTGTCATAAGGTGGTCAATAAATGAATATCACAGTATAAATATCCATATTTATTCATTGAACTCATTGTTGTATGTGGTTTGTGTAGTACGTTTGTCAATAAGTGAAATCTTTATTGCAGGACTGGCACTAGCCAAATCTCAATCGCGAGGTGACATGCTGAAGAGTCCTACCACCGAAACGCCGAATCAAATCAACCGGGTGGCCGAAGTGAAGAAGTCCGAGACCGATCTGCACTGGGAAGAGCTGCTAGCCAACACCACTCGGGAGCTGTCTTTGTGCGATCTCGATTTTCGTGATTTGGCCAGTGACGAGGATCGTGACGTCCTGGCTCCCACTCGCTGCTCCAATGGGATTCCGCCTCCGCCCCCGCCCCTATGTGGCATTATTCCGCCCCCTTGCGGCATGCCGCCTCCCGTCCCCCAGGCGCCCCCTGGGGGTCCGCCGCCCCTGCTGGCACCTGTGCCGGCGCCCCCACGACTCACCTCGCCCATACGCAAACAGAAGAAGACTGTCAAACTTTTCTGGAAGGTGAGGTTTTTGTGGAAATTTAATTTAATAATAAATTCTACTGTATTTCAATCTAAGTCAGCCAGCCTATTAGAGTGGGAACTACACCATACTCATATCCACCATTATTATATGTGATGCACTCCAAGATTGTGTCATAAATAACAAGAATTAATAATTTCATGGAGGCCGCCTAAGGGCCTAAGGGACCCTCAGGCTGTGGTCACTGTGAACGTGACTTTGTACGAGTCAGCGCTCTAGCGATATTGTAAAGATAGACTTCGAAGTTACTAGGATGCTAATTCCTCGAAGGCGCTTCCATAATAACCACAGCTACTGTGAGCCAGCAATCAAAATATTCTTTTTTTTCAATTCTGGGTTTTCCTTTTCCTATTGGTGAGAATTAATCATAAATTTCTTTGTAAAACAGAAAGATGTTTAACACTTTTTTCTGTTTCTCATAAATATTGAAAGAAAAACTTAAAGCTTGTTGTTTTGCATTGATTATTAATTGATAATGATTATTACTAATGGTGATGGAAATTAATAGTCCTATCATGTGACCTTGCTCACTGAGAACTGTAATATTTGTTGCTACTAAATAATGACAGTTATAAAATGTATTCAGAACCTTACTTCAATCAACTTTTAACCATAAATTTATGCGTATTTCTGTTATAATGGATTACTTTCGGACATCGTTTTCAACTTTCAAACGATCAAATGATCAGTATTTGAATAATTACATGTTTGAATGATAACAGTATTTGAATAATCTATAATAGAGTATGAACTGGAAGTGATATTTATTTTTTAGGAGGTTAGAGAAGATCCTCTTGTGATAACCAAAATGAACTCCAGAGAACTAATCTGGGATGAACTGAGTCCAGTTACGATTGACACTCAAAAATTGGAACACCTTTTCGAGTCTCGAGCTAAAGATCTCATCACTAAGGTAGGCTTTAATAATCATATCTTCAGTTCGATTCCAGTAATCTCCATAATTATTTCTAGGTAAAAGGCAAAAATCAATACTGTATTTCAAAAAATTCTTCAAAATTGTTGTCAAGAGGCATACAAAGGTGAATTGGAGAATTTTTCACTCAATAAAATTGGATACTCAGACAAATACAAATTGGCTATACGAGTTAAATTCTGATCACTGTTTGTAGTATGTCATCTTTTTTGTGAGTCATTTTTTTATTCACTTTTTATCACATTGTCATTTTGTTCCGAATCACAGTTATTTGAAGCTAATATCTTATTGAAGCCAACTTCTCTGTATAAATATATGCCATTATTTAACGCTTTTTTCGAGTATCGTCATTCTGTTTGCTGCTATTCTAAGTTACTAATTTCGAGCTAGTTTGAAATATTTTATTCTGTTTTATTTTCAAATCCAATTCCTTCCAAATTTTAATTTTTGGCACTTACGACTGTGATGTTTGATTCGACTGACTTATGCCGTTCCCTTTCATAATGTGCATTTCAAAATGTATCTTCTAAAATATGTAATTGATATTGGAAGAGTATAGGATATTGCATTCACTTATCAATATCATACTTTTATAAAATCATGGAAAATAACTTTTTCCAATTACCTAAATGATTATTATAATATCTATCTGTCAATGATTATTGTTACTCTTCTGTGAAATATAAATGTTTGCATGTATTGAAAAATCATAAGGTTAATGTGTAATAAAATCTTTAATGTGGATTATGTTTATAGAAAAAATTTCTCGCTTCAATTATAATTTATATAATATAACTCTGCTACTCATATCTTACAGTTCGCTCGTTATAGGGACACATTGCTTTGCTTCATGTATTGGTCACAGCTTACGCTTCAAAAGCAACAAAAGTACCTAATAGCATGCTTTTTACGCGTTTCTAGCAGGTTATTACATGTTGGACAAAATGTATGGATAATGTTCTTGAAGATTTCAAGCATTCATCAATAAATCAAGCATATAACTAAGAAAACAAGTATTACTAATACAGGTATAGTCTGTCCAAGCAAAGAAGACATTTTGGCAAGATGGGAAAATGACTCCAGCTCAGTCAATATTGGTTCAAAAAATGTAAATTTGGTATCAAATTGTATGAAACATTAGGAGACTAAATTAATAATATTTTAACCGATATTGACCGAGCTGGAGTCATTTTTCCATATTGCCAGAATGTCTTCTTCGCTTGGACAGACTAAAAATATCTTAGGCTATCGTTCTCATGGGCACAATAGTTAATATAGTTATAGAAAATGTATAATATTATAAGCTTTTATAATATAATTTTGCTGTTGAACGTATGATGCAATTTATGAGGAAACTGATGGAACTGAAATATCTTATTTTTCTCTGAAATGTGAGTTGTATCTAAATTTAAAAATTTTAAAATGGGCAAAACCTAGAGCTTTTTATCATTGATGTTTATTATTGAAAGGGAATCATCATGGAAGCATTCCCATTAGTGTAAATTTATACTCATGTTTAATTCATTCATCTGATCGATCGGATTCAATTCCTTCAGTTTCCTCGAATATTTCGGCAGAGTATGTGTTCAATCCATTGTTTATCGTAACTTGATACTTTATAATAAATTACTGAACAATAGAGCGATCATAAATCATGAAATTATATTTCATTCAGCCAAGATGACAACATGCATATACTTTGATGGGTAGATTGCTCATAGACATGCTCATAAAGATTCATGATAGATTATTATAGCCCAATCAAAATTTTGAAAACTTTTTCATTCTTAGTTCTATTTCCCTACTTCCAAAGAATTATCCAATTGTAATAATTGTACCCTTCCCATAATTTAGATTTTTTCTCTCCTCACATAATCTGCCGGAATTGTAAATATGTTTTGGTTTAAGATTTCATGCTTTTATAGGAAACTGCTTCTGTTTACTAATACATTTGTGTTTATTTCTGTGTCCTGGGGTATCATCATATTCATCAAACATTCTCACATGTTTTAGGAGGTGAGTGATATTGGTAATTTGTTGTTGTGCCCTTGTACAAGCATCTTTCCTTTTTTAAAAAAGCTTTTGTCTTAATCTCTTCCTTATCCTCTAAGTAACTTTCAAACTCTAACTATATGGAAATATTTCTTTTCCAAGAGACATCAAAACTAGAGAACATAGAACATACAGATGACTGACATTATCTACTCATAATATAACTATATTATGCTTCATCTATTTTATATGATGAGATCCACGAATAATTTATTATTTGTTGGAGATTCATCTTTTGCTTTTTTTCCTCATGTCCACACTTGATCGATTTTTGTTTGCTGCACACCATGCTGCATATAATCAAGCATTAGTCGCATACTATACAGATGCAAAAATCGACCAAGTGTACGATACATGAAGTTTGAAGTCTACAAAGCTCATAATTTGACAAGAGGTAAAATAACTTATTCATCTACAAAAATTAATACAAATGGACTAATACTATGTACAAATATTGAATCAATTACAGATCCAAGTGCTCTTAACATTCATAATAATATTAGTTCATGAACAACTTTACACGTTCATGAGACTTGAGACACTTTAATGATTCACTCATACTTGAGACTTGAATCAGACTTCTATATCTTTATCCGTGGCATGGATATTGTTTTTATATTCGTAAATGTATTATTTGTATTATGTCAATAAGGAAATCTGTATTTCTTCATAATTCCTCTTGAAATTCAACAGAAACTGTTAGGGATAGGGCAAATTTTTATTAAATAGAAAGGAAAGTTGCTTTACTGGAGGCATTATGGTAATTTTTACATGCTCCTGCCTGTTTGTAGATAGATCAAATTGGATGACCCCAGTGTTATTCCCTTTTATAAAAAGTTATTCCAAACATTCAAATATATTACTATTCGAATCTCTGTTACCCATTACCCATACATGAAATACCATGAAGATTCATATTATTCCAATTTATTTATTTATTATCACTTCAACTCACCTCATAACCTTCAATCAATCCACATACAACAATTTAAGTCCTTCACAAAACAATAATAATAATACTTGTTACTTGATACTTATCACAACTCATTAAAAGTTTTCAACTAGGTTTTCAATCATTTGACGATCATATCACATTGTAACTGTAACATGTATATTCTAACAGACTCAAATTATCATTCTTTGAATAAAAGGTAATGAATTTTCCACAAATGACCGTTTGTTGATAGTGCTGAACGCATGACGGTTTAATATACTTTTAATTGTTTGAAAAACTCACTGTGTTTATTCAAGTCCAATAACAATTAGTCCATTGCTGTCCCATTGTGTTGTCAGTGTTGGTATTCACAATTATATAACGAATATTTCAAGAATATAAAAATTTAAAGTTTATTTTGAAAGTTGAATGTTTCCTCATAAACTACTATTGTATGCATATTTTGCTTACTGCAATTCATTGAGTTTTTCCTTTCCTATTACAGTACTTATAAGTAACAACTTCTTGTCAGATACATTTTTATAGCTATTTCATTATTAAGATTATGCATGGTCATCATTTGGCATCTGCTTTGCCTGTCATTACGAAATGATTATAATCATTCCATGTTTTTTTAATATTGGTGATGGCTTGCCGTTTCTTATGCATGATTAGAAACATTTTAACTAATAACTAATTTAGTGAGTCTTAAAACGTTGGATTGATGGCTTGTCTCACTTGTTTTGATGTTTTTTCATGAACTTTTGAATTCGTGTTGAAATCAATCTATCATTCGATTTTACAGGCAAGAATAACAAAGATGGTTCAGTCAATTATTCAAGATTAAATCGTTGGATTCGTAAGGGGTTCAATTGTCTAGATATAAGTTGATCTGTTTTAATAGATTCAATAGATGAGTCGAGAAATATTATTAATTTCAAATATTACATATTCGTTTTTGAAAATAACCACCATTGAGTGAATAACCATCAACTTGAAGAGCCTTGTTATAGAGGAACTATTATAATCATATCAACTACTTTATGCATATTACATTATCCATCAGACCATTTCATTCCACATCAGTTTTATTCATTAACACTCTGATATGGCATATGTATTCATGATGTTGATTTGTACAATTATTTCTGAATTAAATAAAGGCGTAAAATTATGATTAATGAATGATTTTTTCAGAAACAACAAGAATTGAACAAAAACAAGGAGATCATAGTTCTTGATCCAAAACGATCCAATGCTATTAATATAGGAATGACCAAGCTACCTCCACCCAGATCCATCAAGACTGCTATTCTAAAAATGGATGCCACCGTTATGAATAGGGAAGGAATTGAAGTAAGTATAGATTACGACTATTATGTTATTCGATTTTGATAATGATTATTGAGACAGTTATTCTATTAGATCCATTGCTACCAATGTGCTAGTATAGATTTATTATACAGGGTGTTTCAGGAGGAATGTGCAATACTTCTCAGGCTGATTTCTTACACCAAGTAGACAAAAAAGTTCCATAGGACCAACCCCCAAAAACGCTTTGTTACCGAGATAACAATGGCGGAAAATTGAGATTTTTCAAAATATATTAATTTTTCTAATTTTTTAGAGGCTTTAGTGAGGTTCTAAAATAATTAAATCCTATGTAAAATTAGCTGAGGAATTCAATGAAACCAATTCCAAGTCTGTAACTTGAACGGTTATTGAGATAATTGGAAAAATATGCTAAAAAACGCCATTTTTCAACAATAAGGGTTATAACTGGATAAGGAATCATAAAATTGTATTTTTTAATAATGGACGTTGAAGAGAGCTGGATTCTGAAGAAAAAGTTAAACGGCGGCGATTGTGTAAATCTTACCTAAATCTCAGAAATGGCGATCAAAAATCGCAAAATTGACAAAAGTGATGAATTTGTATTTAGTAGCGATTGGTGTAAGGAATCAGCCTGAGAAGTATTGCACATTCCTCCTGAAACACCCTGTATATTATAGTTCATATAATTATCATGTTATGATTTCAGTAGCTTTAATCCTCTCATTAAAATAATGATGAAACAAAATATCCTTTAATTAATTACAAGTTCTCTCCTTACAATAGTGGAAGCTTTCTACTCCTATAGTTTCATTCCATTGTCTACTAGCTCATTGAAAAACTCCTTACTTGCTGCAAAAAAGTCCTGAATGAACTTATCAGCTTCAGAATGAAACTTCTCAGTTTCAGTTTAGAATTAATTGAAGGTACAGGAATTTTTTATTTGTTGACATCGTTGAAATTTTTATTTGAGGTTCCAAAACATGTATGAGAAAGCTCAAATCTTATTGTTCTATCAGCAATAAATTAGTTCTTTGATAGGCCATTGTGATGACACTTTTTTATCATTACAGAAACTTCTGTGTATGCTTCCGAGCGAAGAGGAAAGATCTAAAATCCAGGATGCTCAAGCGGCGAATCCGGACCTACCTCTAGGCAGTGCCGAGCAATTTCTCCTCACTCTCGCTTCAATAACCGAACTGCCAGCGCGATTGAAACTATGGGCTTTCAAACTCGACTATGAGAATTGTGAGAAGGTATGAAGTGTAGCCTGATAGGCATTTTTTTATTCATTGACACACTATTTGCCAAAACTGCAAAAGATACAAGATGTAGATGTGGATGTGGTAATACAAGAATATTTAATTAGTTAAGCCTATCATAAGTTTTACTTGTATTACGATCCCACAGTGGCGGTTCCAGGCATGGACTGGGTGGGCAGCTGTCCCCAGTTTTCAATCTTTTCATGGATTAAAAAAATCCCACTTAGTAGCCTACCGTAATTTATTGAGACACTACTATATTAACTTAGAGTAGACTTGATCATAGAGATAGACTTGATCTGTTTTTTTTTTTTCATTTCAAGATAAAATAGACTTCAGTGGTTTATAGTTCATCGATATAAACTATATCCTCATAGTATACTGTACATATTAAGCCAAGTGAGTGTCCTCACCTATACTTTGGTACTTAAGCTAATAGCTAAAGAATATTTCCGATTTCCACCATGAATGAGGTCCAAAATACTTGAAATATAGTATTTTAGACCCATCATAAACATTTTTCGGGATGGTACCCACTGACCCTATTTTTATAACTGACATATTATTCATTCTACAATAACGTTCGATGATGACATTAATAGTGATAAATTATTGTAAGTATATATTGAAACACAATCTTTTTGATACTGCAGTAGTATTGGTTTATTATAAATAAAGTATTACAGGTTTTCTAAGACATCAAGAATATCAATTCAAAAAAACTTTCAATAAACTGATATATTTTTCCCAAAGAATGACCCTCGCAAACTTGAAAGAGGAAGAAGTGAGCCTCACATACTATTTCATAAACTCCCCCCCCTTCACAGCCAACTAGAAAATCACCCCTGGGTCTGAGTCCTTGCCCCTTCACTTTTTTGGTCTGGAACCGCCACTGCGATCTCATATTCGATTGTAGATCACAACACAATCAGTCACTTGATTCTTGGTGTAGGCCTACCTTAATTTTTTTTACTTGAACCCTTAAACCTTGATTTTCCCAATTAGAGAGCCTTTTGTGAAGTTTCTATCCAGTATCATTAACAATGTTTGGTTATTGATACAATAAATGGAGAATATACTGCTTGGAAGTGCATTAATGAGAAATAGAAATGATGTCACACAATGTACATCTTTGAAATTGTGTTTTGGCCAGCAATATGAAAAAAGTGGAACAACAGTCCGATAAGACATTAAAAAATTTCAATCTTTTTTAGGAACTAGTTACTAACAACAATTCCTAAGATATAATATTGTAAGGAATATAGTCGTGAAAAAATTATCTACATTAGCAAAAACATTAGCCTTTATTCTGTTGTTACAAGCTATTGAAAAATCGAGTTTCACTTCGAGATAAATTTCAACCAATTTTTGTAATGATTCCAAGAAATCTTAGTGAATTTGTACTGGTCTTTCTTTACAATAGAAATATCCTACCTCTTCTTATTCCTCTTTATAAAAACTATTAATATTCTTATTTTTCCAATTTTAGGAAATAGCTGAGCCATTGATGGATCTCAAGCAAGGAATGGAAACACTGAAAGCCAATAAAACGTTCAAGGCAATATTGGGAACTCTATTGTCAATTGGAATTTTCCTAAATGGCAATGAGGTAAGAACACATTCAAAATTGTTATGTACATGTACAAGTAAGGACGGTTAATTTATCACATATTTCTTGTTTAGCCACATTTATCTGTTAACATTTTTATGTCCAACGTTCAAGTTTTAATGGCATTCTAATGTTGAAAAAATATTGTTCTATTAATATATTGATATATTTCTCTCATGGATCACTCTCTTGAAAATTAACAAATCTTATAATGCATGAATAAGCTCAAAGCTGTACTAGCTTCACTTCTTGAAAAAAGCTCATTATTTTCTTCATTTTTCCTCTTGCTGGTTGTTGCCTTAGTTGTAACCTGTAACATTCATGAATGTTTTGAATAATAATATAATGTTGTTATTTTCAGGTGAAAGGCTTCCAAATAGAATATTTATCCAAAGTACCTGAAGTGAAGGACACAGTTCATAAGCATTCTCTTCTACACCATCTGTGTCACATTGTGATGGAGAAATTCCCAGATTCAACTGATCTCTATTCAGAAGTAAGTCAAGATTAAAATGTAATATTTAATTTTGCTTCTATAAGGTTACTTATGATTTGAAATTATATAAACTTTAATTCTAAAATATCGGAAGAAATAGTAATTCTTGAAATGAATTATTTCTAACAATTTTCAAGATAGAAAATATAACTAAAATCAATTGTCTGTTCAATATTTAGTAGAAAAATTGTTCCTAATTTATCTGACATCGATTACAGACGAATGAGTTGCTAGTCTATCAATGTATTTCATCATCTCTAAAATGAATTATTCTCGAATTGAATAATTTAATTCTCACAATAAAAAATATTAAATTTCCTTTTTACAGATTGGTGCAGTTACAAGAGCATCCAAAGTCGACTTTGATGAACTAGCTGCTAACATGAATAAGATGGAGCAGGAATGTAAGAGTTCCTTTGATCATCTTAAGGTTATCGCGAAACATGATGGCACTACTAATATGAAAGTCAAGTGAGTCTCTTCCCAAACCCATCTCTAACTTCTCGTATATTTAAAATCAGTCTACGTTATTACGTTTTACTTGAGCCAAGTTTTGCAAGTCGACATGGAGTTGGAGGTGTTAGTAAGATAAATTGTGATAAATTTTAATGAATGAATCAAATGTAATCAATTTGAATGAAATGAAAGTATTATCTATCAGGCGAAGTTAGGAGTAGAATTCCTTTCTACCACTTTTTAACACATTCAATTTTTAGATCCTGATTTAAAATTGTTTTCCTTCAAGAATAAAATCCTTCAAAAGTGTAATAACTTTAATATGATGTCCAATAATTGAGAATTGCTAGCCTCTCCGTTACAAACATTTGAGACTGCTCTTGGATGGGTGACTAGTATTTAATCAAATACATATTGATGAAGTGGAACTTACCCACCAGAGCCTACCCAAAGCCCACCTAGAGCCCACCTACCAACACAAGTCAAAGGTTGAAGCCTCCTGTACACTAGGTAAATAGTATCGTTGAATATCTGTAGCCAATCACAGCTCTTGTTGCTTGACTTAATGCCAAGACAAAGACTGTGATTGGCTACAGATATTCAACCGGCCGATACTACTTACCCCGTGTACAGCATTCATTGTGAAATATAGCATCTCCAATCCATTGATGGGTGATTTTAGGCATTCACTTTTATCCATTTTTCCTGATACATTGACAAACTTAGGGATCAATTCTCATCGATTTCACTAAATTTCCATTTTCTAATTTTTCAGGATTTCCGATTTCTTAGCCGACTGCGCCGAGCGCATCATAGTGCTGACCAAAGTGCACCGTCGCGTGATCAACCGCTACCACAAGTTCTGCCTGTGGCTGGGCATTCCTTTGCACCGCATCCAGGCCACCAAGCCCAACGAGCTGTGTCGCATCGTGTCCGAGTTCGCACTCGAGTACCGCACCACGCGCGAACGTGTGCTGCAGCAACTGGAGAAGAAGGCCAGCCACAGAGAGAGAAACAAGACTCGCGGAAAGATGATCACTGAGGTGGGTCGAGTATTCAGATGAGACTTATCCCAATTAGAGAAAAATATGTATAGGTAAACTTTCATATTTACAATAGTAGGCTTCTCCACTGTCTAGCTTTATGAACGCGTTTCGAGGTGCTAAGCTCCATCATTATAGCATGCAAGGACTGACTCGGAATGCTCTATTCATATTGTGTTTGGGATGAGTTCAATCTTCAAGTATTTTACTTTTTGTACTCTACTGGGATTGGGTTCTTCAAATTTCTTTCATTTGAATTTTTTTAAAGAACGACGGTTACAAAGAAAATTATGGTAATATTGAATTCATCCTGAATACTCGGTGAACTACGTACTTGTCGGAGTGCATGTCCGACAAGAATAACTGTGATTCAGTAAATTTGAACATACGAACCAAAATTTTGATCAGTATTGATAATACCACATAGTAAAACCAAATTTTGATCATTTGATCAGTAGTTGTTGTAAGATGACATTGAAAGAAGCCATTTTCAATCATCCACGAAGGAGAGTAAATTATAGATGCTGCTGCTCCTCTTTCAATCCATACGAACAATCCAAAATCAGGTTATATTGCATCAGAAGAATTTCTTCTTTTTTCTTCATCCTACTTGAACTATTGATGACAATAATCTTAAAACTTAGTAAATACTAATGACTTCCACTTTTACAACAGTACTCAAGATTTGTAAAATCGTGAGTACTGTTGTAAAATACTTTCATTAGTATTTACTAAGATTTGATTAGTATTTACTAGTATTTGATTTTGATTAAGATTTTGTAAAATCGTGAGTAGCTTACTGTTGTAAAAGTGAAAGTCATTAGTATTTACTAAGTTTTAAGCTTATCAACAGAATTCTTTTCATTTATATATTGAGAAATGAATATAGGCATGAAAAGTATTCAATATACTTTCCCATGGCTACTAGTGAGTTTGTTTTAATTTGCTGCAAATTTTTTAAAGTGAATCCATAATATTGAAATCCTATGGTTATCTTGTTCATTTCTGGAACTTGAAAGTGGACTTTTATCGAAATTTAAAATTGTTTGTGATAAAATATTTTTGGAAGTGAGAAATTATAATTTTAAGTGAAAGTGGACATTGTAGATAGACATATAACCTACATCTTAAACCTTCATCATTCATCATCACTTTATCCTTTGCTTAAAATACTTGGAACCAAGTCGCAATTGTAAAGAAAGAATAAAGAATAGTGATATAATTTGGTAGTAACATGTTTTGTTCTCACTTCCTACCAGTATTTCTCCTAAATCACTGACATAGGTTAAAGCTTAAATATGTTTTATCAGCAAGAATTCAACCATTCACGAAGAATAGTGAACAAGGGATTTGCGCGAAACTCTTTTACTCGGCAAAATCTTCTACTGGTTGGTTGTAATAAAAATACATGAAGCAAATGTAAAGTTCAAAACAAACTAATCTATTATTGTGAATAGTTTCTTGTTTTGGTTTGCATAAATTGTAATTCGTTTTGTTTTAGAAAACCTCAATAAATTTGATTTGATTTCAGGTCGGAAAGTTCAGAAGTCAGGAGGATCGCGCTGATGCAGAATTGAGACAGCTGCTCGGCACAGAACCGAACAAAAAGGACAACTCGTTGACTGGCTCTCTTCCATGGAGGAGAACTAGAAGAGATGAAGGTTCGAATCTCATATCCAATCATATCATATGATTATAAGTAAATAATCCAATAGATAATATCATTATGATATTAATCGGATCTTCATTCTAACAAACTCTTATCTCTTTGCTACCCATTCAGTACTAAATTGTTTTGTTTTTGTTTTTTATGAACACATACTTAATTGTCCACTATCATAATAACTTTCTAATATACGAATTGAATCACTCCATTTAAATATTCAGGTTTTAAAACATCTCTTAATTTTGGGATAATTTAATTAATTTGTAGTATCTATTGTGGTGGAGAGTATCTGAGATCAAATAAGATATCCGAAACCGTAATGCACAGTTTGTGAGTCATTAAATTAGCTGACAAACTTATTAAGTGGATTCAAGTGGGGGTCGATATGGAGAGAATTGGAGCAATCGAGGAAGACGCAGGTAATCGGGAGAGGTGGAGAGGCTTTGTTGGTGCGGCTAAATATCTTCTTAAATATGTATCGCCTTAGTGGTAAATAAGTAAGTAATTAAACTTATTGAAATTACATTGAAAGAAACAAACATATTTTTTTGGTATCTTCTAATACAATAATCTTAATAAGTTTTTCAGCTAATTCAATGACTCACGAATCGACAGTAAAATATTTGCATACTTTCTTGATTTGGAATTATGATTCTCCACACATGAAGCTCATCTTTATTTTCTGTTTATGCTGCTATTGATTTGTTATATCATAATAATCATAGCGGGCCATAATGTCTACTGAACTGGGAATTTACCTCGTATGGAAAACATCTTGAAACAAATTGATTAATTATAGTTATTTTTTGAAAGATGAATTTTATGAGTAAATTGAATGCGGACCTTGTGGACGTAACCGTAATTTAGAATGTTTATAAAGATCCGGAAATAAATCGTTTTGGACATTTGTCTGTGTTTTATCCATCGATTATCTTTGTGTTCAAGGTGTGCTTTCCTAAACTACGGCGTGTAAAGGCGCGCTGCGTACAAAGAATTGAGTTCCCATACTTTCAAGTGAGAGCTGGGTTTTTGTAGCCGTGCCACTAGATAGCAGCACTACTACGTTTCATAAGAACATGTTGTTTTCTTTGTACGCTGGGCGCCGGCGTAGTTTCGGAAAGCACCCCTTAAATCCATTTATGTATTTTGTGAGATAAATATTAATTAATGAATATTTGAAGGACGTACAGTACTGGGACCTCTGACGAGAGAAGACTGCGTCAACGGTAGCTTGACAGACGCCGACGACGAAATCCTCGAAACACTTGTGAAGACTGCCACCAAAGCGCCAGCGTCGCGAAGTACACCACGCGAACGCAAGAGAACGCGCAACGCCGACCGCAAATCACGTGAGTCATCACTTCCCGCTTACCGTCTCAACTGAACACACACACAAACACACGCAACGCTTTTCACCTGTCATTTGGGTAACTGAAATTCTTTGTTACGGTATCTAGAACTGTTATGGATTTGGGAATTGCCGAATTTTGGCAACCACGCATATGCCTTAGTTTGTTTACCTCAATCCATTTAATTATTAAACGAAGTATAGTAATAGTTGTTATTTATAAAGTATCAAGATACGGGATTCGTTTGTTACACAATTATCAATCTCTGGTAAACTCTTGATGATGGTCTAGCAACCGAACCTGAAATCTCAATATTTGAAAATCTGTGGTTAAAACCATTTCTAGTCTTTTTATTCAACGTGGATGATTAATTACCACTACATCACCTTCACTTCAGCACAAAAAGTGAAAAAGAAAAATGAAAGTTCGAGAATTTTTTAAGTGTGTTCACACTACCAAACCTCATTGTTAGCCTAATAGATTTTAAAAGTCTTGACGTATTCAACATCAAAAATGTAAGGAATTAGATTGAAAAATTATTAATTGAGGAAAAATTGCATTCATGTTTTCAAGGAAGAGTATTTTTAATCTATTCAAGACTTATTTTATATATTTTTATTTTTCTGCACTTCTCATCTAAGAAATGAAATATGACATCTGAATAATACTCATCAAATATACGAGTATTAAATTGATAGGTTAAATCAATTGTTTGAAAGTTTTGATAGTATTAAATTGATAAATGATTTTTATCAAACTATGATCGATGTCTATGCAACCAGTCATGAGCCAATAGAATATTGCTTCTCATTAAATTTCTGAGAGTTAACAAAGAATTTCAGTTGCTGTCACATTTTTCATGAACATTATTATCACAAATATAAAAAAATTGAATGTGGTGTCAGAATTATAACGAATTGTGAGGGGTTGGTGAATGTTTTGGTGATTTCATTGGTGTTGGTGATGGTAACTTTCATTCTTTTATCATAATTCACATTTAAATTGATGTACATTCATAATGGAAAACAGCTAAATACTCATTCATCATTGCTACAATATTAATATGTTGGTATCATTGTATGGTTTTGGAGGTTGCTTTTGTAAAATTTCATTTTCCATTTGGTCTTATCATGATGTAAATTCATAATAGAATAGTCGTATCAATGCTACAATATTAATATGTTGTGAGAAAGAACTTATCGTTTTAGAGGATTCTTATGTAAAGTTTCATTTCTGAATTGGTCTCAATACATGGGATACATTTTTACAAGTCATATAACGTTTCAGTCATACATAATTAGTTATCCAACATATAAAATACATTCATTCGGTTTGAAAACATATAAGGTAAAAGCACCAGTAGTGGCAATGTTTGAGGAATTTTTCATGGTTTATGCAGAATTGTGAGTCTATTCCATCATTTTATTTCATCTTTAACTCAATGAACATGTAGCCCAGATTCTTCTTGATTGATCTGTTACTTGGAATGGCTGATATCTCAATTCAAAAAATAATTATTAAACTTTTCGTGGAACTCGATTTTGATTCTAAAGTGGCCACTATGATTCTGTAGTGGCCACATGATGTTTTATGCTTATTTAAAAATCAATTTCTCTAGCTGCTTGTTGCAATCATTTAAGTTAGCTAATTTTACATTCCAGAACGTGATAATAACGCCAGAAATAATGATAGGTGTTATTAAAATGAGTTGAATTGTTAATGCATTCTTGTTGGTTACAAGCCACTAGAAAAGTGAGGTTTACCCCAGGCGCACACCAACACGAAGGTTTGTTGCGGTGCGAATTCAATTCTGAGAATTTGCCGGACGAAAATTTGAAACCATTGCGGTGTATGAGCTAGCGCAGACCAATGCGTTGCGAAATATTTGGTTTGCGAATATTCGCAGCAAATGCTGCATGCAGCATTTGTCGCGTCTTTCGCATGCGAATATTGTGGGTCATTCAGGAAATAACTCTAATTTTCGTCTGCAAGTAAACAGACATAACCAAAAAGGAAGAAAGTCAACTATCGGCACTTTGGAAATGAACACTGAGCAATTGTTAGCGATTATTTTCACATACCAAATAGGATAATTTGTTATTATATTAAAATATATGATTTAAGTCACAAAGATTACAAGAATATAAGAGAAAAATACAAGATTTGGTGGGATATTGGAAGAGCTGTCCATGTTCCAGGTAAGTTTCAGTTTACTTTAATAGGCTAATTGAGCTATTGAGCAGTTATTAGGCACCTTACTAGTAGGTTATATCATAACTCAGGATATTATTATTGTATTACAGCATCATTATAGTTAATTTCAGTATCTCTTCTACCCTACTATCGAAACATTAGGTTGGTTGGGTTAAATACTCAAATATTCCCGCGCTCTAAGTTACGATTATTTCGCTTCGGTGTGCGTGCCCCAGCGTTACGAATATTTTTCACCGAAACCTTCGCTTCGAAATCGGAGTCCACTTGGAGCCAATTCTTGGAGCCACTGCAACGAATTCGCGACGCATTGGTCTGCGCAAGGCTTAAACCAAAAAGTAGACGTTTTAATGTTATTTTTTCTCTGTAACCTATTTGAAATAGTCTTAGGAGAACATAAATTCTAATAACATCAACTTCTACTCTAATAACATCAACTTTTACTCTAATATCTACAACTTCTACAATAATATCTATTGGGTGGCCACTACTAGATTATTCACGGTTTCGTGTACCAGTAGTGGCCAGTCTGCTTTTATGCCAAAATATCAGCTATATTTGTCTAGAAACCTTCTTAACAACATCTAGACATTCTAGGGAATGATTATAACACCAGAAATTGCGAAATTTACAGACTTTCCAGTCATAATACAACAATTTGTATACATGCCTTCTTACTGAAACACCCAAGACAAAACTGAACTTCTTACTGAAACCACGAGTGGAATGGCGACAGTAATTTTCTCTCAGAAATCTCAGATGATACTATTTGAGATCCTACTTTAACTATATAGCTGCTAAATGAGCTAAGTCTCTAGCAGGTTTAGAACTCATTTGAAGGCATCAAATTCGTATTTTAAAGAAGAAACCATTCAAGGGGCCACTATATACTGGTGCTTTTCCCTTATTGATAGCCTGAAAAGCTTGAGATTCAGTAATTAGGAGTTTTACCTTCACGTTTCAAAGGCACTTTAAATCATTTTCTTGCTAGTGGATTTTTATCACGTTCAATATCACATTTCATTGTAAGCTTTTACAAATAGTTTTTTAACTGTGACAAACTCGTTTAAAGTCAGTTCAATTTATGCCACTGTTCTCCAGCTTCAAATATTATACATCAGTTAATTTTGTTTGAGGTTTCTTATGGCAGTTTTTAGTATCAAAATCACTTAAAGCACTTGGCATTTGCACTTTATTCAACTACAGTTATTAATTTTTTAATACATTGGTGGTATAAAAACATTTTATGCCACCAAAATAAAATGAAATTGAATTCGTATCCATCACTCAATTACAATTTTTAAATATAAATTTATAAAATAAATCTTTTAAATGGTTTGATAAATTAAGCTATAACATCTCAAGCAACGCTCAATCACCATTAAACTTTATTAGGAATCATATATTTTTGAGTTGAGTTTTCAGTGCCCGTCCAAGGTTATTACAGATAATCTTTAGATACCTGGGTGCCCGTTGACTGTCAAGATTTTTTTTCAAACCCCCAAAATGTGGATTTTATTGTCTTCAAACTTATGGTATTTAAAACTCATTCAATTTGAACAATGCTTTGAAATCATTATACTGATGATAATTTTATTATAAATTGAAATAATAATATAGAATACCTAAATTTTATTAAAAGTAATGTTCAAGAAATAGTGGGTCTTGAGCTCGTTAGTATGATAGTTGATTAAAGTTGAAAACTGAGCAGTTGAATTCAGGACTTCTATTGAATTTTGAGCTACTCTGTGTCATATTTTCATCAGTTACTGGTGTATCTTCACTTTTCTTACTTTATATTCTTGAGAAAGTGTATAATATACTGAATTTAATATTTTATCCTTTAGTGATTAAGCGGTCGAGGACAAGGGAAAATATACAAGAAGCGAATATAAGTGAGCCGGCCTGAGTTTCGTATTTTAAGTGGTAAATTGTACTTTTGTTTCTCTTCTTGGCTGAATTTCCCCATCAACAATAAATCAGCCATTGCCTTCCAGTATTCTTATAGTCATCTGTCTTGTATAAATAAATTGTCGTTTCTAGCTAGTATATTTTATCCGCATGTTGAGATTAGTTGCTGAGCAAAATATTATAAAATTTAAACAACTAGTGATTGACCTCACCAAAAGTAAATTTCAAGTTTATAGAACCATGGCTGGCTCGCTCAAGTAAAGTTCAAGGAAATGTCAAAAATGTTTGAGAGCTAGAATGCTGTAATATTTCTATCAATGAAACAATTTATATTGAATCAATAGCCTATTGTCTATTCAATTACTTTTTTATTTCTTACTTCTTCATTGGGAACGAAAGTAGTAAAAATTGCTTTAGAAGTAGGCATTAGCATTCGGTCATGCTATGCTCATAAGATCAGTATAATTTTTATCAATATTTTGAACCAATTAATTTCAGAATTCCATTACATGGACAGAAATTCACGTTCTATGTGTCATCATAAAGTGAAGTAAATTCTTTAAGATCATACTTTTTACAACGTTTTATTTGTTTATAAGATTATTTCAATTATTAAAGTACTGTATTATTAATCAAGAATATAATATTAATATCATTGAAATAATATTGTAAAGAAAAGAAATAGTAAACAGCAATGTCCCTGGAGGATTATCATCACAATTTTTTCATGATAATAAGGTTCAAAATATTGATCAAAATTTCACCGTAATTCGATTGATAATTCATTATGGCAGACTGAACAGTTTGGCTGAATTTCAAGTTCAGTTTATAATATACGTCAATTCAAAGGAGGAAATACCTCCATATGCTTTTGCTTATTGCTGTAGCCAACTCATATTTTGAACATGGAAGTTGACACTTATCAACTAATAAATAATCTTTTCAATATTGTAAAAATTCACATAAAAAATCAAAACTAATATTCCTCCTGACATCAAGATTTCGTTTGAATCATTGCTTATTAGGTAATTCTTACATTCACTAGACTCATTGTAAATTCAATTGAGTATTATTTGTAAATATAATAAGCGAGTTTGGTATGGAAACCTTTTTTAATGATTCGTCATTACTTACCCAATATCAACTTCAAAGCGTCTAACAATTTTCAGGAAATGACTATAAGATTATTG
The DNA here is from genome assembly GCA_017141385.1 of Sogatella furcifera. NCBI lineage: Eukaryota > Metazoa > Arthropoda > Insecta > Hemiptera > Delphacidae > Sogatella > Sogatella furcifera. The sequence goes on along the minus strand of CM029551.1, from coordinate 10,549,671 downwards.
GAAAGTATTAGCTGATTTCACACTTCATTGGATGAAATAATTCATAAATTGAGGATGTTGTTCCTTGCTAGTCTTGTTCTTTTGCATTTTCTTACGGATTTTCATTCTTTTAATTAATCCCCTTGCTTGCTTTTGAACTGGAGTGAATTATCTGCTCTGAAGATCAATAACCCAACAATGTATAGATATTTAATTCATTCATAGATACAATTTCATTGTATGGATGTTTAATGTGATCAATCTCTTTTCTAATCCAGTTATATATTTCTCTACCACTGGAGTAGTGAGTTTTTCTATTCAAATGATCATGTAAAATAAAAATAAGATTACATAAAAATAAAATAAAGTAACTTCAATCTGTCAAGTGTTTCATTGGAACATTAATTATCAGCTACTATAAACTTTACTAGTAAGTTATTCATACAATTTTTTTGAGCATGTGCTGTGCTTGTCCAATCTATTCATATTTCAACAAAAAATAGGCTACTGTTTATTTGGATGATCTATTGCCATTTATCCATCATCAGAGTAGGATTGAACTCGATTTTTCATTATACAATTATACTCAATATTTTTCAACATCATTTAAATTCTAACTCATTAATTTTTTTCTACCTCTAATTTTGATTGAATCATTACAAATATTTTTCAATTGATCGAAATAATAATATTAGCTTTATTCTTCTTAAACGATCTGAGGAAACTCTTATAGTATCCTATAACAAAATATACTGAACTTCAACTCTTTTGCAGTTTCTTTGGTGAGAAACTTTGTATTCCTCCTTCCCTGAAATGCATGATAAGACTCTTTGTCATGATAAGACTTTTTTTCGCCTCATTGTCATTCGTCAACTTCCAATTCTATAGTCATTGCAAAAAGAGAATGATTTATCTTCCTCTTAATACTTTGTAATATTTCTATCTTTGAGAGAAGTTGATATTTTGAATACTTGTATGTTACATAAACTAAGGCAATGATAAAGTTGATGATTAGAAGTTGAATTTTCCCCCTCATCCACTAACATTGTTACATTTTTATTTGTATTTCTTATTGATTCATGTCTGCAATCATAGAAAAGTTATTAGATTGGATTGGACTATAAATTGTTCCTCAGGAATGACTTTGATAAAGCTTGATATTATGCATGCTTTACGTTTATTATTTTACTAAAAACAGATAAGATATATTGTATATAATATAGATATCAGTAAAACAAGATTGAGAGTTGAATTCAAACGTCAAATTATTCATTTGTAACTTATCCACTCATAACGTCGATGATCCTTTAATATATTCTCTGGAAAACCTTCATAAATCAATTACTTGAAGTAAAATAATCAATAATTATTGATTAAGTTTTCACACAAATGGGTATTATACAGCTTGGTGATCTTCCCATGAGTGAAAAATATAATAACATGAACCAGAACCTACCAATTGCTACCATTAATTTTTCGAAAATTCATCTTAAATGCAAAGAAATGAAAATTTTTCTATTAATCTATCAACCATTCTGATAAATTCCTCTGTATTTGCATGATCGGCTTTAAGCTTCTTAGTGAAGGTTTTTGCATGATGCATTGTTCCAAACATGAATTTTTCACTTAGCATGATTGATACTAGTGTTTGAAAAGTTTTTTCCAAATTTGTGAATTGAGTTTTCATTTTCAATAGCCTATTTTTGGTGGTTTTATGAAAATCAAATCAGGATAATAATGGCCAAAAAAATTTTTATTATTGAGCATAAACTGAGAATAATTTTTCATTCATTTCCATATCAGATATAAAAATGAATGATGATTTAAACTCACATTCTTTTTGCCATATTTATTTCTTTTTTTTGACACTATCCTTATTTTGTTTTTTGAATTTCAGTCCGACGAACTTTACGCAATGGACTTTCAGATGAAGAAAGAAAACACCTTGCTGCTTTCATCGAGGGTTATTAATCCAATATTTATAATAATATTTTTAATTGATATTTTCAAATTTGACTCGCAAATTTTCACTACTCTTCGACTTTTTTTATTTGTAATGAACACCAATTCTTCGATGAAATTACTGCTTTATATTATTTCAACATTTTAAATAATTTAAATGTCTTCAATGTTTCTCAGTAAAAAGTCTCCCTCTAGAGAGGTAAATCTGATAAAACCCCTGAAACGTTAGGGAAAAACCAATAAATTAAATCGGAGATCCCCAAGGTTAAAGAGATTGTAGGAAAAAGGAGAAGAATAATCAAAAATTCCTCTGAAAATTCAAATAATCCATCTAAAGCATTGAGACATGTACTTTCCTTATAATTATCAAGAATTTAATTTCTCAATCTCATAACTTTCAAGTACATAAGAATGGTTTTAAATATTCTTTGAATAAGTGTATGATACTGTCTGGTGTCCGACAACGACATTTTATTTTCAAATAATGTATTGAATATCTTAAATTGAATTCAGAGAGCAAATTAATTCTCGGACTATTTTAAAACTTGACTATTGTATAGCATTTTTAATGTTTAGAATAAACTTGACACTCCCTGCTATAATTAAGCTGAACTAAAGCTCATTTATGCAGTATATAGCTTAGTTTTCCACTTGAAACTGTTATTGTTGTGTCTTCTGAGAACAGGGAACTTTTCTTCAATAGGATTGCACGCATGAATTGTGATAATATATTAATCAAATTTACTGATAGAATAATTTGTACGTAAGAATTGCTAGTTCTCGTTTTTATATAGAATCTCGTTTAATAAACTGTGATAGAATGCTGTTGAGCAGCACTGTGAGTATTCGGGGAAATAGAACAAAATTGTATTTCATCGAACCTATCTATAATACGAAATCAATTAATCGATTTTATGTAACTATTCGAACTGAACCAAATTTTCTGAAATTAATGTAATTATTCTGATTGTCTTCTTGGAAAATTGTATTCTTCATTGAAATAAGTTTTCAACCGCAAGCATTTATAGATTATGAAAGTTCTGTTCATCTTCTTGATATTGTTCCTACCTTTTTATGGTTAAGAGTCTGTTAGTTAATTTTAATGTGGCGTTATTTGTACGTATCGTGATTTTCTTGTAAAGATGACATCTATTGGATCTAAAATTCAGTTGGAATATCAAGTGTTTCTTGTAAATAATACCAGTGCTGTCTAGTCTCTCATTTGTATGTAAGTTTGAATGACTCTCAATAGATATAATTCTCGTTTGTTATTACAATTAATCAATTATTGTTCAATTTTAGCGGTTAGTGATCAATCTTAAGTACCTTGATAGTGGATTGAAATACTGTAATAGCAAAATTATGTTGAATCCGTCAATAGTTGAAAACTATCTTCTTGTTTTGAAATTCATCCTATTTTTATTACAATCACATTGTAAATAGAATCTCGTCACTTTTTCATAAGTTTGTGGTAATAGATTTGGAGTCTCCAGTGTTATTATTTTGTCTGTGTTACAACTATTAAAATAAATATGAATTCATTGAATTTTTGGATAATTATATTGAGTTGCCTTTATTCCAATCTTCTTTGAGATAGTTTATGCATTGAATAATTTTTGGATAATTATATTGAGTTGCCTTTATTCCAATCTTCTTTGAGATAGTTTATGCATTGAATAAGAACTTTATTAGTCATTGAAAAAAACATCAATGCAATAGGCTCTGTCAATCAATACATTTGAAATACATTACATATTATACGAGTATAACATAAAAATAAAATATTTCATAATCTAGTGATTGTAGCTTACTTATATCACTGCCCAGAAATCCTTTCAAGCTATTCCTAGACTGTGAACTGTATTATTTTTATGCCATAATTTGTTTTATGTATTTTAAATGTATTTATATTTGTAATAGATGTATTTTTAATGTATTTATATGTGTGATAATTGTAGTTATTGCTTTGCTTCATCTGGGAACTATCGCTTGATAACGCTTGTAGAATCACTTGATACTAGAATGTTTAAATACTTGATACTTGATCTGTGTAGTGAATTTTAAATAAGCCTATGAGCTCATGTGGGCTTCACCCTCATAAAACAAACAAATGTTTAGTGAATCTTAAACTTTATATTGTATAAAACAGCTCATTTAATGCAAAATTTCTAAAATAAACTAAGTTTCTAGAAACTTAATTATGACTTTCCAAGTATCAACATAGAACCACATAATTACAATATTATTTTTACTAGAAAACTGTTACTGCCCATAGGTACATGAAGCATGCATTCTTAATTCAATGGTAAAGGAAGTTCATGGTCATGTGAATTGAGAAATAATACTGAATTTTTATAACAAATATTTATTAAACCGGTTTCTATCGTCAACAACACAATTATCTCTCAATGAGACTTACAATTATATTTCAATAGAAACTAAATGTACCCTTAAATGTAAGTGCATTATTTTACTCGTAAGCTCTCAATGTACAAAAAGCATTGTTTTAATACAGGAACAGTCTTTAAAAATTTAGGCTACTCATTTACACCAACATATAATAACAGAATTTTAAACATTTTCAAAACACAAACTTTTTTACAGAAGAAATCAAGAAACAGCAATAAAACATCTCGAATAAATAACTCAAAAATAACATTTGTGTACAAAACCTCTCTCTTATTACTCGTATTTCAATTTTTTAATTATTATTAGCAATGTACAAATTCTAATTAAGACTTTGAAGCTTATTCTTTACATGATATGTATGCTTTCAATGTACGTTTTCAATATGAAATCTTCCTTTCAAACAAGACACTAGTTTTTAAATTTTTTTTCATTTTGAGTATGGTGATGATGATGATTGAAAATTTAAACGCTGTCTACTGTTTAAAATAGGCTTAATGTTCAAATTATTGCAATCATTTGTCTATTCATAGACATATTAAAAAAAGTTAATTTTTTGTTCACATGAACCTTCATTGTTTTAACAATAAACACCTATTCAAACATGATACAAATGAAAGAATTGGAGAAGGAGGATAACATATTAATAGAGTTATCACTCTACCAAAGTTTGTTATGCTAATTCTACACTGAAACCGTAGTAGCTACCCTATAGTTCACAGAGGGCTCACAGAAAGCGAAAACATATTTGTCTAGAAAAGATTATATTGAATTCAGAAACTTGTTCATGGTTTTTAATTCAGAAAATGAATCGAATCAATGGATGATGTTTATGATGATGATGACAAGGCTAGTACCATTGGAAGAGATTCGTGTGAAGTCAATTGTCTCAAGAGCAGGGTTTTATTAGTAGAATAATAAACTCTTATAAGTAGAACTCGAACTCCAACATAAGTAATAATTTTATTCGGGATTCTATATTCTACTAATGAAACCCTGGCTGAACAGTTGCTGTTTTCTTACATGCTTGTCTCATGTTTGGCTATCATAATTTAGAAAATGTTACAAAATTCACCATACAAACTATCATAGATCAGCGCTTATTCCAGGACATTGTGTCTTTAGACAGAAAGTATATAATATAGTCTGTCCAAGCAAAGAAGAGCCTCTGGCCAGATGGGAAGAAGACTCCAGCTTAGTCAATATCTGTTCAAGAATTATAAATGTGGTCTCAATAGTAGATCAATTTGTTTCCTACACTTTGAGATCGAATTTATAATTTTTGAACCAATATTGACCGAGCTTGATTCATTCTTCCATCTTGCCGGAGGGTCTTCTTTGCTCGGACGAACTATAATTCTACACTCTCTGTTTCTAGACTTTGGAATGTAGTAATACAACTGTGGCTGTACACAGACCTTATTAGAATACAACTGTGATTGTACCTACACAGAGTTTATTCGACTGTGGTACAACTGCGGTTGTACACATTGTTTTTCGAAAACTGTTTGGTGAATGAGATTGCTGTAGAGATGAGGCCACGCTCATAACTCGTCGTGTTTGGGCCCCGAGAATTCGTCGTGCGAAATGTATCCGTTCTTGTCCTTGTCCTCGTGTTGGAATATCTCCTCGACTAGACGGTCGTGGTCCTCCAGCATTTGTTTGACTTCGTCGGCGGCGTCAGTTCCCTCCCCGGCGGCCACCATCTGCTTCTTGAGGTACTCGCTGACCTCTTCCCGCGAGAGTTGCTTGTCGGCGTCGGCGTCGATCTCCTTGAACACGTTTGTCGTTGGTGGTGAGTCTCCGATGTTGATCAGTTCCACGTCGAAAGTGAGTGTGGCGCCTGTTGAAACAAGACAGACGTTAAATGAGCATCAAGCCATCAATAGTTACATTAAAATATTGATGTTGAATAAAAATTTCAAACATTAAAACATTACTGCATTAATAGATGAAATTCAGATTCAAGAGCTCAAAATGATAGTTATAGAATCAAAAGATCAAGAATATTTCAAAAATTTAGCGCCAGCAGGAACTGAAGCATGCCCTTAAAAAAAATGCAAGATAGGCGCTCTACTGAGTAAGCCACAATGAAATTGAATAGACCAGAATGACTGCTTTATTTTAATGACGTGGCGAAGTTTCAACAGTAATGTCCACTCTTCCACTTGACCACAATTGTGGTTATGTTAAGTTTTAATATCGATTAGCGGTAACCCAGGCCTGAATAGCAATACATAAACAATTTTCCGCTTATGAATTCACTTGAATTAAATCTTCAGGGCCGCTTTTATCAAATAGCGCTCAACTTGAGCTAGTTTAAAATTCGCGTATTGTACTTCGAAAGTGTATGATTTAGAAAACTAACGTCCGATAAATAAGTTTCATAAAGACGGACATACGATCGAACTTATGACTATCAAGTATTACGGTATTATTATAAAGATCACTATTATCACCAATATCACTATTAAGACTATCAAGTTCTAAATAAACTATTGAAAATGTTGATTCTATCTAATTCTCAATAATATTGATAACTAAAAGCAGTCAAAAAACCAAGTCACTACTCAGTTCACTGAGTGTTTGGAGCAAATACATTATATTTGGTGTTGGGAATATTTCTGTGTGGGAGTATTTAGTCGTAAGAGCTATTATACAGTTATACATTACGATGATATGTTATTTTCCTGTATTATTTCCGAACATAAAACATGCAATTTTTATGTATTACTTCCGATCTTAATTAATATGCCACCATGATAATATAGTTGATGAGATTCCAGACAGATTGTAGCCCATTCTCTCTTTGACATGGAATATTTTTCAGAAACCCTATTGCCGACGAGAAAAATTGGGACTAATTACATTTTTTCGACCAAAACCAATATTGGACTTTAGATTAATTCTGCTATCTCGAACATCGATGACAATGTCCTTGTCTCATCGATTCTCGAAAATACGGCAGACCTTGTTAGCAAACTCATGATGACATTTTTTGAAGCTCTTGAACCTTTTTTATTCATTATTCCTGTCATAATATCGGTAGTGGAGATTTTTTTATGAATACGTAAAATCATTGCGCCCGATAAAATCTGTATTTATCATGCTTGCGTTATTCAAATCTACACAGCAATTTTGCACGATGACAGCTAAAAATAATGAATCGATCGCAAGGGTTTCTGATGTTAATCAACTCTCTCCATATTATTTTTTGGAAATGAAAAATTACCAAATATTGTTCATGTTCCATGAGTCATGATGAATTAACTCTACATTTATTGCCAAAAATTTCTTTTTTCAGTGTCAATGAAAAATTAAAAAAAAAAATGGAATTCTATGGAATTGGTCCTCTATATTTTATATGGTTGTCCCGATTACATTTTAAGTATTGGAGACTGTCAAATAACTGGAGGGTGATTCATTCAGTTTGAAATATTCAAGAAATGGATACAATATTTGTTGAATATTCTTGAAATTTGTTAAATATTCATCCACAGTACACCAGTAAACTATTTTTAGATTTCTGTAGAATAAACTATCATTTAAATTTGCTTGCAGTTTATCTATTGCTCTTATCATTTAGAAATGTTTTCTGCTTATGATGCCCTTAAAAGTGTGTATGAGTGAAATCGCTAATGGGATTTGATGAGAGGACATTGTAAGATTGTTAAAAATGACAATTGAAAGATTGTCAGAGTTTATCATGCTGAGATTATTAGAGTGGCAACTACTGGCCAATGATTATTAATGATTATTAATTCATTCGTTCCGACATTATAAATAGGCACATTTTGCAACATTGAAGGGGATGCATAAAGAAAAAAAAAATTACATAGCCTAGAGGTATGAACGGATATGTGCGTCAATGGGTTTTGTCAAGTAACCTGATATGATTTGACATTCCAATTAATTTGGGGCTTTCCATTTTTCAATTATTGATATTGATTTCCCAATTAACTACCCGTCCTTGTCAGTGTGACTAGATTATTGCGTTTTGGTGTTATTCAAATTATTTAATCAACCAACTCAATTATATCATCAACTCTTCTTATTGTGATAAAATGAGGAGCATCTTGTACAATTTTAAATGAGCGCTATTATGCAGATAAAATTTAAATCACGTTATACCCTGAACTATAAAAGTACCTATTTATTAATGAAAACTATCGGGTCATATTTTTAAGCTTGAAAAGATTTTGTCAAACAAACCACTGATTTATTAGAAAATCGAGATACCGGTTCCGGTTGTTACACCATTATCAATCTCTGGTAAACTAAAACTTAACGGACAGAGCAGCAGTATTTATACTAACGGTGAAGCACCGCTATTGGTCGACGCTTGAGCCAATGACCGTGAACGTCTGCCATTGGACAATAAGCTTCTCCCCTTCTTGATAGAAATATGCATATTCTTGGTGGGAAAGCCATAATGATCTCTTCCTCTTCCATCTTTCTAACTTAAAGATAGATTCCACTCGCCTGGTCACCCATCTGAAAGCAATCCATAGGGTTTGTGACTCAACATTTCAAGCTCCTAGCAATCATCCTCACTGAGCAAACAGGCACGTCATACCTTGTCAAATAGTTGAATAATCTGGTTAATTTATATTTCTATGCGTTTATTATGTACATTATTTAATGAGTTGATTGAATATAGCTCATGGGTTTCCCATAGTTAAGTAGGTTAATGATAAAGAAATTCTTCTTTCTACCTGAATTTAAATTTGAAGTTTACTCATTGTATTTGCTTGGTTTTTTGTTTATTTTTGAAGGAAATAATTTATTTATTTTAAAAAATCAATAGAAATAATCACCTCCTGGAATGACGTTTCCGGCTCCCCTATCACCATAGGCCAGTTCGGGTGGGATGACCAGCTTCCTCTTCTCTCCCACGCACATGTCGAGGAGTCCCTGGTCCCATCCCTTGATCACCTGACCCACTCCCAGCTGGAATGTGAAAGGCTGGTCTCTGTCGTGGCTGCAACAATACAATACACATTAGTTACACTCTCACTCTCGCTACATATCTTTTGGTTGAATCGTAGTAAGCAAATCTCTAAGAATCTCTCGGATCAATATATTGTAAGGACTTACATTATTCGGTATTCTTCTATGGTCCAATTCAGAGTGTAAACCCAGCCAGAAGCCAAAATAAATGAATGAAAAAACTTCATTTCTGCTCCAAACCATAGATTCTTAGCACATGCTGGCCCTTATTTTCAATCAATTTTGAAATACAACATTTCTCACATTTTTAATTTGGTGTGAAAATATTTGTTAAATGTGGCATAACCTCATTCATACACCCTGAGTTTCAATAAGTTTTTAAATTAAAAAATCTTCTAATTTGCATTTTGGTGTGAAAATATGAGTTGGATATAACATTACTTGATTCTTATATAAATTGTAAGAGGGACAGTTTTGGGTTTACTTTGCCTGTTGTACTTTTCCATACATAATTACTCAATAAATATTATGATTATTATGATCAAATCATGCAAAATAATCTGAATCTCAATCTCCTCTTTCCAATCATTCCCTTCTATTCTAAGTTTCTTAATTAATTTTATGTACAATCTTGATGAAATAAGCGAATGATTGATTATCGTGAACCATGGTCTTCTTAATTCGAGAATATGATGGGTTCGTTAGAACCAGTGCGCAATGAATAAAATATATATTATTAGTTCCATCCTAAAGAAAGGGTACACTTCAACTTTTTACTTCAACACCTGTAATTTCTCTCTCGTTCTATTCTATTCTGAGGTTAGAACCCTCTAGCTCCTTGAGTATTCACAAGGAAATCTGTCCTTCGGTGAGAGAGGGTTGGGGTGAGTAAGTAGTAAGCTCCACTGAGCACACCTCATGATTGAGACTGAGCTAGTGACACACAAGTTTAGGGCTTGAACAATAATAATTATTAAGACTTTGATTAGACGTTTATGGTGCGGTTAATCTGGCGCGGGCCTTATTTAACCAGGAATGAATATTTGAACACACAATCGAGTCACCGGAACAAGGGAGCTGGGGAACTGTTCTTCTTCGTGATCTTCTTCTTCTTTTTCATCCTAATCTTCTCTTTCGTCTCCTCCTTGTTCTTTTTCTTCCTCCCCTCCTCCTTCTACTTCTTCTCTTCCTTCTACTTTTTCTCTTCCTCCTACTTTAGGAGATTTTTACTCCTCTTCCTCCTCCTACTTCTTCTTCTTCTTCTTCTTCTTCTTCTTCTTCTTCTTCTTCTTCTTCTTCTTCTTCCTTCTTCTTCTCCTTCTTCTTCTTCTCCTTCTTTTTCTTCTTCTTCTTCTTCTTCTTCTTCTTCTTCTTCTTCTTCTTCTTCTTCTTCTTCTTCTTCTTCTTCTTCTTCTTCTTCTTCTTCTTCTTCTTCTTCTTCTTCTTCTTCTTCTTCCTCCTCCTTCTCCTCCTCCTCCTCCCTTCTCCTCCCCTCCCTTCCTCCATCACTACTTCTCCTCCTCCTCCTCCTCCTCCTCCTCCTCCTCCTCCTCCTCCTCATCATCATCATCATCATCATACTCCTCCTCGCCATACTCCTTGTTATTATTATTCTTTTTCTTTTTTTTCTTCTTCTTCCTTCCTCGTCTTCTCCTCCTTCTTCTACTCTTCTACTCCACTTTCTTCTCTTCTCCTCCTTCTACTCCATCTTCCGAATCAAACCTCATTTTCTGTTTCTTTTTTCACAAATTTTATAATCACTGCTCTATTTTTCTCTACTCATCTCCTTTTATCTCATTTGTTTTACTCCCCTCTTCTTCTTCTTCTTCTTCTTCTTCTTCTTCTTCTTCTTCTTCTTCTTCTTCTTCTTCATCTTCTTCTTATCTTCTTCTTCTTTTTTTCCTTTATTTAATTTTTATTTTCATTCTCCTCCTCCTCCTCCTTCTCCTACACCTTCTTAATCTTCTTTTTCTCCTCCTCCCATTTCTCCACCTTCCTCTTTTCCTTCTTCTCCTTATTCTTCATCATACTCCGTTCTCTATCATGTTGCATTCTAGGTCTGTGTGTGTCAGAGGGACTTGAGGATGGGATGTTGTCAGAATGAAAATTGTTTTCCCCCTTGTCTCAAATCTAGCATACCAGCAGATCATTTTCCGCAGATGTGGGCGCCCGCCGTGGGGAGGGGAGGCAAAGGGGTGAAATGAGTTTGAGAAGGACTCCGAGTGCGGTCTCTCCAAGGAGACAAGAGGGACTTATGAATATTTTAAACACTCTTTCTTTGATGATGCTTCCCTTCCCTCCTCCCCCTTCACTTTGGTTCCCCCCACTCGCCAAAAAGACAAACGCAACAAAAATGACACGAATTAACATCTCCGTTGTTCTTTCCAACAATCTTTTCCTGAGTGGCTGTCACGTATATTTCCCAGTCGATCTCATTCTACTAATTTCCTTCTGTCTTTTCTTTTCTTCCTATCTCTTTTCATTTTCTTCCTGACTCTTCTCTTTTACTTCCTGTCTCTTTTCTTTTTCCTTTTGTCTCTTTTCTTTTCCTTCCTGTCTCTTTCCTTTTTCTTCCTGACTCTTTTCTTTTTCTTCCTGACTCTTTTCTTTTTCTTTCTCTCTCTTTTCTTTGTCATCCCCTTTCCAACCCCAATTCAACAATGTCCCTCTAAATTAATCACATTGTGTCTCTCTATTGTTCTCCTCTCTTCAGTTTCTCCACCAAACTGACACTTTCAATTTTCCTGATTAAAGTTGGGATTTGAGAAGACTCTGGGTCTGGCCCACCACAATTAAGAATTTTTCTTGATCAATGTTTCCTTTTCAGACCCATACACTCTCATAGATTATTTTTTAAAATAGAAATTGACTTATTTGTAATATGACTCAATAAATATGACATAATGATTAGTTTTCACGTAATTCTACGAGATAAAGTCGGTTTTCTCTCATTGTTAAATAATTAGACTATTTATTTCATATTATTTGTATCAATCGATTCATTTTCAATCCTTGTAAAATTTATCAAATCTCAACCTTAGATAGTTTATTTCAATTATAAAATATCCCATGTTTCAGAATTGATAATCTTTCAAAAATTATAATATTTGAAACCTATCTTAGAAAAATCTGTCATCTTGAAAAAATTATATATACTGTAGTATTAAGTCCCAGTACATCACAAGTTTGATTGAGAACGCTACAATGAGTAGAAAAATGAATAGTATTTAATATGTATAATATTCAATAATTTCTATGTATTTCATTTTCTTATCATTAAATCTTATTCTCTTTCATATAAATCGGTTTCTAATACATTTCAGTTATCCAGCAAAGCATAGAATAACTCTTGCATTGAAATTTCAGATTAAAGCACACTGCTTTTCAACAAAAACTTTCTAAAAATAATAAGACATTCAAAAATAAGGAGTCGAAATTGATGTTCTTTCTCATGCTGTCTTCAAAAATAAACTTGAGCACATTGCTAAATATCTGAAAATAACATTAGAAGTGGTTCTAAATTTATATTATGTTTCAAAAATAGAGCAGACCAGAGACAATGCAAATATACAGATTTTTACACAGCAAACAAATGTCTTGAGCTAACCACTATACTAAATAATTGAACTATTGAAGTATGATAGAATAGATTCTACAGTTATCCAGAAGAGACACATTGCTTTACAAAATATAGTGAAATTTCCCTAGTTCAATTGACTGGTAGCGAAAAAGTAAAATAATTGGATGAAATTCAAGTATTACTAGAGTAGGACAAATCCATTTTCTATGTAATTAAAATAGAAAGTGATCATGAAGAAAATAATGATCTTGAATCTCAAATCTAATTCTGATAAATTGAAATTGGATTGTATCATAACTGCTTCAGAAGCATAATAGTTTAAACGATTAGTTATGTCGACAGTCGACTACTAAATTGACTGATTGACATACTGACATGGAAATAATCAAAATTCGTTGTTGATATTTCGTTACATGATTTCGCCATAACAATGTTCAGTAATGAGTTGTTCCATAATACGTCACATGGTGGTTCAATGAAAGCTGGTACCTAAAAATTCAAATCACGACCATAGTTCATTAACCTGGTCTCCTACTGAGCTGAATTAATCAATCTTTAGTCTCTTGTTCAGTTTATTCTGTACTCACTAGTATGCATTATCGAGCATTGATTGATACCTAATTCTATGATTTTGGACAACTTTAAAGCCCAACGCAATCGAATTCTTATTTTGTATTCTTTGGTTATGGAAAGAATGTAATTTTATCGTCGATAGACGTCTTTTCGTGAGTCCTGATTAATTTAAAAGTAGAGTTTGGGAATTACTATTTTTAATGATCAGCAATTCAACCATGTAAATATGGAATTACATCAAATGATAAAAAGCGTTGTACAGAAGCTTGTATAAGTGATTAAAAACTTACTAATAGACTAATATATCATGAGAATTTATTTACGCTCTTTCAATAATAAATTCAAGCTCTTATCAGTTAATGATATTTAATTTCGAAAATTTAAATACGTATAATTTTGTTGAGGATAAAGTAATAATTTATTTTAATTTAATTAATTATATAATTATTATCAAGTGATTTTTCCTAGTAGTGTGGAATATATACTACTCAGAAAGCTGCATACCATAGGCCTGATATAGTTTTGGACATTGTTGTTTCAAATTATTAATTATGGACGCTAATTTAAATAAATCATAATTTGTAACTCGAAATAATCATATTTCTGCAACAATATTCATGGTTTTGATTAAAAATAGCCAAAATTACACTAGCTGCAGGAATGAAGAATTTATTATTCATAAAATTTTCTCTCAGTAGTGATGAATTTGGTAATTAAATGTGGTCGTGATTTAGTAGGCTGACACAGGCGCAGTAAATGAAATAATATGTGGTGCAGGAGTGAATTTCACAGCAGAGAAAATTGCAGTTTGCACAAAATTCATCAGTTATGCTATAGTCTGTCCAAGCAAAGAAGACCCTCTGGCAAGATGGGAAAATGGCTCCAGCTCGGTCAATATTGTTTCAAAAATCATTGATTTGATCTCAAATTGTGCGAAACAATTTGATCTACGAATCAAGATCAAATTGATAATTTTGTTAACAATACTGACCGAGCTTGAGTCATTCTCCCATCTTGCCAGAGGGTCTTCTTTGCTTGGACTGTCTATACATTATAATTATGCTCGTTGCAAAAGATTAGCATTCTCTCATCATGTTCATTGCAGGAAAATATTATTATTGCGCGTTGTGTAAGCATGATGAGACTCAGCACAATTGCCACTGCTTTTTCTCATAGTTTAGTGGGTTGAGTATTTTTTCTGCAATTACGTAATGCAGGAGAGGGCCCAGATACACGAATTATGCTGAAATCATGCAATACAGTATTATTATTTTCTGAGAGTGTGACCTATTTTCCATTCATGATAGAAGTGCGGAAGAATGTAAAATACGGTAATGATTATCAAGGTGAGTCAAAGATATTCGTTTGTTGAATTTTGGGCTTTTTTTATAAAAATATAGATAAATTCAAGTAGTTATTCTATTCGTACCTCATAGGTCTACAGTTTATGTGAGCAATTCTGTACAAAGGCGATTAAATTAAATCTATTGTAGAAAAGGACATAGCTTGGTTGGAGAAATATGATTTCTTATCATAATATGAATGTTTTTTCTTATCAAGTTATGGTAAAATCAGAATTTTTAAATAATAACGGTACATTAACTTTAATTGAAACAAACCATTGATCATCAATTAGTTGATTAATTTGTTACGTTTTTAATCAATCTTTTCAAGTTTTTAATTTCCTATCTTATCAAATCATGCATGATCATGACTATCTTGAATTGAATGACTTAATCCACTCATATCGTTCAGTTTACAACATTTGAGTTGAGAATTCAAGAGTCAGTCACCTACTCATGAAATCATAAAAAGAATTTCAAAGATTCAAGTAGAGCAGACTGTTATTGTTGAAAACAATTAATCTTGAGAATTGAAAACGGTTTTCATTCGTTTCTTTTGTTATCGGTTATCGAAAGATAAGACCTTTACCGTTTTTCTTTTCAATAAGCTTAGAGCTCAGAGATTATATATAGGCCTAACTTTCGACTTGATTCTTTTCTATCTAATCTAGAAGTAGGATAAAAACCCGTAGCTAACATGGGAAGGGCTTTTTCAATTACTCACAATATCCATTGTTATAAGGCAGTGATTTTTTTTCATTTACATTTTCGACAAAGCTAATCAAGCTGCCATCATGAATGGCAGGAGATGTTTGATTATAGCCTTCTCAGTTAAATGGGCCCCGATATATTAATTATACGTTACTTCTTTTCTTTTAGGGCTACTGTATTTGAAACTTTAAAAAATGATTAAAATCAGAGTACCCTTTTAAAAATATTTTTTATTTCACACATTCACTGAAACATGTGTGAAATAAAAAATATTTTTAAAAGGGTACTCTGATTGTAATCATTTTTTAAAGTTTCATTATACGTTTCCTACAAGTTATATATATATATATATTTAAGAATATGAGGATATTTAATCATTCACCAATATTTTGGTTTCCCCCATTGAGATTTCCATGTAGATTCTAGACATTTTGGAATCTTGTATGATTTACCTGATAAAACCAATAACAGTTTCTTATTCCTATCATCACTGAATATTCATATTTTAAATACAGAGAAGATTAATAATCAATTATTTCAAATTAATGATAAATTTATTAATCTAATGAAATCAATAATATTATTTTTTCATTCCTATCATCACTGAAATTTCATATTTTAATCTCAGAGAAGTTTAATAATCAATTATAGTTTATTTTATTCCTCTCTTCCAGTGTTCATGATTGTTAGAGATGATGATTACAATAGATATTTGAGAATTCTCTTCAACACAAAAGTAATAAAAACTATCAATTCTACCATAACTCCCTTTAATGGAAATGGAAAACCATATAGCTCTTTTCATCTTGAAGGTAGCTATGCTTTTACTCGTAGTTCTCAAATTATAACAAACTCTTTTTCTGATAAACATAATATCAATCCCCATTATACAAAATAATATTAAAATCTAGTGAATTATAATAAAATTACTATGCTATGTAGTACGATTATATACAGTAGATTTTCAAGTGTGAGCATAGCTGATGTAAATATTGTCACCGAGTAACTCAATCAATTGTTAATTAAAAACTTAGCTCATCAGTGCTGATTGCATTAAGTTAGACCTGAATCAGTTAGTGGTGTAGACCCCGCTATGCACGTGTAGGTAAACTTTATCCTTTAGAGGTTAGATTGAGTTGAGTCACTGAATCATTGAGGGCATTGGCCTGTGGAGTCTCAACTTGATTTAGAACTAATTTCAACAGAAAATTAGAAGACGAAGTGGATCCTGAAATATTCAATTTAAGCTACTGCATTCGCACTTAAGTAGCACAATAAATCAATATTATGATGAGAAATATTGTTGGTACCTATTAAATATTATTACCATATACAAGCGAATAGTTGATAATATTCTTCACTTGAATTGGATTCGAATCTCATAGTGAACAAAGTATGGCTGTATTATAGATATGAGATGTAGGTCTTGAATAATTGACATACAACCATACCAGCATCAAACTATTTTAAATCTGAATCAGTAATCAATATTTCTATTTTGCTTATATTTACTTCAATTTTTTTCATTTCACAAACATTCCATTCTTAATTCCGAAATATATCATCCTCATGAGTGGAATGAAAATGTCCTGATAAAACATAGAAAAACTCAAAACTTGAACATCTCATTACAGTTTAGCATCGGAAGCCCACATGAAAAGCTAATGAACTGCTTTTCAAGTTAGATATAGGCTACCGTTTTCAAATACTTTCTCATTAAAAAAACTGCTTTATTTTTATTCACATACAGGTGATACATTTATACATTTGTTTCATGATTCATATGGAGCATTTTCACAAAGATGTACCTATATCAAGTTTCAGATTTATATCTGGGATGAGCGCACAAATCCTTGATAATTATTCCACTTCCATAATATAAATGTAGCCTACACAGAACGGCAAAGTTCCTTTAAAAAAACGTCCCTTTACATTCTTTTCATGATCCTATATTTCTAAAGAAGAAGAGGTTTGACCAATTCCATATTCGTTTTGAAGTGAAGTGAGATTTCCCTTATTAACCGGTGCTAGAGAAACGTTTTTCCCACCACTTATATTTCAATAACCTACATTTTCCTGATCTCTCTCTCTGATCAGTAAGCTTTCCTTCAAGCAGTATAATAACCACGTTCATATGAATTATCAATGTATTGAAAAGAATTATCATCATTTTCAAGCAGCCTTCCTCTCCATTCTGTACCAGGCTATAACCATCCTACTATAGATGACTTCGATTTCAATCATATCTCTTCATATTATGGTTTCATTGTTCTCTTTATATTTCATGGCTCACTTTATCTTTCGAGGTGCTCTTCATATCACCATAAGAAAAGCTTATTCCCACTTCATTAGCCAACTGTATAGTGACTATTCTATATAGTCACTGTAGCCGACAGCTCCTTCAAGATTGAATAATTATTTCCATCCATGCATCATAAATCAGTCTATTTTTCAAACATCCTTTGAGTTCCATACATAGGCCTACTGTATAGCTGCGTTTTCAATGAACCATTGTCATGTACGATAGTGGTGGTACATTATTGATAGTATGCTTGATACAAAATAGACACAAACGGTACTCCGTTTGGGCAGCCATTGTTTTGACAGTGGACAGTATAGTCTGTCCAAGCAAAGTAGACATTCGGGCGAGATGGGAAAATAACTCCAGCTTAGTCAATATCGGTTCAAAAATTATAAATTTGATCTCAAATTGTAGATAAGAATGTTTCCTACAATTTGAGAATATTTTTTTCATTTTTGAACCAATATTGATCGAGCTAAAGTAATTTTCCCATCTTGCCAAAATGTCTTCTTCGCTTGGACAGACTAGCATTCCGTCGATAGGCGCTGGACCAGTAACATTTACAATTAAAGGGATTTATGGATACAGAGAGACAGTGCCCATTGAAATAAGCAGGACCGAGGAGCGCTTGCTTCGTTAGGCTTGATCAGACGTTTCCATAGAGATGGCCGCACACCGCATACAGTCAAGTGGACAGCTCAATTACTATGCTCACGTTTACTCAACCATGTATGTCTGCATTGTGGATGTAGTTCCTTACCGGTGAATAGCTACCGATATAATTGAGAATTCCCAGTATGTCATTGATGCCTGAGTGATACGTCCTCATTTTCCAACGACTTTTCCGAGTTTTTCGACATCTTTTCCCGTAGAGTTTCATTTCATTGGAAATCTGAGTTGTGTGGTTTCTGGAAATGAGGAAACTTCTCTAAAGGTGAGAAACACGAGGAATTCGTTGTGAAGAAAGTTATGAAATATTATGGGCGAGAGGATGAATTTGATATGTTTAGATATAAATGCTTCATATGGATAGGAAATTCGAACATGAACGAATCATTCCATTTCATTTTATTCATTGACATTATATTACACAAGCCTGTACTATTTCTTCCCTAAATTTTTATAGATAATTAGTCCGATAAAAGGTTGTAATAAAAGCTATACTATATTATTCGTTAAGTCTAGAGGTGGACCGAACTATCTCACTGAAGGAATCAGTTTGGCGAAATCCATCGCATTTCATAAATATCACTTCAATTTGCAAAAATACCATCATAGTAACCTAGATGCTATTGATTTTACTATCTAGCACACCGTGCCATTTTTTAAAATTTGGAATGTTAACAATCGATGTATCATTATACAAAAATAATCATGAAAATCGAGAAAAAATGGCTAGTGTGATACGGGGAGTCCGATCTTACAAGGTGTCAAATTATGTATAGATATACTGAAAACTTCAATAAATAACAATCGAACTGTAGAAGCCTCTTCATCCAATTCCTGAAGCTTCTAGCCAAGGCTGATACACGTCGTTTCTGAAAGTAGCTTCGAAGAAAGAATAATATTCTCATTTTAATTTCACTGTAAAATGAAAAGAATCAATACAATTTGTCAATTACGTATTATGGAAGCACCCATCACTGTATCGAACGGAAGCTGGGAAAATTTGATATTTTACATAATGCAACATAGGTGGAAGATTTCCATAAGCGGTAGTCGCGTTTAGGCAAGATTTTATGTACGTCATAAAAAAAGAACAGTTTGAGGTGAAAGGCGTAAAGTTTTACGAGGTCTTTGCTGGGAGCCAGATCCGGTATAGGGGAGGGTGGGTGTTTAGGGAGAAGGGGAAGATAACATTTTGCATTTCGTCATAACTATCATTTTTTGTCGTCACTAAGTCACTTAGCTTAACGCGTTTCAACGGACTTGACGTGTGTTTAGGTTTAAACGTACGTTACAACATCACTATTGATGTTGATGGACCGTATTGCACTCTTCTGAGCAGTTTCATCTTAGCAATGTACAGTATGTAATGTAATAAAATCGATAGAAGAGAAATTCAGGGAAGCTGCATGTTTTCCTCAAATGGCAGTTGCAGTACAGTTTATCCTTGACCGTTCGACCTATCCAACTAATAAAATTCTGATGTCTGGTTCAGCTCAGAAATGATATTCACAAGTGGATTCTCTCTTTCATAAGGACAACTCGAAATTATGTATTCAGAACTTTCATGCTTGGTTATAAGAATGCCAATTTATGAACGTTACTCAAATGATGCAAACCAATTAAAGATTCATTTAGTATATTGCAACCATTCTATGACAAAAAAAAAGGTACAACAACATTTTGTACATTCATATATCTTTAAAAATAATTTATGAATCATTGAAAAATAATTAATAAATAAATTAACTACGTATAAAGTTTCGATTGATATTTAAAGGATGGTCCTCTATTAGTGTTGTCGCCCAATTCTGCACCCTTTTTAATCAACAATAATCTTGTAAAATACCAATTTATATATCCTGGAATCGGATAGGCAACGCTCATATTTATTAAAAGAATGAGATGAACTCTGTCGTTTATGAATTTAAACTACATTCTGAACAAAATATAAATTAATGAATTCTTTGTGGAATGGGAGTTCACCGAATACAAAGTATCCCTCTTAAGTAATCATTAGGGTCAGAATTTTTCAATAATGTCCAGGAAAGTAATGAGTTTGTCAACAGCGAGAGTTATTTGAAAACCTTCAGAGTTAATTTATTGCAAATGAGAGTTGACTTTCAGGGAGAGATGTTCGAGGAGAGTTCACCTAATACATCTATTCTGCTACTACTATATTGTATTTTCGTAGAACAATACTTTTTGTTTTTGAATACCAATTTCATTGTTAACTCAAGCTCATCAAGATTGCAAGGGAGAGATTAATGTTGAAAACATTACTTGCCAAATGAAAAAGAAAATAAGTAACTTGATAGTTTTATTAGTCTTTTGAGCTGATAGAGGTTGAAGGAAAGTCAGATGACCAGTCTTCACATATCCAATTATTCATGGAACTCAAAATTCATCCAAAATATTCAAATTTCCGACATTTTAACCCCGGAAACAAAACATTCCAAATCTTTTTATAGGAGCTTTCCTCTTGTTTTGACATAGATAGAGCATTACTCGCATATTATTTCTATGGTTTAGATGAGAAGGCCCACCTACGAGCTCTATTCCCGACCTAATATTTATTACAGCATTCATGTTCCACCACAAAATGTCAATCTTGAGTATAACAAGAAGCAACGACCTTGGTTTTTGAAATCATAACGGGCATTAGCCCACAACGGGAAAATTCGATTTCCTCATTGTTTATTCGGTAAGAAGCGTAAGAACGGAAGCGAGACTTATCAAATCTTTCAGCCAGAGCAGACGTGGTTTCTTCTCTGGTCTTGTATAGCCCATCCAAGCAAAAAAGACATTCAGGCAAAATGGGAAAATTACTCCAGCTCGGTCAATATTGGTTCAAAAACTAAAAATTTGGTCTCAAATTGTAGGAAAAACTCTGATCTGAAATTTGAGACCAAATTGATCATTTATGGACCAATGTTGACCGAGCTAAATTTATTTTACCATCTTGCCAGAATGTCTTCTGTGCTTGGACAGACTATAGTTGTAATGTTGCTTTCTCGTCGGCTTTCACTAGTAGAAACTGGTTTCTAACTCTTCCCATGGGCACTATCCAGTTCTTTTATCACGAATATCGTGGATACCTCTTCCACGGTAATGATAACTCTCGCCGTTTCTCAGGGAAAAAATAATTATGCTGAGGATTTCATCTTGATGGCAGTTAACACCTTGGTGGTCAGTTGTAAAGATTATTCTCTACACTCGCTACTCGTGTCGAAATTCTTGTGAAATCTAGGAATCATAATCTTGTTTTGCTTTTCAGTTTCAGTGAGAAATCTGTCTCACAATGGAAACGCTCCATGATATCAATGGTATAGTTTGCGTAAGCTGAGAAGACACGACGTAACAATGTGAAGTGTATCGCAACTGCGTGTCTTCCCAGCTTGCAAGAACTATAAATCCACATTTAGATCCAATCTCTGTTCCCACTTTTATTGTACTGATGTATTGTATTACCACTTAAAGCATCAAATTGTAATACTTTGTAGTTGGCTAAAGAAATTTTTCTAACAGATACAAAAATATTAATAGACAATGATGGAAGAATTAAATAAAGTAATTCTATTGCTGTTTAAAATTATTATTAGCACGATAGCATTGTAGTATTGACGGAATAGTTATCAAGTGTATTCTTAGAAAGAAGTGATTGATACTGTAGGTAGGCTACATAGTAGTTTTATGAGTCGATTTATAAGTAGTGGTTTTGAGTTTCAAGTCTTTATTAAAATCTTCAATGATTATATAAACTGTGAGAATTGAACCGTCTGATAAGTAATGAAATTACTCCCCGCCATCATTGGTTTGAGTTTTTTTGAAAGTACGAGAATATAAAAAGGCAAGAGATAAAATCGAGATGATTTTAGAATTGGCAAGAATACAGAGCTGATGGCAATAACCTTGTTAACTTGTCTTTGTCTAGCAACGCTCAAAGAAATTATAAATTTGTTTGTAGCTGTATTCACAATACAAGAAGATCGAGATTTTTCATAAATTGAGGTCTAATTTCCAAATCATATTGTAATCTACAACCACAATACAAACTACATCGGAACTATAAAAAAGTTGGTTCAAAACATTTTTTATTCAGGCCCAAATTTATTCCTGATAATATGTCAGCCTTCATTAATTCATGCTGTAAACTTGCTGTAATCATTCTGCTTCGCCTCACAATATAAATTAAATTGAGACTTTTGCCTAACGGCCCCACCACTGGACAATTTAATTTACTCCGAATGCCATCCGATAGACTACTTCCAATATTATAGCATGGTAGTACTGTATTAATAAACTCTAAGGAAAACAATATAATGGAAGACCAAGAAAGAAATGGATGCCGGAACAGAGACTAATCCTTGCAAGCAGATGATGATGTTTACCTTATATTTCGATTTTTTCTATTAGATTTTTATTGCAGAGTCGAATCTGTGGAAAGGGGTTTCCCCTATGCTGAAACTTCGAGAAGCTTTAGCCATGAATCGTAATTGTATTACTCTCCAATTATCGATATTCAAGTTTGAAGATAACAGTTGATGTTATGAAGTCTTTCTCTCTAATCGCAGCTTATCATATCTCACAACACACAAGCACTCATGATTAAATAATAACAATACATCTTAATATGTTACTGTACGGTTGCACAGAGTCGGACTTGATTTCGGAAACAGGCCAGGCCCAACAATTATTTGCAAATCTTGGCGTAGACGTTTGAAAGGCAGGCAGGCGCATTTGTACACCGCGTGGCAGTTATCCTTGTTAACTTGAACGTTTTCTCCCGGCGCGTTCCCCCTAGATTTGAAGAACTAATACGTCGAGGTCCCCGGGGTCCCACTCTGCCCCGGATTTTGCCTTCACGACTGCGGAATACATACACAGCAAACACAACTTCACACAGATACACATTTGTGTAATGTTGTGTATATAGATACAGTCGTGTTATACCAATGCAAGCGCACTACACCAAAAAGCAGCGTTTTTCTTTCTGCGTCGTCTTATCTTTTCGACTAACTTTTTCCCATCTTTCGGAACCGTGTCTATCAATTATGCATGTGCTAGCGAAAAGGTTTTCGTTGTTTTCGGGGTATGCGGCAGATGTCGCCGAAATGCCGAAAATTTCGGCTGTTGACTTGTTGGTTCAGGAGCGTAACATGACACACTGTTTTGTAAAAGGAGGATATTGATCGGTGTTTGAACAAAAAAAAAAAAAATACAGAATGGCGCTGAAATGTGCATGACAAAATCCAAATAAAAATTAAGTCAATCGAAATTTCACAATATATGATACACACGATAAGAAAGGTACTCTAATAGCAGGTGCTCAAAGTTCTACTACCAAATACTACTTCAGTGTATTAATTTTCAGCGTCCTTTTCTGATCATATCTGCAAATTTTCAGCAGGTTCCTCCGAGTTTTACTTTTTTTGCTCAATTTGAATGAACTATGAGCTGATAGTTGGCTGAAGTTTCTATTATTTATCAATCAATGATACAGTAATATTATTATTATTGTAGTGTAGTTCAAATAATTTCCATCATTTTTTAGATTGATTTAGGTACGGGATTTTTTGTTACAAGTGATATTACTCCATAAATTAATAGATAAAGATATTTCATTGAACAGCTACATCAATTCTAATTTCGATAACATTATGAAAAGCACCAAACAATCCTAATGAAATGAGTTGGAAGATAAGATTGAACCGAACGTAGCAGACTTGTGGTAGAATAACCAAAGATTAAAGAAAACGTAATTGCTGATAAGCTGGATATCTAAGCAAATCGGAACTAGCCCACAACCACAATATTACGATCGATGACAATGAATAATATAACTATTACTTAATCCAATACTACTATGATATGAAGTACTAAACAATATTTTCCTCGTGAAAAAGTTCCAATGCAATATTGAGTGAATGGTGCTGAAATTAGATCTTGCCAACACAGTACAGTATAGGTCCACTATCTATATCTATAAGGCTGAGGCCGCACTGCCGGTGGGTAGAGCCTGGAGGGTGGAGGGTAGTTGTTAAATCTATAGAACATACACACCATCCA
This sequence comes from Sogatella furcifera, assembly GCA_017141385.1. NCBI lineage: Eukaryota > Metazoa > Arthropoda > Insecta > Hemiptera > Delphacidae > Sogatella > Sogatella furcifera. The sequence continues at coordinate 10,525,130 of CM029551.1, read as the reverse complement.
CAGTAATACATCGTATAAATGGTCAGCCGCCATCTTGAAATTCTTAAATATGGACAACATAACCTCAAAAACAGAATGACGTCATACCATTCATACGATGTACAACTGTGGATGGTGTGTATGTTCTATAGATTTACCAACTACCCTCCAGGCTCTACCCACCGGCAGTGTCTCAGCTTACACTGACAGAGGTTATGCAGGCGAGCGAAGCGAGCCTGTTTGACTTATACTGCCGATATTGCCGGGGTCCAGGGGGTGGAGCCCCCTGGCTAGGCGGAGAAGGCGAGCGAAGCGAGCCTACCGGCTAGTTTCTATAAAACGGATATAAAAGTGGAATGGCACTGATTCATTCATTCATTCATTCATCACCAGAACTAAAAATCCACTGATCCGGATGCGTTCAAATTTGGCAGGCATGTTCTGTTGGCCGTTTAGACGCGCGCTAAGAACGGAGTTTGAAAACTTTTCAAGGGTACGCCAAATATTTGAGTTTTTCTAGAGTTTTTCTGCGTTTTCTTCATTTTTTCGAGAACCAATCGGTAGAAAATGTTGATATTTGGTAGGCAGGTTCAGATAAGGTCTAGAAATGTTGCGTTGAGGTATTTTTAAAATCCGTTCAAGATTACGCCAGTAATCAGGTTTTTAAAATTGTATATGGATCGCGGGTTGCATATCTTCCGCCTTGATCAATCCTAACTGTAAATTCAATGGTTCAGCGAGATTATAGATCAACTAATTGGGAAGATATTGAATCAAGTTTCAAACTATGTCCAATATACTTCCTAAGGTTGCGCACAATACTATTCAATCTGATGAACTAGGAATTCGCCATGTACGATATACCTCTCATAAATTCTACATTAGAGTGACTAGAGCCAACGGCAATAGAGACCATTCACGAATTTCTGTTAATAATGGCAGAGTCTGGTTGCTTTTTACTATTTTTGGAGTCTTAGATTTTTCGAGAACCAATTGGCAGAATATGTTGAAATTTGGTAAACAGGTCCAGAGTAGGTATAGAAATGCTGTGTTCAATGAATTTTGAATCCCTTCTGAACGGAATTTGCAGGCGAGCGAAGCGAGCCAGTTTGTCTCAGCTGACACTGACAGAGGTCTTGCAGGCGAGCGAAGCGAGCCTGTTCGACTCACTTATACTGCCGATACTGTCGGGGGTCCGAGAAGGCGAAGCGAGACTGACGGCTAGTTATTAATAAAGGCCCAGACTCTACTATTATTAACAGAAATTCGTGAATGGTTTTTATTGCCGTTGGCTCTAGTCACTCTATTGTGGAATTTATAGGAGGTATATCGTACATGGCGAATTCCTATCTATTAGTTCATCAGATTGGATAGCAGGGAATTTTCCCATCGGTGGTAATTTTAGACGGGACAGGGTTTATGAACTTGCTGCAGTTAATTTGCAATCCAAACTGAAACTATCCAGGATCCAGCAGTGAGGAATTTATAGCATTTAACAGCTCTTCCCTTCATCCAATGAGCAGCAAGTATGATGTCACCCAGCTCCTATTCTAAGGCATTAATCCTGTTAAAAAATTTATGTCGCTTTTCATTTAGAGTTGCATCCTATTCAATCCCAATTCATCTTTTCAAAAATAGGTTAACGTGGACGATACCTCTTTTCACTGAATGAAAATTATCAAAATGGTATAGGCCTACTACTAAACTTTATTAGTTTGATGCAATGATGCATTGGAAAATATTTCAAGATTGGTTACAAGATTTTTCACTTGTCACTCTATTACTGGATCTCATTTATTCAATAAAATATGTGGAAAGAAGCCATTAATTAATCTTTTCATAGCGTCATAATAATCTCCAATCTCATAGTATAATAGATTTCATTTAAAGTATTGAAGAATATTTCAGAATTATTGGTAAATTCCAATACTGTATCTTTTCACTTCATTCTCTTATCAGAATTAATGCTACACTTACATACTGATCAGGATAGTAGACGGTTGACTGTATGTCAAGGTGAAATTCACACATTTTTACCTGAAAAGAATAGAAAATGCAATAATTAATAAACATTACATCACAAATTAAGATTGAGATTGAAAAATACAGGAAGAATCATAATCAGATTCATTCACTTTATTTACCTAGATTACAAAAAACATCGGCTCAAATCCTATATTATGCAAATTAAAAATTATACTAATTACATCGCTTGCTCTTATAATTACGTATAGACTATGGAAAACTAATGAAAAGAATTTCAAATGTAGGATTTAATACTAGTAACATACCTATCATTAACACTCAACATGCTGGCAGAAAGCAGAGACTTACTAATACAGAAACAGAGACTATATTTTCACAATCTACTTTAGAAACAACTACTGTTCATTAATTTCGTGATAACTGCCATATTTCTTGAATGAAGACATTGTCAATTCAGATACTTTACACGGTAGCTTGAAAGAACTATTTCGCTTTTTTCAAATTCTGAATTTTTTTCTAAACCTGAAATTTGAAGAATGGTGCTGCTTATTTAGTATTATGGAACACCTGCACACAAAGTTGTCTTCATCGGTTTGAAATATATGCGCGGAATCCTCTTTGGAGAGGAGAAGATGTTGTCTGAAAGAAAGCTCACGAATATCTTTCTCCAGCAATGTGATACAGCAAAGGAGAAACGTATGTGACAGTTTTTAATAGATCCCCTTGTGTGGCTCACCCTTTAAACGTACAAACTCCCTTACCGAGCTCACGACTCCATTTCAAACACATCACAAAGAGTTATTTTCCCATTTTTTTGTCTTAGGATCCGAGACAAGTATCAGGGCATCTTGGTGTATGATACCGTATGTTGTATAGTGAGTATATATAAATATATATAGATATTGTATGTGTATTAGATGGAGACGGAGTAAGGGTGATGATGAACGATTCATTTTGTTTGTTGTGACATCAGAATTAGCGGCTGAAAACGCTTAGTGTGACTCGACTCACCTAAAGCCGTGAGTTTGTATTTGCATCCGCGATATACACCCTTCCAGTGTTATTTTCAAGAGAATAAACACGGAAAAAAGGGCGTGCGTGCGATTCGCGAAAGCCGGATAAAAGCGAACGAAACTGAGTAGAGAAAGGGGATTGTTTTTGTCGGTTGAGTGAGAACAGAAGAAGATGGATGGAGAAAAGTTAGGAGATCAATGAAGAAGAAGAAGAAGAAGAAGAAGAAGAAGAAGAAGAAGAAGAAGAAGAAGAAGAAGAAGAAGAAGAAGAAGAAGAAGAAGAAGAAGAAGAAGAAGAAAAAGAAGAAGAAGTTGGTAAAAAATTTTTGATCAAGGCTAAAGAAGTGTTTGAGATGATCCAATGGGAAAAGAAGAAGAGGAACTACACAAAAAGTGAATGTGAAGAGGAGGAGGACAGAAAAATGCAGCTATTTCAAAAATTCTGCTCTTTGATCTCCAGCTTGTATTCTCTTGGGTCGTTGGAGGTTACCACGCAACTTTGGAGGAGAAGATGATCTTTTGATCAAGAATGTGTTTGCTTACAGTATAAAATCATCACTATGATTACAAATTATTGGAATGGTTTATGATCTAATTCCAATTTCTATGAATGAGCATTGGTGTTCACATCCCATATCTCTTGGATTCAATTATATTTAGTTGTCAAATAAATTCATTGCAATGTTAAAAATGACTGTACAAGTTCATTTCAAATTGGTGCACTGGCGGCTCGTGCCCACGAAACAGGTGAAGTGCTGTACATTAATTATAGATACGGGAACTTCACGTGTTTCGTGGGCACAAGCCGACAGTGACTTGGTAAGAGCACAAACATTTCATTCACATTAGTTCGCATCTGGTTGAAAAAAGACTAAAGTCTTGCACTAAAAAGTGGGACCAAAGTTGAGAAAATCAAAGTAAAACAAACCCTTATCTATTTATTATTGGAAAAATTGATGGATGGTTAGATGGTAAAATGATTATACGCATCATGCTTCAACCAATGAACCTTTTATCGAGAGGGAAGAAGAACTCCCTTTTCATTTACTTCCAAAGAGAATAGAGCTGAATAATTTTAAATTTACAAGTAAGTTCAAAAAGCTAGTGTACTAAAAAATTATATCTATATCCATAAAAGCGAATTATTCTATACTCTCTAGTGGAGTCAGATTCGTAAGTCGTAGAAAGTTATTCATCTGAGTGTTTCGGATGGACACGTTAAGCCGTCGGTCCCGGCTGCCTAAAAACAGTCGTTTAGTCATGTCAGAGGCCCTGAAATTGATCAGGAGCGACCTGAAAACTCTGACACCAGACCTGAGCCAGCCAGGTTACACGAATATTATTATCATTTTTATCTGAGCCTTGATCTGTTTAGTGATAGCAAAAACAATTGATATCAGATTATCAAACACAAATCAATTGAAGATAATTCTACTATGAACTTCTGTGGATAAAAATACAGTAAATATGAATGAATCAGATCATTCGAAATTTCTTGTTTTCAATTTTCAAGAAATGGAATATTACTTGATAATGGTTACTATTTGATCCATAATAGTTAATATTTTATACCGTACATTATGGAATTGATTTCACACCATGAGTGCAGGGCATATAGAGCAGTGGTCACCAAATGGCGGACCGCGGTCCGGATCCGGACCGCCAGCTAGTTTTGTGTGGACCGCGATATCATACCGATCTCAACGAAAATAACTTGAAATAAAACCTATAACAAAATCCATTATAAATCCTTCAAAGTCTAAATGAAATTGAATTATTAAAAACAACCCTAACAATAAATGAACGCCAGCAGTGTAACCAAATTGGAAAGGAGATCTTTCAATCTAATTTATCTTTGTATTTCAATAGCTAAAGAGATAATTATAGTTAAGGACTGAAAAAATAGATAATAGTTTTGACAATTTTTTGATTAGTAAACATTCTTCAAATAAATAGAATAAACAATAAAGTAATTTTGATTTGTTATTTGTATTGTCAAAGAAAATAAAATTATTCTTATTCTTATTGTTTTTTTCAATGCCAAATCAATTGAAATAATTACCTCTATTTCAATTTCAATATATCAATGACATAATATAAAACTTTAATACATTTGAAGAATATTAACATAGAAATGAATACAGAGTAATAAATATTAAAAATATTCGAAATATAATTAAAGTTAATGTAGTTGAACAATTATTTTTTTATTTCCGGGGAGAATCCCCCCCCCCACCTGTGGTTTCCCCTCAATGGACCGCGGAAGCTCGCCAAGACTTTGAAACGGACCTTCATGAAACTTAATTGGTGACCACTGATATAGAGAGTGAGTAGCTAGGTGAGTTGAAGACAAATAATTCACTATTAACCTCTGTTGATAAAAATATCTGAATATCATATTTTTGGTTTCCAACTTACAAGTATAATTGAATCTTCTTCGATAATGGTTAGCCTACTGGTCTGTTTCATAGGTTAATAACATGATACATTTTGGTGGAGTGGGTTTGATTTTACATCATGAGTGGATGGCATACAGTGAGAGAGTGAGTGGAGAGGTGAGTGGAAAAGCTATTTGTAACTGTCTAGTGTCGTACTGCAGGTTCACAGTGACAGGTCGGTCTGCATCGCGTCCCGGTGCCTTCATGCTTCGCTACAACCTTCAGGCTCCACACAAATTGCAACTCAAGCAATTTCACTCCTGTGACAACAAAAAACCGTTGGATGCACGGAGGCATGATCTCCTATAAGAAATGGTCTCGAAGAAGTATTATACATGGAGTAAAAACAATTGAGTTAACGTTATTTCTGATGAGTTCGAAAATTTAAACTTGAAAGTATTTTGAGGAACTTCACCTCCATATTTAGGTTGAAAACTAACTTTTTCTATTTATTTATTTATTAACGAGATTGAAATACAACAGGATTGAAACACAGACAAAGTCCAAAACGTCTCTTCTTCCCAATTTTGGTTGAAATATTCAAAATAGAGGTCCATACTTAAAACTTAAATTATACACAAATTTGAACTTCTAAAGGTTAAAAAAAACTATGAAACCGTAATTTATAATTTGGAAGGTTGTTACATAAATAAAAAGAACCAAAACACGAATAATATTACTTAAAATATTAATTTTCACTTGAAATTTTGAAACCCAAAATAGATAGACTTTCATGAAAGTTGATACATCAGCGGTTGAATTAACATAGTTTTTTTCACTCATTCACCTCAATTGGGAAAAGATTGATTGAAGCTAATACATTGAAAAATTTGATTGAAGCTGAATTACAACAATTTAGTGATGAAACTTTAGAAGTATTAGAACTAGGAAACTTTTGCGCTAAGCACATAGCAGAACTACTAGCATTGTAGCACTATTAACTTAGCACCTTTAAGAAGGGGATGCAATGTATCCCAATAAGCAAATTCTAGATACAGGTATACGCAGTCATATTATGAGAAGTCGGAGAAATGATGGAAGATGAGAAACCACTCACTCCTTAGCACATAATAAATGACATCGTTTAGCTTAGAATGATGGGGAATGTTTCGATTAGTCAAGTGTTCGATTGGACAAGGTCCTATTCTGCAATAAGAAGTTGAAAAACTTGACGAATCGAACACCCTTATGAATCGAGCAGCGTGTTTCGATTGATGCCTAGTAGATAAAGTTTGATTTGAGTAGCAAGAATGAACAACAGTGCAAAATTTTCTGTGTTAATTCAGATCAGTGTTAAACTCCGCTACATGGAGTTAATAGCAATGCTCAACTGTTAAGTTTTTCAATTATTAATACCTTCAAGACTTTCAACTTTTGGATGGGTGACCAGTATATGACAAAGGGTAGTGGAACCTATCCTTACGACTAGCTTCCCACCAAAGAAACCATATTCATATCTTTTAAACTTCCAACTTATCCAAAAAGAATAAATCTTTAGTTAAAGCAATTATACTTTGAGGAACACCTATTCGAAAAGAATAACTCTCTTAGATTAGAATAGTAGCTGAGTTGAACTACCAACATATGAGTAAGTTAGAATTATCAGTACGCTCATAACTCGAATAAATTGATGGAGGAATGAGAATCCATAAAACCTAGAGGCACTTCATCCATTTCGATTTAATCAGAGTACAACGAGTTTTTTTAAGGAATCCGGTTGGGCTCCGCCTATTCAAGTAATACTTCTCGAAGGCACCCGAAAGTTCTAGATCAAGATATACTCTACAAAAGCAATCTCGGAGAGTTATGTAATACATCAGTTACGAAAAACGTTTTTCGACGTACAGTGATGTCCCAATCAAACTGAAACTGTAAAGCCACTTGCTAATCCGGTTCAGTTGTTGGTCAAGTAACAAGTTTATAACTGTTCCTATCCAGGTATTTCGTATTTGGCGAAAATACAATAATTGGAATAGGGTTTGACGTGATATTCGATAGGATTGCGTTTCATGACTATTTTCCTCAATTATCATGATTGTTTTGTGTCACAGAAACTTCTCAGAACGTAAAGTTACCGCTGGCAAAAATCATTTTTGAAAAAATTTGTGGAGTGGTAGAATTATTTACTCGAAAAAAAAATGGTAGGGAAGTAGGCTAATACTTTAGGGATCATGCTGATGTTGTCATTTTTTCAACATCCAATATTGAACTATACTTAAGCGTTCATCATTCTATGTTCGCTGAAAATCTATATTTGTATCAGGTTAAAAGCGACTGGGGAAAAATGAAAATCCCAAACCAGTAATTTAACTCCCTCTCACCAGTTCCCTATTTTCGCGAATGTTCCACTGTTTCTGTGAAAATTGAAACGAAAATTTCATTTGATCCAGATACATAATCACGTGGGGGAACACGATCCTGCTCAGCTACTAATTCAGAGTAATGAATGAATGAATGAGAATACCCTAATCCAAAAACGTAATGGCCTTGGCTTTTCAATTGCATCGTTACTACTGATGCTACAGAAATAATCAGTATAAATTCAGCTTTGCGCGCTCAAAACGAGTATAATCAAATGAACTGTAAGTTTATGATTGTATTTGGCTGAATTTTAATAATCCTGTAATACATTTCTACTGAGGGGTAATTCCATAATCCATCTGCTATTCCCATATGCACTCATATTGCTTATCATCCTGCAAGGGTGGATATTATAGCTGATCACTGAACTCAAGCTTGCAATTATTTGATGATATTTATACTATTGAATACAATCATTTTCACATATCCATATGAATCAATCTTATATAAAATTTATGAAAAAATCAATCTTATGATAAATTATTACGATTTTTTGGAGAGAATCGATGACACAACTCAGGTTAATGCTCTTCTCTAGAATGAACTCTTTCGATAACATTAAACAATGTCAAGTTCATTGAGATAAGTTTCAAGGCTTCAAAAAGTTATCGGAAATTTTCTCATAGCTCTTGGGAAATAATCATTATTCTTCTTCTTCAGGTGAAATTTAATCATGTACGGGAACCGGAAAGGAAATCCAATAACCAAATTTATTAATCTCATGAAAAGTGGAGGAAACCACGTCCTGAATTAATAATACATTCTGGAGATGCCTTCACACTTTCTATTTCAGGCTTTTGAAGGATGCATGGGTGCAAGCTACAGTGAATATAGAGGATGACCTTTGAAGGAGTGATAAGAGGATATTGCTCTCGGCTTTATCGTCATTTTGAACATAATCCAATTATGCTTAGCATTAGCTTTGCGTAGTAACTCAATTTTCCCACACTTTTTTATAAAACGTCGAGTGAAATGAGAGGATGCGAACAAAAATAATACGAGAATCTTGAGAGCTGTTGGTAAGAATGGTTTAAGAGTAGTGATTGCCGTTTATGACAGTCGTTTTCATGATCTAGTTCAGAAAGTAACATTGAGGGTCAACAAATTTCAAAAGGAAATGTGTTTATGTAAAATTAATGATGATTTGAGTTATTTGTCCCTAATTTCAGATTAACAAATTGGAAATTGGTCTAGTGAATAGAATGATCTTATTTTCTCAAAATTTGAAAGTCACGCCAATTCTATGAAAGGGGGACGCACCAATCACAGTTGAACTTCATCATCTTATAACTCTTCATCACACTCTTAATCTTTTAACTCGACCCATGCATATATACTTTATCTTTGGTAATATTATACAATAGTAGCATACAATATAGTAATGCTGTATGGTAATTATAATGATTTACTTTCAATAAATTATTCAATTCGATAGTAATACACAACAACGTTTTTTTAAATTAATAAAAGTGACACTATTCAATGTATTGTACGATTTTATAAATAAAGAAATGTGAAATGAAATGACAATAATATAACAGTATTTCAACAGTACATAATTTTAGAGTCAACAAAAAAGTCCTAACTGAACCATGCCACCGAATTCTAGTTCCCACATGAAAATCAGCCAACTCTGATCAAGGTTAGTCATTCAGGAATTGCGGATGAAGGAATAAGTAGTCCGTCCAAGCAGAGAAGACATTTTGGCAACATGGGAAAATGACTCTAGCTCTGTCAATATTGATTCAAAAGTTATACGTTTGGTCTCAAATTGTAGGAAACAATCTGATGTACAATCTGAGACCAAATTTGTAGTTTTTGAACCAATATTGACAGAGCTGAAGTAAATTTTCCATCTTGCCAGAATGTCTTCTTTGCCTTGACAGACTATAGTTAATACGTGGAGAAGGTCGTAGAGGAGCTGTTCTACAACACAGATACGCGACTCGAAACAATAATAGCGAAAACAATGCCAAAAGGTCTTTGCACTAAAAGTATGAACGAACGGCTACATTAAAGTATGAGTGCGAGACAGAAGTATTAGAGGTGTATGAGCGCGAGACAGAAGTATTAGAGGTATGAGATGGAAGTATGAGTGGTATGAGATAGGAGTATGAGAGGTATGTGATAGAAGTATGAGATGGATGAAATGGAAGAAGAGAAGCGATTCATAGAGAACGAAAGAGAAGGAATGTCCGAAGTAACGGTAGGATAACAGTTAACAGTATAATGTCTGTCGTCTCGTCTGCGGGTTTGATAGCATGAACTTGTCTACAGAGTCTTCAAGATACTCAGACATCGACAGACACAGTTTTGAGTTGGGATAAGCTTTATAATTGACTTACCAAGGTGCTATCTCAAATAACCAACAGCTCTTAAACTTCAATTATCCTAACAAAGACTATGGACGCGAAGCTGCTTGAGAGCAAGTTGTTGCTACAATAATCCAACTTTATAACTTAATTCTGTCAGTAAAGTAGGCAGTCTGTTACTATCCAATAATATTATTATTTGTTCCAGTACTCATAATAGTCATGAAGTAGTGTTCATAGCTGTAAATTTAATCAACTCCAGGAAACAAACTATAATCTTTCTAGCTATTTAGATAAAGAAGATTATTAACCTATATTTATTTATCCATTTACAAGAAATAATAAACTTATTGGCTAAAAACACAGACTAACGTCCAAAACGTCTTTATACCAAATTTTGATAAAAAACCTCTAAATTTTTATATAAATTAGATATTAACCTGAAAAATAAATAAAACTCAAACACCCTTTTTTTGAAAACTTTTGAATTTTTAAAGTTTTCAAAAAAGGGTGTTTGAGTTTTATTTATTTTTCAATTATTTTAAACAGCCCTGTTTTAAAGTTCTTTATTTAGATATTAACCTATATAAATTTGTGAGAGAAGATGTTCATTATTGTGTTTGAATATCATTTTTAATGAGAAAGAAATAAGAAATTGATGTTCACCAATTACAATCGTATGGGTCACATAAAATACCTGTGAGAGGAGTAAACTATAAAAAGGTTACTGTGATAAAGTAGATAAAGGATAAGTACTCACAACAGAATTGGAAGTGATTGAAATATACCATCCTCTGTAATATGGGAAAGCGTTATTTACCTGAAAAAATGGAAAATATTGTTAGTCAAACTCACATTGATTTACTTATTGGTAAAGATCCAAGTAACCAACAGTTCCAGGTACAATTCATTAAAAGAAATTACATTTTATAACCACATTCACTTACTCATGAATTACCAATAGTATGCCAACAGTATCATAGATTTGGGTTTAAGTTCATCAAATTCAATTTCTTGGATGGATCCTAATTGAAAAAGTACAAATTCAATCTTCAATTTAATAATTATGAAATGAAATGAAAATATTCTTTATTAGGTGGAGTTAGGACTAGGAAGTCCTTTCTACCACTCAACCTTGTTGAGCAATTATGCTATTGTAGAAGATATCAATTTGGAAATACAATACTTTTTTCGAATGCTAACTCATTATTAAAATGTACATTTGAAAAATAAAAAAAATTGTAAAAAACCAAATTGAAAAAAATTATACATTTTTTAAAAGAACTGTATGATGGCTATTTTTTTCTGAAATCATCAATAGCCAGCAGTGAATTTTTTCACAAATTTCTGTCTCCTTGCACTACATGTCTCTTTTTTTCCCCCATAATTCTGACGGACACACCTGATCGCCAAGAGCGCATTGGCCCCCTGTGAGGTGTAGTAGTGAATAAATCAAAACCGACCATAATCGTAATTGAACTACCGCCAAAAAAGACCTTGCCTCCTCTTCTCACATTCCTTCTACTCCTTACTTTCTTCTTCTCCTTTTTCTTCTTCTTCTTCTTCTTCTTCTTCTTCTTCCTCTTCCCCTGCTTCTTCTCCACCGTCCAGCCTTTTGGCAGCCAGCAGCAATTGAGAAGGAGCGCGAAACGTTTCACCACACTCAGCCAAATAATGGAGAGACAAAAGAAGCTGTTAAATATTTAAAGCTCTTTTTCCTTAGCCGCAGCAATAACCCGGCACACATATGTGCTCACCAAACTCGGCCATGAATAACTCAGCAAGGGATGCAGTTAACGCCTTTCAGTACATATGTGATCCACCCCCACCCCCACTCATACCCTCCTGTTCACACTAGCATTAAGCTGGTATTTATTCGACTTATAAATTGTTCAACCTGATATTACGAGCATCCTACGTGAAATAGTGATCCACTGATTCCTGGTTGTTTCTTCTATTAAGATAATAGTTTTGACAATTTTTTGATTAGTAAACATTCTTCAAATAAATAGAATAAACAATAAAGTAATTTTGATTTGTTATTTGTATTGTCAAAGAAAATAAAATTATTCTTATTCTTATTGTTTTTTTCAATGCCAAATCAATTGAAATAATTACCTCTATTTCAATTTCAATATATCAATGACATAATATAAAACTTTAATACATTTGAAGAATATTAACATAGAAATGAATACAGAGTAATAAATATTAAAAATATTCTAATAATAATTAAAGTTAATGTAGTTGAACAATTATTTTTTTATTTCCGGGGAGAATCCCCCCCCACCTGTGGTTTCCCCTCAATGGACCGCGGAAGCTCGCCAAGACTTTGAAACGGACCTTCATGAAACTTAATTGGTGACCACTGATATAGAGAGTGAGTAGCTAGGTGAGTTGAAGACAAATAATTCACTATTAACCTCTGTTGATAAAAATATCTGAATATCATATTTTTGGTTTCCAACTTACAAGTATAATTGAATCTTCTTCGATAATGGTTAGCCTACTGGTCTGTTTCATAGGTTAATAACATGATACATTTTGGTGGAGTGGGTTTGATTTTACATCATGAGTGGATGGCATACAGTGAGAGAGTGAGTGGAGAGGTGAGTGGAAAAGCTATTTGTAACTGTCTAGTGTCGTACTGCAGGTTCACAGTGACAGGTCGGTCTGCATCGCGTCCCGGTGCCTTCATGCTTCGCTACAACCTTCAGGCTCCACACAAATTGCAACTCAAGCAATTTCACTCCTGTGACAACAAAAAACCGTTGGATGCACGGAGGCATGATCTCCTATAAGAAATGGTCTCGAAGAAGTATTATACATGGAGTAAAAACAATTGAGTTAACGTTATTTCTGATGAGTTCGAAAATTTAAACTTGAAAGTATTTTGAGGAACTTCACCTCCATATTTAGGTTGAAAACTAACTTTTTCTATTTATTTATTTATTAACGAGATTGAAATACAACAGGATTGAAACACAGACAAAGTCCAAAACGTCTCTTCTTCCCAATTTTGGTTGAAATATTCAAAATAGAGGTTATGTCCATACTTAAAACTTAAATTATACACAAATTTGAACTTCTAAAGGTGAAAAAAAACTATGAAACCGTAATTTATAATTTGGAAGGTTGTTACATAAATAAAAAGAACCAAAACACGAATAATATTACTTAAAATATTAATTTTCACTTGAAATTTTGAAACCCAAAATAGATAGACTTTCATGAAAGTTGATACATCAGCGGTTGAATTAACATAGTTTTTTTCATTCATTTACCTCAATAATTGGGAAAAATTGATTGAAGCTAATACATTGAAAAATTTGATTGAAGCTGAATTACAACAATTGAGTGATGAAACTTTAGAAGTATTAGAACTAGACGTAACTTTTGCGCTAAGCACATTGCAGAACTACTAGCATTATAGCTCTATTAATATAGCACTATTTACTTAGCACCTTTAAAAGGGATGCAATGTATCCCAATAAGCAAATTCTAGATACAGGTATACGCAGTCATATTATGAGAAGTCGGAGAAATGATGGAAGATGAGAAACCACTCACTCCTTAGCACATAATAAATGACATCGTTTAGCTTAGAATGATGGGGAATGTTTCGATTAGTTAAGTGTTCGATTGGACAAGGTCCTATTCTGCAATAAGAAGTTGAAAAACTTGACGAATCGAACACCCTTATGAATCGAGCAGCGTGTTTCGATTGATGCCTAGTAGATAAAGTTTGATTTGAGTAGCAAGAATGAACAACAGTGCAAAATTTTCTGTGTTTATTCAGATCAGTGTTAAACTCCGCTACATGGAGTTAATAACAATGCTCAACTGTTAAGTTTTTCAATTATTAATACCTTCAAGACTTTCAACTTTTGGATGGGTGACCAGTATATGACAAAGGGTAGTGGAACCTATCCTTACGACTAGCTTCCCACCAAAGAAACCATATTCATATCTTTTAAACTTCCAACTTATCCAAAAAGAATAAATCTTTAGTTAAAGCAATTGTACTTTGAGGAACACCTATTCGAAAAGAATAACTCTCTTAGATTAGAATAGTAGCTGAGTTGAACTACCAACATATGAGTAAGTTAGAATTATCAGTACGCTCATAACTCGAATAAATTGATGGAGGAATGAGAATCCATAAAACCTAGAGGCACTTCATCCATTTCGATTCAATCAGAGTAGGCTACAACGAGTTGTTTTAAGGAATCCGGTTGGGCTCCGCCTATTCAAGTAATACTTCTCGAAGGCACCCGAAAGTTCTAGATCAAGATATACTCTACAAAAGCAATCTCGGAGAGTTATGTAATACATCAGTTACGAAAAACGTTTTTCGACGTACAGTGATGTCACAATCAAACTGAAACTGTAAAGCCACTTGCTAATCCGGTTCAGTTGTTGGTCAAGTAACAAGTTTATAACTGTTCCTATCCAGGTATTTCGTATTTGCACAACAAAAAATTGGCGAAAATACAATAATTGGAATAGGTTTTGACGTGATATTCGATAGGATTGCGTTTCATGACTATTTTCCTCAATTATCATGATTGATTTGTGTCACAGAAACTTCTCAGAACGTAAAGTTACCGCTGCCAAAAATCATTTTTGAAAAATTTGTGGTGTGGTAGAGTTATTTACTCGAAAAAAATGGTAGGGAAGTAGGCTAATACTTTAGGGATCATACTGATGTTTTCATTGTTTCAACATCCAATATTGAACTATACTTAAGCGTTCATCATTCTATGTTCGCTGAAAATCTATATTTGTATCAGGTTAAAAGCGACTGGAGAGAAATGAAAATCCCAAACCAGTAATTCAACTCCCTCTCGCCAGTTCCCTATTTTCGCGAATGTTCCACTGTTTCTGTGAAAATTGAAACGAAAATTTCATTTGATCCAGATACATAATCACGTGGGGGAACTCGATCCTGCTCAGCTACTAATTCAGAGTAATGAATGAATGAATGAATGAGAATACCCTAATCCAAAAACGTAATGGCCTTGGCTTTTCAATTGCATCGTTACTACTGATGCTACAGAAATAATCAGTATAAATTCAGCTTTGCGCGCTCAAAACGAGTATAATCAAATGAACTGTAAGTTTATGATTGTATTTGGCTGAATTTTAATAATCCTGTAATACATTTCTACTGAGGGGTAATTCCATAATCCATCTGCTATTCCCATATGCACTCATATTGCTTATCATCCTGCAAGGGTGGATATTATAGCTGATCACTGAACTCGAGCTTGCAATTATTTGATGATATTTATACTATTGAATACAATCATTTTCACATATCCATATGAATCAATCTTATATAAAATTTATGAAAAAATCAATCTTATGATAAATTATTACGATTTTTTGGAGAGAATCGATGACACAACTCGGGTTAATGCTCTTCTCTAGAATGAACTCTTTCGATAACATTAAACAATGTCAAGTTCATTGAGATAAGTTTCAAGGCTTCAAAAAGTTATCGGAAATTTTCTCATAGCTCTTGGGAAATAATCATTATTCTTCTTCTTCAGGTGAAATTTAATCATGTAGGGGAACCGGAAAGGAAATCCAATAACCAAATTTATTAATCTCATGAAAAGTGGAGGAAACCACGTCCTGAATTAATAATACATTCTGGAGATGCCTTCACACTTTCTATTTCAGGCTTTTGAAGAATGCGAGCTACAGTGAATATAGAGGATGACCTTTGAAGGAGTGATAAGAGGATATTGCTCTCTGCTTTACCGTCAATTTGAACATAATCCAATTATGCTTAGCATTAGCTTTGGGTAGTAACTCAATTTTCCCACACTTTTTTATAAAACGTCGAGTGAAATGAGAGGATGCGAACAAAAATAATACGAGAATCTTGAGAGCTGTTGGTAAGAATGGTTTAAGAGTATTGATTGCCGTTTATGACAGTCGTTTTCATGATCTAGTTCAGAAAGTAACATTGAGGGTCAACAAATTTCAAAAGGAAATGTGTTTATGTAAAATTAATGATGATTTGAGTTATTTGTCCCTAATTTCAGATTAACAAATTGGAAATTGGTCTAGTGAATAGAATGATCTTATTTTCTCAAAATTTGAAAGTCACGCCAATTCTATGAAAGGGGGACGCACCAATCACAGTTGAACTTCATCATCTTATAACTCTTCATCACACTCTTAATCTTTTAACTCGACCCATGCATATATACTTTATCTTTGGTAATATTATACAATAGTAGCATACAATATAGTAATGCTGTATGGTAATTATAATGATTTACTTTCAATAAATTATTCAATTCGATAGTAATACACAGCAACGTTTTTTTAAATTAATAAAAGTGACACTATTCAATGTATTGTACGATTTTATAAATAAAGAAATGTGAAATGAAATGACAATAATAAAACAGTATTTTAACAGTACATAATTTTAGAGTCAACAAAAAAGTCCTAACTGAATCATGCCACCGAATTCTAGTTCCCACATGAAAATCAGCCAACTCTGATCAAGGTTAGTCATTCAGGAATTGCGGATGAAGGAATAAGTAGTCCGTCCAAGCAGAGAAGACATTTTGGCAACATGGGAAAATGACTCTAGCTCTGTCAATATTGATTCAAAAGTTATAAGTTTGGTCTCAAATTGTAGGAAACAATCTGATGTACAATCTGAGACCAAATTTGTAGTTTTTGAACCAATATTGACAGAGCTGAAGTAAATTTTCCATCTTGCCAGAATGTCTTCTTTGCTTGGACAGACTATAGTTAATTCGTGGAGAAGGTCGTAGAGGAGCTGTTCTACAACACAGATACGCGACTCGAAACAATAATAGCGAAAACAATGCCAAAAGGTCTTTGCACTAAAAGTATGAACGAACGGCTACATTAAAGTATGAGTGCGAGACAGAAGTATTAGAGGTATGAGATGGAAGTATGAGTGGTATGAGATAGGAGTATGAGAGGTATGTGATAGAAGTATGAGATGGATGAAATGGAAGAAGAGAAGCGATTCATAGAGAACGAAAGAGAAGGAATGTCCGAAGTAACGGTAGGATAACAGTTAACAGTATAATGTCTGTCGTCTCGTCTGCGGGTTTGATAGCATGAACTTGTCTACAGAGTCTTCAAGATACTCAGACATCGACAGACACAGTTTTGAGTTGGGATAAGCTTTATAATTGACTTACCAAGGTGCTATCTCAAATAACCAACAGCTCTTAAACTTCAATTATCCTAACAAAGACTATGGACGCGAAGCTGCTTGAGAGCAAGTTGTTGCTACAATAATCCAACTTTATAACTTAATTCTGTCAGTAAAGTAGGCAGTCTGTTACTATCCAATAATATTATTATTTGTTCCAGTACTCATAATAGTCATGAAGTAGTGTTCATAGCTGTAAATTTAATCAACTCCAGGAAACAAACTATAATCTTTCTAGCTATTTAGATAAAGAAGATTATTAACCTATATTTATTTATCCATTCACAAGAAATAATAAACTTATTGGCTAAAAACACAGACTAACGTCCAAAACGTCTTTATACCAAATTTTGATAAAATAACCTCTAAATTTTTATATAAATTAGAAATTAACCTATATAAATTTGTGAGAGAAGATGTTCATTATTGTGTTTAAATATCATTTTTTAATGAGAAATAAATAAGAAATTGATGTTCACCAATTACAATCGTATGGGTCACATAAAATACCTGTGAGAGGAGTAAACTATAAAAAGCTTACTGTGATAAAGTAGATAAAGGATAAGTACTCACAACAGAATTGGAAGTGATTGAAATATACCATCCTCTGTAATATGGGAAAGCGTTATTTACCTGAAAAAATGGAAAATATTGTTAGTCAAACTCATTTTGATTTACTTATTGGTAAAGATCCAAGTAACCAACAGTTCCAGGTACAATTCATTAAAATAAATTACATTTTATAACCACATTCACTTACTCATGAATTACCAATAGTATGTCAACAGTATCATAGATTTTGGTTGAAGTTCATCAAATTCAATTTCCTGGATGGATCCTAATTGAAAAAGTACAAAGTCAATCTTCAATTTAATAATTATGAAATGAAATGAAAATATTCTTTATTAGGCGGAGTTAGGACTAGGAAGTCCTTTCTACCACTCAACCTTGTTGAGCAATTATGCTATTGTAGAAGATATCAATTTGGAAATACAATACTTTTTTCGAATGCTAACTTATTATTAAAATGTATATTTGAAAAATAAAAAAATTGTAAAAAACAAAATTGAAAAAATTATATATTTTTTAAAAGAACTGTATGATGGCTATTTTTTCTGAAATCATCAATAGCCAGCAGTGAATTTTTTCACAAATTTCTGTCTCCTTGCACTACATGTCTCTTTCTTTCCCCCATAATTCTGACGGACACACCTGATCGCCAAGAGCGCATTGGCCCCCTGTGAGGTGTAGTAGTGAATAAATCAAAACCGACCATAATCGTAATTGAACTGCCGCCAAAAAAGACCTTGCCTCCTCTTCTCACATTCCTTCTACTCCTTACTTTCTTTTTCTCCTTTTTCTTCTTCTCCTTTTCTTCTTCTTCTTCTTCTTCTTCTTCTTCTTCCTCTTCCCCTGCTTCTTCTCCACCGTCCAGCCTTTTGGCAGCCAGCAGCAATTGAGAAGGAGCGCGAAACGTTTCACCACACTCAGCCAAATAATGGAGAGACAAAAGAAGCTGTTAAATATTTAAAGCTCTTTTTCCTTAGCCGCAGCAATAACCCGGCACACATATGTGCTCACCAAACTCGGCCATGAATAACTCAGCAAGGGATGCAGTTAACGCCTTTCAGTACATATGTGATCCACCCCCACCCCCACTCATACCCTCCTGTTCACACTAGCATTAAGCTGGTATTTATTCGACTTATAAATTGTTCAACCTGATATTACGAGCATCCTACGTGAAATAGTGATCCACTGATTCCTGGTTGTTTCTTCTCGCTATCAAAGATGATTTATACTTCAGAATTGAACTGTCTCTGAAGTACAGTTTCTCAGTAAACTTTTTATGGATCCATAAGCAGAATTTCAAAAATGATTCATACTTCAAAATTCAACTGTCTCTGATTTCCAATTTTTTAGTTGTTCAATAAAATTTTTATGGATCCATAAACCGGATTTGAATTTGTGAAATTTGTGGTAGAGTGAACTGATCAAGTACCAACCAATATTAATTCAAAAACCTCGTTTAAAATTAAAACGTATAAAATATTGAGTTCAATCGACAGCGCAAATTACACAGTACCGCAATGGTGAGCTGGAAGTTATTTTGGAATGAAGGAGTAGAATAAGGATTTGAGAGGATTTAGTATTATTGAGAAATATCAAAGACAAAAATGAATATTTATTCTTGAAGCATAGCCTAATAATTAAGTTACTTGTTGAGTTTTTGAGAAGGTGGTTTTGAGAAGGATATTGTGGTGGTTCCATATCAAATATGAATCAAAAGACTCAAAATAAAGACAATTAAATGGTTCCACATAAATGGAAAGACAAGACATGTAATTTGTAAATCATTGGTTTGACAGCATCTTGTATTTTCATTTAATAATTAAATTACCTTGGACATAGACCCAATCGACAGTTACTGGAATAATCAATTACAATTTTAATTTACCCAAAATGTTGACAGTGTAATACTCGATAACAACTGATAGGATAATTTAAGCAATTGGAATTTATCAATATTATTCACAAATTCACTCATGGAACAACACTACAGAAGTATTTTCAAATTAAGTAAATTAATTTTTGAATGAAGGCTTAAAACTTCTATTGTTTTGAGTGAAAATACAAGATATTGTCAAACCACAGATTTTCTTCTATTCTACCATAACAATCTTTCAAACTCTGAGACAATTGATAATCTTCATTGGTGATTGTAATAACAACTTACAACAAACAATTCAGAATTTATTGTGTACAGATGAACTCTAAATATGTCAACTGGACTGTGGAATGACAAAAGGATAACAATTTGCAATGTAAATCAGTTTGAGAATTGTGAGGGGTAAATTGCTGTAAAATCAAAGAGTTTTCTGCTGCTCCCAGTTGCCTTCCAGACCCCACAACATTAAAACGGCATAATCCGAGACGGTGCGTCCTGTCTATTTATATAAAAGAATTTCACCATAATAAACGTGAAATTGCTTTTGTAATCTCACGGGGGTAGCCTGGCGTGGAATGGGTCTCAGAAGGAAGAGGATAGGGAAAAATTGAAGAAAAAGATAAAAGAAGGAAAAAGGAGTTGGGGCGGGGAGATGAAGAAGAATAAAAAGAAAAAGAAGAAGAAAGGGAGGAAGAAGATGAAGATAAGATAGGGGAAAAGGAGAGCAGAGATGATAAACTTTGTGAAGAAAAGAAAAAGAAAATGTGGTCTGATTCGGTATGGAATTGAAGCTTTTCTTATGCAAGCTCTCCAACAATGGTTTGAAATTCAACTTCCTGGTGTTGGAGAAAAAGAGTGGAAAGCTCTTTGAATAGAGTACTATGTTCAATGATTTTTAGAAAATGGAGTATTAATATTTAATTCAATGATTTATGGATAGTGAGAAATGAAAACAGTTTTTGCATGTTTATGAAAAGAAGAGTTGATTTGGGATCTTTTTCCAAATTCTTTGAATCAGCTAGATATATACCCAAGTAAAGGTTCTGATTTGATTTTTTTTTTTTTTTGCTCAAAATTATAACATTTTCAGCGGTTTCAAACATATTCTTTTTGCTTGAACAGTCGATATGTTTCACTTTGATCCAAGAAATAATTAACATATTCAATTCGTTAACTAGAGTAATACACAAATTGACTGTGGAGAATTTCCGTAAATGAAGTGTTGCAGCATGATGCGTTCATTGCCACATACATTATAGTTATTAGAAACGATAAAATAAAAATAACAGGAAAATTCAAATGGGCGTTTCATTCTGTCTGCCTGGTCTGGTTTATCTATTACATGATATTCAACAAAGGTCACGAATGATAGAACATTTCGTTCTTATCATCACTTTCACACTCTTCACTAATACTGTTTCACAATGATGATAACTGTTTCTCTGAGTAAAGCCAGACACTTAAGCAACAGTTTTTATTGAGGATTGTACACTTTGCTAAACAAGACTATTGGTTCGTTAGGATGGTACTTTCAATCGTTGGGCTTATAATAATCCTCATTATAAAATCGTTGTAATAACTCGAGCTGTTACACCAAAATGTAATTTGAATAAATTATGATTGATTGATTGATTGATATACAATTATTCTTTCATGAATACTATTTACTAAGTACATACATGCATTATGGACCTATTTGAAATATGAAATCACAGTCCCCTTTTGAAATTATTTTTATTCAGACATAACATGTTTCAAATCATAAGAGTCATCTCACAAGATTCTTAGGAGCTGAAACATGTAATGCTAAAGTAAAAATAATTTCAAAAGGGTACTGTGATTCATAATATTTTAAATAGAAAACATTGATAAGTAACCCTAAGAAAAAGGAAATATTATGGACCTAACACAAATACGCGTTTGGTCAATTTGTTACTCTCACGTACCGGTATTCAAAATTGAATTATAACAACAATATAATAGAGTAAGCTTCACCTATCTGTGAGTTGATAAACCAAAAGTCCTTATATAGTCCTTATTGTTACTTTGGGCTTGAAGAACTTTAAACCAATATTCATCATTATTCTAAACTGAATAGACTACTGTCTTATTCCACAGATATTTAAAAAAATGATTCAATTTTATTTATTGAATTCTGCTACTTTGTAGAGTTAAGCTTTGAACTCTATAATGTAAGAAGAGTTTGTAAGTTTTGTCATGGATGACTGCAATTAATACCGTGTATTATTTCCAAATTCCCTTCTCCATTTTTTTGCATCTCAGAGATATGAGACTTGCAAAGCTTCGTAATACCAAACTAGAAATCTGCCACCATCATTGCAACCCTTGTAGACTGACATTTCCTGTTGGAATCATTCATGAGAGAGTGAGAAAGAGAGTGAAAGAGAGGGAGCATCGCGGGTGGAGCCCCCTGAGTGGATTCTTGTTATGCTACAAGTGCAGCAGTTTCGAGGGGAGCTCGCCAGGCATAACATGTCTCCTGCTCCTGCATTCGTTCATAATGATGAAACACTCGACGATTCGCGTCGTTGTCTTCTTTCAACCCGCTTTCTCATCCATACACTGTCGTACAACAGTAAGAAATAATGGAAATGTAATGAATTGAGCCTCATATGAAGTGTTGCCGGGACACAAAAATGTGCCGAGTGCACTGCTAATTGCTGGAGTGAAATTTCATTGCAAAACTGGCGCTCGCCCATGAAATGGGGTACTATGTAACCCAAGTTGTTATATTATCCGTCCCAATGACTATTATTCACTTGTCTGATGGATTCTTTTCAAAATCTATCTGTAGGGCTTGAAGGTACCTAAATAATAGAATAAGCAGTCCAGTCTATAACCTTTATCTGTATTATTTGCTTGTGTGACGGATACTCATAAGAAACAAGAGCTGGTGATCTTATTATACCAACAAGCAATACTTCATAATTATGAGGCTTAGTTTATTACAGCACTATTTTTCATTTATGTACGACGGTAAAAGCAACAATAATGCTGATTTTGATCAGGTTCCTCATTAGAATTTCAATTTTATCATTTATTTGCCTTGTCAAATTCCTTATGCTTATCTACTTTTCCATGTAGACTACTTTGATTTTCTTGTAATGTTACATCCAACTCACATCCACGCTCATTAAAGCGTTTCTACTAGTTCGTATAGAGAAAGTTCGTGTATGAGAATTTCCACGTCCCTTGTTTGCAAGCAGTTTGGAGAACATATTTTGCAGAATTTCTTGAAAGAAATAATTTAAAATACTATTGTTGCAAATTCAACTTTTCAAACACAGTATGTTGCATATTCTTGAAGAGATCTGATTTTACATTTTTTGACCTTTATACGGATATAAGCCTATTAATATTTTATTCTTCTATAAAAAACTTTCTTTCATGTGGTGAAATTGATCTACAACCCTACCATGTATATTAAGTGAGATCTTTCTGTTCATCGTACAATGACCTTGTAGATGAATAAATTCACTTCATTCGATTCTAGATAATGTCCGCAGTTTAAATTCAACAAATGAATGTTTTCATGAATCAAGTGCACTAAACAAAGGAGCTAGTTCTCGGAGAAGTGCTTGTTTGGATAAGGCATTCAGATGACGTAAAAAAACTGCTGGATGGGGAAGCTTGCAGACATTATCGCCCTATAAAGAGTTTTGTAACTCGGTCGGACGCTGTGACAAAAGAGAGAGAGGGTGCTGTCTTGGAAGCCACCAGAGAGAGGAAGAAAGAGTTTAGTCTTAGTAGCCATTACATGGTATAGGTATAGTCTGTACAAGCAAAGAAGACCCTCTTTCAACATGAGGAAATGACTCCAGCTCGGTCAATATTGCTTTAAAATTTATAAATTTAATATCAAATTGTAGATCAGTATGTTTTCTACAATTTAAGGCCAAATTTTTAAATCAATATTGACCGAGCTAGAGTAATTTTCCCATCTTGCCAGAGGGTCTTCTTTGCTTGGACAGACTATATGAAAGCCATTAAAGGAAGAGGGAAAGAGTATTGTCCTGGAAGCCAAAAGAAGGGGAGAAAAGGTACAGGAGACATCGGAGGAAGGGAGAAAGTAAATTGTCCTGGAAACCGTCGAAGAGAGGGAGAAAGAGTGTCGCCTTGGTATAGTCTGTCCAAGCAAAGAAGACATTCTGGCAAGATGGGAAAATAACTCCAGCTCGTTCAATTTAGGTACAAAAATGATGAATTTTGGTCTTAAATTGTGAATCAGAATTTTTCCTACAATTTGAAACCAAATTTATAATTTATGTGCCAAAATTGACCGAGTTGAAGTTATTTTCCCATCTTGCCAAAATGTATTCTTTGCTTGGATAGACTATAGCTAACAGGGGTAGGGAGGCATGAAGAGGGAGAGAGAGAGAAAAAGAGAGAGTGATAGAGTGCAGGTACAGAAGAGGCCATTAGAAGGATGGAGGAAGAGTATTGTCCTGGTAGCCATCAGAGGGACTGAAAAAGAGTGGTGAGGAGAAAGAGAGTGCATCCACGCGGGGAAGTGATATACCTGCTCGGTTGCAGGATGAGACGGAACGGGACAGGACATCATCAGGAACATCAGTACGTGGCCGACGGCAAGGACACGGCCCGCATATTTATATGTAACACACTTTGTCCCGTTGAAAATGCGCATCCTCAAGACGAGACGAGACGCCTCTAGCAAAGTGGGTCTTGCACTGCAGGCGAATGCTTTATAACACCTCTGTCCCAACCCATCCCACACCACTCGACTGACCAGTATGAAAAGAACGATAAAGTCATACCCGACGCCCACCGTCCCATCCAGGGAATAGATAAGAAACTTGTGAACTAGTAGGGAGAATAAAGTTGGGATGAAGAGGAAAAAGAGTGATAAAGGGAGGGGAGGTAAAATAAGACGAACGGCGACGATAACATGAAACGAAACTTTTATGACAAGTCATACCGATAGGGCGGCATTAAAAATTATATTTCTCCGTGGGAAAACGTGGGTACATCTAATAATTAATCGGGGCGCTTGGGGAGCGTGACTCGGGTGAGGACGGGAGATTGGAATCTTGTTGAATTGTGAACGTCTGGTTCATTTTTCTGAGTTTCAGGGAGGAAAGAGTTGAGAATCAGATGGTATTTTGAGAAGTTTTCATGTGAGAAAGCTAATTTCCAACAAATAGATTCGTACAACTGTTAACTGAATAGAGTATCCTATCACAATAAAAGTAAAGTGGTATAAAGTAAAGCCTATAATTTCTGATTTTTTTTTCAAAATACAGTAGCTGGTGGTATGACAGAGTATTTGATCGATTCTTAAAATTCACTCAATGCGCATCATGGATGAAGTAATATCTAGTACCATTAAGATTTTCATAACCACTTCTAGTACTGTATCCTGGATTTCCTTCGAAAAATAATGCAACTGTTCTCTTGCTATTTATATAACAATAATAGGCCTACTAGTATGATTAAACCAGGATAAAGTTATACTATCCGATTTTTAAGTTTATAAGTTCGATTTTCCGATGTTTCAATGAAACTTACATTTAATTTGCAAGTAATGCTGCTACGGAATACCAGTAGACTGAAACTTCCCAATTCATTTTTCCTTATTGTGTTTTTCATGAGTAGGCTATTCTAATGTATTATCAGGAAGATTTCAATAATTACATTATTGATAGCACTCTAGGTCGTCTGATGTCAGTTCTCAGATAAGGATTATTGAAATAAAAAGAAGGAAATCTTTTCATTGGGAAAGCATGTATGGAATTCAACCAACAATGTATCTTGCAAATTATCACAGAATAAATCCAAAAAACAGTGTTCTTGAATTCTTGTCTAAAGACTCAAAAACATTGTTATCTCAGGATGTCAATAATTGCCTCCGAAGCCATTTTGTATCATGGCTGTCAAAACAATGAGCAATCTTCTTATTTCAACATTGATTTTTAGGACAGAGAACAATGTGATGTTGGGGTAATGGAGATGCAGCTGTGAGCATGATGGGAGATGACAGTTTATAACAAACAATGGTTTCCAAGGATGATGCTCAAATATTTCCTGCCAGAAGATTTCTTACGCAAAGTATCATTCCCAAGAAGAAAGCCTGTTGAAAAACCGTTGATTAGATAATGGAAACTTGTGAAATACTTGGTTATGAGCTCTGGAATCCTTTTATTTTCAGTATGAATTATTGTTATAATCTAGAATAATTTCAGAAACAGCTACAGAATACCTATTAATATACTAGCATAATAATGATGTACAATACTGAATACAGAAGTAGTATTTTAGATTTACTCAGTAGAATATAGTGTTCTTATCATCTACAATACTAGCAACATCATTACTATTCTTTAGTAATAGAATACGCATGAGGACAGTACAGACACCAGGAATACTGCTATAGTTAAATAAAGGTCACTTCCGTGCCGGATTACGTCTACCTAGTTTAGGTATACCATATTGCATACTTTACATGATCTATATGGTTATGGATGTCTATATGGACATAGAGTTGTACCAATTCAATTAGAATCAATTCAATGGGTGGCGTAACTGAGTGGGTAGAGCGCTGGCGTTGCAACCCAAAGGTCCCGGGTTGAAACCCAGGTCAGACCAGGAATTTTTCTCAGGCCACTTCCCTGTGTTTCGGATGGACACGTTAAGCCGTCGGTCCCGGCTGCCTAAAAACAGTCGTTAAGTCATGTCAGAGGCCCTGAAATTGATCAGGAGCGACCTGAAAACTCTGACACGACACCAGACCTGAGCCAGCCAGGTCACACGAATATTATTATTATTAATTAGAATCAAATGATGGGGTTTGCTCCAAGAAAATTCAAGGAGTTATTTCGGAGAGAGATTTTCAGGACAGTTTATGATATTTTTCCTATACATTATTGATAAATTATCAAATTCGAATGACAATCTATTTTGTCCTTCCATAATGGGAAAAAATTTCTATTTCAATTCACTCTTTAATTGAATCAGTTTTTAATTTGATCAGAAACTTTTAAAAAAGCAATCTTTCTTGCTCATTCTTACATGAAAATTCAATGGAGATTTTTACCATTTTAATTTCCTCGCTGATTAAATTCTGTGTAATAGCCTAGGCCTATTAGCTATTACACGGTTTCACTTCACTGTTGAACAGGCTTATATTACACTGTGAATATACACAGTACAGTCATGTATTAGAAGACTATTTTGGGTAAACTTAGAGCTGTACAACTGAGGAACAAACTGTCATGTGAAAAACCAGGTGCAGTGGTGATCAAGACAGTAGTAAAGGTGATTTCAACAAACTACTGTAATGTGGTTACTTAGACGATGTACACTACAAGCATTGGAGCTCTATTACCATAATATATTGTTTTAAAGAAAACCGTCCAGCTATTTCACCAGCCCTAATTTGAAGGTGAACCAGTAGTTTTGTGTTGGTACAACGCCCAAATACAGGAGGCTATCAGATATATTCACGAGAGCCAGACTTACTATGTAGCCGGCTTCAAAAAAGAGGTAGAACTTCTACTTATTCTCTTTTTTTCAATTTTTTTGTGTATCTCTTGCTACTTAATCATTTTCTGTTACACCAGTAACATTTTCCATCCACTCTTTTTCCAATGGAGCTTCCTAACCTTTTAAAAATTTAATAAATCATGTTTGATATCTAGTTTGAAATAGAATAGAATAGCAGCCTTTATTTTTACCTGAGAGGTCAAAATTAGGGCATAGTCGGCCCTGTCTTACCCTCCGAGTACTCAGTATGGAGGAGAATATTGAGTACTTACTAGTATAACAGAGTAGGTATAACCTATACTTATTCTGTGCTAGTATCGAAGAAGAAAGGGCTAATAATATAAATTTTAAACAAAACTCTCTGACAAAAGCCCTATATCAAAAGGATTTCTCAAATTCAGGCGGTTCAAATCCTATGGTTATTATATAAATAGTAATATTGTGATATATATTCAATCGAGATCTCGTTGTGATTTCAAAGTGTTTTGGCATTCAATAGCATTGAGATCATTGCTGTGTTTTTCCCACAATCGGCAGTATCATTGTTCTCAAACAATCAAAACTTAATTCCTTTTTGTCAAGATCATCCTACTATGTATTTCCACTGTATTCTGCATCATTAACCGCATCCCACTGCATGAAATTGAATTCTGAATCAAAGTTTTTATTTGTTATAATCTTGAACAAGATCAGCAATGACATTTTTTTGGATTGATTTTCTTTCCATCAACCAATAAAATTTCTATAATTCATCCACCAATAATAATATCTTGTTCTCAATCAACCAAATAGAAACATCTATTTACTTAGTTTACCCTTCAGCGTGGGTTATTGGATTCAATCGGAAGTCCCAAAGCTAATAAAGGATAAAACCCTGAAATTCTAAACCCCATGACACTTCAATAGAAATAATTATAATTATTTTCATCCACAATCTTAATCAGTCGTTGAACCCACACACTATTTTAACATTCAACTTTGATTTGAAACAGAGGCATGCTTTGAAAAAATTTTATGCTTGGAATGGTTTTGAAGAAGCGATAACAGCTAGAAAGATAAGCAAAGAGATAAAAAATTTATCCAATGTAGCCTAATACTAACTGATATGACAGAGTTAGCTGCAACAATGAACTACTGTCGTTAAAAATTGTTTTCCCATCTCAACTGCTACTTAAATGGAACGTTCCTTTTTTAATTTCTTTGAAAAAAATGTAAGGTTCCATTTAAGTAGTAGATAACAAGTATTCTCTTTTTAACGACTGTCAAACAATCGGTGCTGCTCTAAAAATGAATTGAAGATTGAAAATTCATGTTAATCCTACTGTGAATTTCAAATCTCTTCTTTGAATCACTTGTTGGAGATTGATTTCAGAGTAAATTTTATCGTATTACCGATATCAAATCGAATGTTTTAATCGCTTGCATAACTTCAAAGGCGCTTCTGCTTGGAAAATGAGTTGAACTTCATCAATAAATGCTTTGATTTCATGATTATGAAAAAAAACATTATTCAACATCATATAATCGTGTAAATGAAAGTATTCAGACAAAACTATTAATGAACTATTAAAACTATTCCATTAATGGAGAATTTGAAACTGAAATGTTAATTCTCCGTAGTGAAATGACTTCTCCAGTACCCCGATGTTATCATCATATCATTACCATGTTGACTTGTAATATTATGAGGATGTTGCATAATTTTCAAACTGAGTTCAAGCACAGTTGTGTAATAATTCATCATCCCACATGAATGCGATTTTTCTAAAGAGGAGAAATTTCACAAATTAGATCGGTGGGATTGAGAGTTTGGCGCGTCACTATCAAACAAATTATTTCATACGCGGAAAGCCATTCATAACTGGAAAGTTATCGCAACATGCATAGCGTAATGAACAGTCATATCCGTTATTTTTACGCTCTTGTGCATAAGTAGAATTATACAGAACGACGCTGATATGAACAGGTTTCAATGGATTGGCGTAGTCATACGTGGCGCAATTTTGAGGCAAGTTTTCCTGTTGCCAACATTCACTTTTAGGCTGCGGTGAATCTGCAGATTCTAATCTCGGGCCGAAAAGTTTGAAGGCAAACTGCAAGACAAGAGGTGTTAACTCGTTTTCAACTTAGCTTACTCCAATATCATGCCTCGGCACTTAGAAAGAGATGCTTTCCGCTCAACTTTTTATGACTGAAAGTTGGAATAAACACAGTTTGCCGCCTCTAAATGTTCCATTTAATTAATCTATCTGATTACCGGCAAACTTGCTCACAGCTAATTTCTAACAAGTTTCTTACTTATTATAATACTTGGAATATTATTTTCAGACAAGAGACGTTCAAAGACCTCAGTAGACTCACGGGGGTCTGATCTGAGAAATAAACAGGATAAAAACCGAAAAATATATTTTATCTTTGAAAGATATTCGAAAATATTGCGAAATTCCAAGAATGGAATTATGTTTCTACAATCAAATTTAGAAGTGAAGTGAGTTGATTCAATTCAATTATAAACTACAGCAGATAGGAAGAGCTGACGTCTTACCAAATCTAATTACTTCTCAATATCATAACTGTAGAGATTCGAACTTAAAGATTACAATATATCTCCAAAATATCTTAGGTCTTGGGCATTCACAATTCAGATTGGATACTTGATAACTATGCGCTACTATTATGGATACTATTCAATACTTGATTTCAACCAAAAAATATATAAGCTTTTCCATGAATAATGGTATCTATTTAGCTTTTCTTCTGCTGTATTATAATAATGTATTCTCAGGTGAAATGCTTGCTGTTTTTTATAGTAGGCCAATTTCTTCATAGTGGATTTATAATTATAATTGAGTTTGTGAATTTGTATAAGTTTCTAGATTTCCATCTCATGATGAAATAGGTCCGTTCCCATCACGGAAAAAGTATTGTGTGTATTGTTGGATTACATGGAAAAAGTATTGTCTTATGCTGTGCTCTCTGCTACTCTATAAATCCCATATTAAAAAAATTACATTGATCGCAGGTAATTTTGATTTCCAACAGATTTCAGTTCATTAATTAACGTATTAATTTCATAAAAAGATTCTTATAGGTTTCTATTGGTGGAGAAAATCTTGGAATATGATTAAATTCCACTTCGTCTTGTTTTATCCACTCATTTTTCTCCTATAACAACAAAATCCATACCAAGATGAAGGTTTGAATAGCCCTGCAATAATAATTATCCCCAACTGAAGAGGTAATAATTGAGGTATTGTATACTCACTTCTCTAACACTTATATTTAGTAAAATTAAACTGAGGCCTAGAAGACCTATCTTAACGAAAATGTTATCTTACCTAAATTCAACTTATAACGGAACTATAAATCAGCTTTCAAACTTTTTATCCACTTTTCAACCGACTATTTTTAAACTATTTCCCAAACTTTTCACCCTCTCTTCAGCCTTCCATTTTCAAACTTCGTTCCACAATTATCACCCACTCTCCGGTCTACTATTTCCAAAAATTTTGTCAAACTACTTTCTATAGTTTTCACTTTCAACCCACTCTATAGCCTACTATTTTCAAAATTTTCCAGACTACTTTCCAAACTTTTTACCCACACTTCAGTCTACTATTTTCAAACTTTTAGCCAACTTGATTTCAAAATTCGTAGAAGCTTTTCAAAAAAATATCGAATCGAAAAAACTTTTCTACTTCATGAAGAACTGTATTATTCATTATTGTTTACTATTGGATAAAATAAATTACCTTGAGTCAAACTTGGTGCCATCATGCAGCGTTCCAGTGTAGTGCATGGTGAGCATATCGCCCGACTTGCTTTTACTGTTGCACACTTCGGGCACATACTCGACGACGGTTTTCAGCCCGTTGGCGGCTGTGTTGGTGTGTGGTGTGGTCGACTGCGCAGCTGCATCGGGAGCAGCTTGCTGCTGAGCGGTAGTCGCCGCAGCTAGAAACGCGAACGCGCAAACCAATAATCGACAACAGGACATTACGGCAAGCGAACAGGGAACCAACTGACGGATCGGCGCGACGCGATCTTTCTCGGAATGTTCCCCCACTCATCTCACTTCCACACCCCTCCACACCATCCCTCCCAGGCACAGCATCTCTTCCACGTGGCCTGCCGTCATAACAACAAACGTCCCCACTGCTCCTGCCAGTCCGTCCACTCTAGATGTAACTTTCTACTCGGAGTCACTCGTATAATATCGGGTGGTAAGACTTATTTCAACTCGGACGTTACATCAAATTGAGTATAAATCTGGTGACGTGGTGTGTAGTGTAGAGTCTGTCCAAGATAAGAAGACTCTGGCAGTATAGAAAAATGACTCCAGCTCGGTCAATATTGGTTCAAAAATTATAAATTTGGTCTCTAGTTGTAGGAAACGTTCTAATCTACAAATTGAGACCAGATTTATAATTTTTTAACCAATATTGATCGAGCTGCATTTTCCCATCTTTCCAGAATGTATTCTTTGCTTGGACAGACTGTACTGTGGAGATGCCTTTGCGAACGCGGAAATTGCTGTTTTTGTCGGTGCTGTAGGTCGCGTATTTATTTGATTGGCAAACAGTCGCTAATGATCTGTGATGGGAGAAATGGAAAAGTTTTATTCGCTTATGAGCTACGATATCTGACAAGAACATTGAGCTACCAATATTGAGTTACCAATACAATGATTGTTGAAAAACATGAGATGTTTTCAACATCTTTGACTGGATAAAATATGGGGGAGGTAGAATATGAAGTACTGTATATTTATAAGTATAATGGATATGGATAGAAACTTGAGATTATGAGTGATGCTTTCTGTTTTATTTTGCAAAGTTTAATTTTTGTGAGAGCTCTCTATAAGCAGCTCGAATAACGTTTATACCTCCTCGTTTACTATCTGCCTTTAGCGGGATAATTAAATTTAGCGAAAATAATGATGAAAAATTTTTTGATACGTTATTTCCTTGGTTCAAGCACTCCTAATTTTACTGAATACTGTACAAGAAATTTTTGGTAGCTTGTTGGAGTAAGTGATAACGTACCGGTCTGATAACCAGTGACCGGGGAACAATTCTCCGTCAGCACAATCACATAGATAGCCTACCCATAGATACGGATACGGTATTTCGGAGGAGACGATAAGCCGTCGGTCCCGACAACCTAAAAAGTATTCGTCATCCCTCATCGCCATCATCACCCATCTCAAACGGATACGGTAATGATATTACCCTCGCACAAACCTGAGAACACGTGCAGGCTTCACCCTCATAAAGAAACTGATAACGATTTATGGTACTTTCACTGATTAATTTGATTTTCATCTAATCGTAAAGACGGAGATATAAATGGATGAAGAACTCCACAAAGCACAACATTATTACCATTACTATCAACATAATCATCATCATCATCATCATCATCCTCCTCCTCCTCCTCCTCCTCCTCCTCCTCCAACTCCTCCTCTCATCCTCCAACTCATCATCATCATCCTCCTCCTCCTCCTCCTCCTCCTCCAACTCGTCATCATCATCATCCTCCTCCTCCTCCTCGTCATCATCATCATCATCATCATCGTCGTCGTAAGACCCCTTCAAGGAATGGGACCGTGGTGTCTGTGTGTATTGCTTCAAAATTGCCCGAAAATACGAGTTCCATGACGTGATGATACTGATGCTCTGGTCGCACTTAATTGAAATTCAGTTCTCGTCCGGGCAGAGCTCAAAGATATAATTTCGACTGAAAATCGATCAATCAGACCATCTCCCAGTAATAAGGGTTGATGCTGTGTGTCTTACTGAAATTGCTGAGTCAATCTGTCAATGTACGTCCTATTACGTGACGCACTGAACTACTATTCAGTCTTCAGATTATGATTGTGTTACATTGGTCCTCCCTATCAGCTTAGGAAGTGCTATTCAACCTTCTGAACATCACAATATACAAGAAAAATTATACAGCACTAAAGAAGTGAGTGATTCTGAGAATGACATAGAATGTAGGCTATGACAGTTGTTATTGTGTTCCAGTGAAATCATGAGCCAATTAACTGTGAAATGAATAAGTAATGCAATAAATTTTACACTTTTATCAGAGATGTTGTGGAACTGATTCGTAATAACTGAACTAGAGTAATACAATATTTGAAATTCATAAATGCAATAAGGTATAGTACATAAATGAACTTTTAATGGTTTAAAAATTATTTTCATGAATTTCTATCATTATATTTTATTAGCATGAAGAGACATAGTATATCTCTTGTGAAACTTCATTTGAAAATTCACGATAAAATTTATTTGCTTGAAAGGCCTACCTTGATTTGAGACAATCAAAGAATATGTCAGAATTATAGCAACTGAGATAATTATTTATGTCGAAAAAAGGAGAGAAGGATGAAAATAAATATGGCAAACATAATATAGTAAACAGAAAATAAGGATATTTATTTCTAGAGTAATAAACTTTTGAATGGAATTGCTAATATTATTGTGTTAGTGAAGAATGAATGACTAGATTGATTAATATCTGTCTACCTATCTACCAATATGATGGTTTGTGTTTATCGAGATCTCTATCCTTCGAAAAAGTCCAATTTAGAGAATTTCATAAACGACTTGGAAATCGTATTTTTCGGAGGTTATGAATTAATTTTATCACATCAACAATGAAAACGATGATCTTAGTAGAGTCTTAGAGCTTTAGCTTTTCAATTTAATAATTTTCGAAAGTTGCCTCCAGTATATTATCAACTCAAAACAATGATCTCCAGTTTGAACAAATAATTGCTGTCTGAACAATTCTGTGAATAATTCGCACGAAACTTTATTTTGCCACGCTCTCTGGAATCAGTCAGTACGCGATAATAATTTCAAGATCGCTAAACTTTCGCAGCAGTTTAATTGAACGCCGATCTTCGAAGCTAACTGCCAAAGTTGAGCACTGGCTATTGTAGTAGCACTGGCAAATTATTATATAAATATACAGTCTATCATCAGCTTCTCATTAAAACTTTGCTAACTTTCTCGACTCATCTCGCTACTCTCAGTTTGTTTATCTTTCTCCAACACGCCTTCGTTATCACCCGGAACTGCATGATTGTTATCAAGTTATCATTAGTCGAACGTTTTTCAGTCACAATGAGTTCAGCGCCTAGTAGGCATATTGTACAATATTCATGAAGAAATTCAATTTCAATTCATTAGAACACACAAAAGACAAAAATAAATACAATAAATTTCGAAAAACAAATATACAATAACAATGACACATTAAACAAAACACAGGCTTCATGGTTGGGTGTGCTGGAAAGAAAAGAGAAGAAATAATACCTAACCAACTATGGTTTCCCATTCAAAGCCTTTGTACTGAAGCCTACTTTGAAAGCTCTCTCTTACTCCCTCTTTATTGAAATTATAATAATCAGTAATTCTTATTCTTTTTCTTTTCCAGCTATAGTTTCGTTTTTTAAAAAATCGGCACAGATGAAGGCTTGAAAACATATTTTGATAATTTCTTTAAAATTCCAACTCTAATTCAGCACAATCTCTTATCAGATTGATAAAAATATATACATTCCAACTTGATAAATAGCATGAAACTATGAACTCCTAATTAGTTTGCTTAGTTTAGTTTGTAACATGTTATCCGAGTTGTGGTAACATAACAATTTCTCCATAAAAATTTGTTTATCCATTTATATTCATCATTCTTCTACTACTGCCATTTAGTACTACATGGATACTACAGTGTTCATACTGTTTCATAGAATAATAGAACTCCATTATAACTCTAGAATTCCTAGGATCCTCTCTGGTTATTTCAATGAGGATAATGTTGAGTACTGTTACGGTTACTACTTATAAATTATATGTAAGCTAGGCGAGCTGCCGCTTATCTACCTGTTTATGTCTACACTATCTCAGATAAGATATTTGTTGGATTTCTGTACAAAATAATTTGTACAATGCAGTTACAGAGCCTCAATCTGGATCGAGCTTTCGAGTCACGAAGAGATTTTTTATAGCCTAAGCTTACCTCATAGATTCAAACAAACCTATCAGTAGATTTAACTTAGTTATGCATAAATGTAAAACATCTCAATAGAGAATGACAAACAACATTTTCAATCTGCACAAGAACATCTTTGATGAATCACAGAAGAAAGTCGTCAGAAGAGAATGAGATATCATCTTCATTGAGATTTCAATTTGAAGCCATCATCATTAGAGAAATGATCAGGGTGTAATCAAAGTTGCATTTCGCAGATAATCAGCAATCAGGCCCACATTTAAGTAACATTTCATGTTAGAAGACAAGTGTTCTATTACGAACAAAGACGTCTCCAGTTTAGTAGTACGGTGACTTTCATTCTAGAAATTCACTTTCTTAGTTCTAGTTTGTCTACTCTTCAACCCACTTGTCTTTGGAACTTCCTTGATGCAATCATGCAATCATTAGTGAACCTGACAGGCTTATAAAAATCATTATGAACTGATGTTTTACACTGGCGGCTCGTGCCCACGAAACAGGTGAAGTGCTGTACAGTAGAAGATACGGACACTTCACCTGTTTCGTGGGTACGAGCCGCTAGTGAATTGTTTTATGGCAAATAGTATAACTTCTTTATGGAAGGGGTTTGAAGTTAGATGCAGTTTGTAGATGCAGTATTTTATTCACCCAAGCATTCTTGAATGCATAATTGATACCTAAGAGTATTTTATAAAAGTACGTAAATTCTTGAATATGAATGTAAAGTACACTTTTTGTATAATATGTACTTTGAGAATTATAATGATTCTAACATTCTGTATTGATAGATTCAATAGAAGATTATTTTGAAAAATGATTTCCTAGTCCTCAATATCTGCATAGAAACAAGTGAGAATACGGAATAAAAAACATTTTTAAAAAACGTCATTCGTAGATAAATCTTGAATCACAATGTCTTGAAAGAGTACAAGAGCAGTGAGAGAGGAATCGTTGAAAAATTTCAAACCCATTTTGTTAAAAAGATGAACAAAACAGAAGAAAATTAGCTTTTGAGAAGGAATTCAATCAATAAAGAATTATTAAGATTTTGTAAGACACATTGAAAATAATATATCTGAAGCTCATTCTTCTCCGCATAGTCTACTTCAGTTGCAGAGTCAATTCGCCAATTCAATCAGCGAATTGTTCCCAGTTTATTCCTTCAAGCCAGAGAGCGACATAATCATAAAATGTCCATTACACAACGGTTATGACGAATAGATGAATGGATTCATTGTGCAATAAACTACCAACCACAGATTTATTACTGTCATTATAATCAGTATTTTTCCATTTTTCACCGTTAAAAGCATTGGCTGCCAGAATCAAACCAAACCTGTCACTAAACAAGTTAATTGATATTGTATTGTATTTTTTAAATCAACCCGTTTTCCAATTACAGTAAATTAGTTTTCAAATTAATCAATATTTATGAATGAGTATACGTCATTACATTGTAACACTGTTATCATTGTTGTAGCTTTCTTAACTGATAATAATGTTTCTTAGTTATGACGTTTAAATTCAATTGAAGAATACCTTTTGTTGGTCTTAGGGTATCCACTGACAGTTGTATTGACTGTTGGCTTTGGCTATATCCACTGACAGTTCTGACTGATAGTTCGCATTGATAGTTCGGACTGTGGCAGTCAAGAATTGTAAGTGGATGAAGAAACCGACAGTCCAAAATAGCAGCTCTGAACCGATAGGCCAACTGTTGATAGATAAGCTGTGAATGATCGAACTATCAGTACAAACTGTTAGTGGTTGTGCATGGGGACCCTTATATTAAATTTATAGCCAAGATATCGATAGAAATCAATTACAGAGAATTGACCTGACTATGACAGTAACTCTTCTTAATAATCCATTTCAAAATCCGGTGGTAGATGTATTTTTAAGTAAGTATTGTAACTTGATTCTGTGTTCAGTTTTCGTGATCAGGTATCACACTTGTGGAATACTCAACTGGTTTCATGTTGGTTACCAAACTCTAGCCTGCTCATAGTCTTTCCAATCTAACTTCAAACTTCGAGCATATTGTTTTTCCTATCTCATACGTGTTACGCCAAGTGGGAAGTTACATCAAATAGTTGGAATATTGTTGAGAGTGAAGTGTCGATTTGAATCGGATGATATGAACCGGACTCGAACGGGGAAAGTGGTGAAAGTAAAGTGACGCCGAGAGTATAGTAACGCCTATCATCAGCCTGATGCTATATTCTGTCTAAGCAAAGAATACATTTTATCAAGATGGTAAAATTACTCCAGCTCGGTCAATATTGGTTCAAAAATGATAAATTAGGTCTCGAATTGTAGATCAAAATGTTTTTCACAATTTGAGACGAAATTCATAATTGTTGAACCCATATTGACCGAGCTGAAGTCATTTTACCATCTTGCCAGAATGTCTTCTTTGCTTGAAGGGACGACTTCTGTTATGGATGCTGAATGCCTTGACCATGACGACGATCTTGATTATTATTGAAGCGAGGCAGATTATAACCAGAAAAGTGAGAGAGAAAATGGACACCAGAGAATAACTAGAAAAAAAGAGAATAACAGAGATATCAAGAAATAACAAAAGAGGAGAGAGGCAGATAGGCTATAGCCATAGAAAACTGAGAAGGTGGGAAAAGGACACCAAGAAATAACAAAAAAAGGGAAAAATAATGACAGAGACATTGAGGATTAACCTATAAAAAGAGAGAGAGAGAATAACAGAGAACCAGTCAAACGTGCTCCAGTTCTGAAGATTTTATTCCAGTTGTTTATTTTCTTCAGCTTACGGTACCTCTCTGATTCAGGTTCAGCTAAACCTTCAACAGAAGCCACATCATTATTTAACATTCTCTCAGTTTGGTTCTTATGTAATGAATGTTTTTGTCTCATGATGTGTGATTATTATCTTCTTTAATGTTATGTGTTGGTTGTTTTCTCATTAGATGTGTTGGTGCTCCTAGAAATTATTTATTTGAAAATTGAAATAAAAACGCATAGAGTGAATGCATTTTTTTCTATTTACTATACTTGTTTTTTATTACATTATTTTATTCTCTGTCTGTGATCTTGTTGAATTTAATTGATACAGTAAATGAGTGAAATGCATTGTATTAGATTGTTACTGTTAGAAATTATTGTAAATTTTACTCTTTATACATATTTGTTACTATTGTTTCATTGTTAATACAGTATAATTGTTATAATTGGAACATTGATTGGTCGATATGAGTTTGATTTGGTTAATTAGTTTGTATCGGCCAGTTGCCAAAAAAATCCAATTGAATTAATCACCGTAAAATAATGTCATCTAACGGAACCAATGTAAAGAGAAATAACCGGAAGTCAATGAAATGACGCCTTGTTATGGCGGTAGCTTCAATTGAATATTGTGTTTAACTAGCCGTTCATGTTTTTCTTTGTGTAAAATAATAATAATAAATTTACTGTGGAGCATTGTATTGTTCAGTTTGTATTCGACGGGTTACAGGCTGTTTTGTGGATTGCGATGAATTTAAAATAAAATATCCACGATAAATGGAAATA
The DNA here is from genome assembly GCA_017141385.1 of Sogatella furcifera. Classification (NCBI taxonomy): domain Eukaryota; kingdom Metazoa; phylum Arthropoda; class Insecta; order Hemiptera; family Delphacidae; genus Sogatella; species Sogatella furcifera. Next base: position 10,486,278 of record CM029551.1, on the reverse strand, counting down.
ATAATCTATATCTATAAAAGCGAAATGGCACTGACTGACTGATTCATTCATTCATTCATCACCAGAACTGAAAATCCACTGAACCGAATGCGTTCAAATCTGGTGGGCATGTTCAGTTGGACGTTTAGACGTGCGCTAAGAAAGGATTTTAGAAACTTTATAAGGATACGCCAAATATTCGAGGTTTTCTTTAGTTTTTCAGCGTTTTCCTATTTTTTTCGAGAACCAATCGGCAGAAAATTTGTAGAGAGGTTCGTCTAAGGTCTAGAAATGTTGTGTTAAAATATTTTTGAAATCCGTTCAAGAGTACGCCAGTAATCACTTTTTCAAAATTGTAAATGTATTGCGGGTTGCATATCTTCCGCCTTAATACGACCAATCCTCACTATTTACAGTGAGTTCAGCAAGATAATAGGTGAACTAATTTGGAAGATATTGAATCAAGTTTCAAACTATGTCCGATATACTTCCCAAAGTTACGCTCAATATTAGCGTTGTACTATATTATTCGGAATTTTCGGAGTTTTTCTTAGATTTTTCGTGATAAAATTGGCAGAATATTTTGAAATTTGGTAAACAGGTCCAGATTAGATCTAGAAATGCTGTGTTCAATAAATTTCGAATCCCTTTTGAACGGAATTTGCAGGCGAGCGAAGCGAACCTGTTTGTCTCAGCTGACACTGACTAAGGATTTGAGATACTTACACTGCCGATATGTCGGGGGTCAAGCCCCCTGGAGCCCCCTGGCTAGGCGGAGAAGGAGAGCGAAGTAAGCCAGCCGCCTAGTTATACTTAAATGAAAATATCCACGATTTTCCATTTTCTTCTACTGCATTGTAATAATTAAGCACAGTGATTTTTCTATTAGTATTGTCTGTATAAGAGGTTCCCACGCTTTTTGTAAACATTTTTCCATTCTTGAAGAAACTAATACTTTACTTATCAAAAACCAACTTAAAAACTAATTTTATAGATTTAAATCGCTAAATTCTTATTTCTATTCTTTACGTAAGGATTCGTTGAAGATTGGAATTCCCATTGTTCCAGTTGCACTGCTGAAGATTAAGTAACATAATATCATAGTTTAGTTACATTTGTTGCTTCAAAAGTTCAGTTCGTTGCAAGTTACAGTTCTTCAGAAACGATGATACGTTATAAAAGAACGGTCAGTCACCTATGGAACTGTATCATGCCCACGCTACCTCAATGTTGTTTACTACGTTCTCCACAACAATACTACTTTCACAGTACCATATTGCAATTTCTAATTCTGAATTATTTATTGCAACTTGGAGATTTATCACTTCCACAAGTTGTTTTCAAGTAGCTTTGCGATGACTAATATTGTCCATAGTATAATATTGGCTCAAGTATGCCAACAGGAAGTAAGCGATTCAAAATTAGCGGAAATCTACCACAAGATTTACTTGTAGAACCACTTTTGGAAAGTGAAATTTCTTTAGAGAACTTGGAACGGTTGCACCAAGCAGTCCCACAGCAGGAACTGGTCGGATATAGTCTGTTCAAGCAAAGAAGACTCTCTGGCAAGATGGGAGAATGACTCCAGCTTGGTCAATTTGTTCAAGAATTATAAATGTGGTCTTAATAGTAGATCAAATTGTTTCCTACAATTCGAGATCAATTTTTTCATTTTTGAACCAATATATTGACTGAGCTTGAGTCATTTTCCCATCTTGCCAGAGGGTCTTCTTTGCTTGTACAGACTATATGAGTTGTTACATCAGTGTGTGGAAGTAATACAGGATCTTGTAAGTTGACCTTTGGGGCCGTCCTTGGTAAAGAAATGCCCCTGATCTATTCTTTCCGATGAGATACTTTCTCGTTCCAAATTATGTTCTCTTGTGGCAATATTCCATTCTCTACTTTTCCTCTCTCTTCAAGTTTACAAGCGGTATAGTAACAGAGAGATACCGTACCTAATAGTACTTCTTGAGCATTCTTGATTCGCCTTTTGTTTGTTTCCTGTGCAAACTTGAACAATTATTATGTTCTAATGGGATTTCACACTTTTTATTGTTTTATTCTTCTCTTTCTTGATCTCCTGTTCTTCTTCTGAGTTGCTGTTTGTTTTCTGTAATGTATTTATTGTGTTAAACATAAATTTATCATAGCATTTTGAAATAATTATAAGGAAGAGGAAATGACTTTCTTTTTTGTGGAACTAAACTATACACGATCCCCAGAGCGATTTCGTAGAGTTGAACTACTTTGAACACCTACAATATTAATTATTATTGTTACAACACCTGCATCTTAGTTTTCATCTAACTTAATAAATATATAGCAATTTATACCAGTTTGAAGTGTTCTCCAACTCAAACCAGATTTTTTCTTAAAGAGATGTCATTAATTCATAAAATAATACGGTATGAGAAAATTTCAAAGGATTTTGAACAATAATTTGAAATAGAGTCTCATCTTTGAAAATAGGTGACATCATCACAATTAGTACTTGTTACAATCACCACAGTTCAAAAAGAATTTGAATTTTAAAAATTTTACAAATATAACCTTTTACAGACTATTGATTGTACCAGAGAGTTTCAGGTACTATACTATTTATAGCAAACAATCAACTAATCAACTTCTGGTTCATTGCTGAAACAAGCTCTCACAACTCATCACAACTGGAGTCCATCGAAAACCAGAAAATTTTGAAACCAAAAAAGTAGAACCAAACAGGAATATCCAGTGGCATGTTTTTTTTATCATTCTTCGATACCTTATTCTCGATTCTATTTCAGGATATAAAATATACCTATATCCTAAAGTGCCCTGTACACGGGGATTGTAGTGTCGGCCAGTTGAATATCTGTAGCCAATCACAGCCTTTGTCTTGGTATTGAGTCAAACAACAACAACTGTGATTGGCTACAATATTCACCTGGCCGACACTACAATCCCGAGTACAGGGCGCTTGACAAACAGGATAAATTAATATGTTTCACCATAGCTGTCATCAAAGCCATTGTGGATTGTAATGAGAGAACTGAGTTCTAGAGAAGAGTTGTGAAGCCTAAATAATCTGAACTTTCTGTAATGAGAGTAGCCCAGATTGTCGACCCATTCTAATGAGGGAACCTTATGCAGGCTAATATTTCAACAAAACATGTTGGCCCGAATATGTACTATAGTGGACATGTACCGGAAAAAGTTTTAAACCATTGTCCACTTAATATCGACATGAAATTGACATGATGAGGGTCGGGCGAAAGTAAAGTACTGTAGGTATAGTCTGTCCAAGCAAAGTAGGCATTCTGGCAATATGGGAAAATTACTCCAGCTCGGTTAATATTGATTCAAAAATCATGAATTTAGTCTTAAATTTTACATCAAAGTTCCTCCAACAATTTGAGAACAAAATTTTTAATCTTTGAAACCATATTGACGTAGCTGTAGTCATTTTCCCATCTTGCCAGAATGTCTCCTTTGCTTCAACAGACTATACCGATGTTAAGTAGAAAGCTGCTGTTGCTGCAATGCTCGCGCACTTTCTAGACTTCTGCTTTATAATCGTATAATGTTTATGGCTTAGATTGACCTTTTAGTTGATTTATTCGGCTATGACCAAGCACGCGTGATATGAATATTCATTATGGTTTTATTTTCGGCCTACTATTCATGCTGGCGCAGGTGCTAACTTGCTCAGCACATAAACTTTCTGTTTCATAAGATGATTTCCTGGAGTCATTAGCAGTTGAATTGGAATTTCGGCTTAGCTGAAGCTTGTCCATTGAATTGAATGAACTTATCACAATTGACCATAGAGCAATAATATTATTTACGTAAGGAATAATAATATTACTTATATCACTCATCTATGATTTGACTTGGATAGTTTCAGATTTTTGCACTAATCATTAGTGCCTAGTTGATGAGAGCTCCAAGACTACCTTCATCGTTAAACAAAGATACGATTACTCAAGAGATGGTACAAAATATGATTAAATAGAATATAGAATAAAATGACTTCTTTATTTTGATGACGTGGCGAAGTTTGGACGGTAATGTCCACTCTACCACTTATAATAAGAGATAGTGTCTTAAATAAATATGTCTAAATAAGAGATAAGTCTAAAACTTGCATACAAAAATTGAACAAGAATGAAACTCATTCATACAAGTCATTCCAATTTGATTGTTTAATTTTCATCCATGAAAAAATTGTTTTAATTGCTTTTTAATGAATAAATACAAAGTGTATGAAAGTTTTTCTATGAATATTCTTGTTGGATGAAGAACAGTATTTTATTTATTTCTTTATTCATTCATTGATATCATTACACAAATTATTATAATAATACTAGCTGGCATTCAGTAGGGGTTTGAGATTTATTGAGCACAGCATTTCTACACCTAATCTGGACCTGTTTACCTAATTTTCTGCCTGTAACATTTTCTGCCAATTTGTTCTAGAAAAATCTAAGAAAAACTCCGAAAATTCAAAAAAATAGTAGAACGCTAATATTAAGCGTAACCTTGGGAAGTATATCGGACATAGTTTGAAACTTGATTCAATATCTTCCAAATTAATTCATCTATAATCCCGCTGAACCATTCAATTTACAGTTAGGATTGGTCGTATCAAGGCGGAAGATATGCAACCCGCAACACATCTACAATTTTGAAACCCTGATTACTGGCGTAATCTTGAACGGATTGCAAAAATATTTCAACACAAAATTTCTAGACCTCATTTGAACCTGCCCACCAAAAGTATTTGGCGTATCCTTGAAAAGTTTTTAAAACCCTTTCTTAGCGCGCGCCTAACCGTCCAACTGAACATGCCTGCCAAATTTGAACGCATCGTTTCAGTGGATTTTTAGTTCTGGTGAAGAATGAATCAGTCAGTCAGTCAGTACCATTTCGCTTATATAGATATAGATTATTATATTATAACCCGGCAAGGAAAACTAGGCTGAGCCTGTACTATTTTTTCCCTGAATTTTGATAAATATAATATTTCCGAAACAAGATTATGTACAATATCGTAACACTTCACTCTAAAATTTTTCGTCCAAGAAAATCTTACAAAAAAATTAGGATTTAGAATAAAAGGATAAGAAACCCAATAAATTAGTTCACTGAAAATATCACTTTCAAATTCATCAAAGTATTAATTTACTGGAATCCTCTAGGATCCTCCCCCAACATCTGATATTAATAGCCTACACGTGAACTTCCTCAAAACTGACAACCAAAAGTGGTGGTCCTAATAATGTTCAATTTGATTCAAGTTGATCTCTCAGGATTGAATAGCAAAGTTTTCACAACCCCTCCACTTGATGCAGTGATAAAGATGAATCTACCATTTCCTGTCGGTAACGAGGGAAGTTATTTCTAAAGGTAACTTACTTGTAATTCTGCGACATATTATTCTCTGAAGATATTTGGTTCAGTGCTTTGATCAGCGGAAGGCTATGAAAGTCCGCTTTAAAAATTTGAGCAGACTTCCAAGCATTTCACCCTATGCCCTATAATGAAGATTCTGTCATCCTTCATAGTTATTAAAAAATTTAAATTTTTAAGAACAATAATTTTCATTCTGTGATTATATGGGCTAATGATGGTGATACTCATTCTACTTCTAGCGATGATGTATAGTATAAACAATAATATTTATATTATTTATTATATATTATAATTATAAATATTTAATTATTTATAAAATTATTAAATATGTATTTTATAATTATTTAATATATTATTCATAATATTCTGACTGACCTGAACAATAATACAATTACTGGGAATATTCAGAGAAGAAATGCGTACCAAATCATACCAAATGCGTACAATCGAATAAAAATATTGTATGGATGAGAAAATTAGCATTATTATAGTTCCATTCTCACTTTTTATCACTCATAGACTGCACTTCTATTCTATTATTTTTCTATTCTATTTGTGGATTGTTAATTTCAGATTTTAAGTGGACAACACTCATAATTTAGTTGAGTTGAAAAATAATTGAGTTGATTGAAGATTGATTATTGGTATTTTAATATTTACAGATGTATTCCATCACTTTGAACAATGTTTCATTTGAAATTCAATGTAACTGTCACTTGCTCACTTGTAATTTACATTGAAACAGAAAAAAGTCTTGTCGTCGAATTTCTTGTAAGAACACAAACAATCAATTTTTCAGCAGTGCATTAAGGCAGATAAGTTCGAGAATTATTCAAAAGCACTTAGCTAAATGCCTAGGACACATCTCAAACGCTTCTAAAGTATTTCTTTCTCACAATCTTCTGAATTTTACACTGCTTTTCTCAAGTCTCTTATTATTGGCTAAATCCGCTTGGGCTGGACGGATGATAACGAACAGATTCAAGGGAAACAAAGTCAGCCCTGTCAGGTAGTTATGTAGGCTTATATTTACGGTATTTAATAATACTATTAACAAATGGATATTTTAAACATTTTCTATATGTTCTTAATTTATTTCTCTTCCATACTAACATACTCATGTATTCTTTTATATAGTTATACTCATGTACAGTAGGCTATTCTTCTCTATATAGTAATACGGTACCTAATTGGATAGTCTAACTTTGGAAAAATGCATTCTATAAAAATCATTTGCTACAAGTTTTATACAGAGAATAATAGTATTGATGACACTTGAATTTATTCTCATTCTGATCCATTTGTGGAGCATGAATCTTATTATATAACTATAGTGCAATTCGAACATAAAAATTTGTCACATTAAAAACAGAATATTTCTAACAAATAAATGAAGAGTCTAATATTGTAGACACAGTATTAGAATCCTAGCTCCTAGTTTTCTTATGAAAATATTATGAAAGAATTGAAGTATATTCAACTTATTGAAAGCTGTTTCTAAGACATCCCAGAGATCGGGTTTCTCAGTAGCCTAAAGTACAAATGCTTCATCATTCGTCCTTGGAAAAAGGAATTAATGATAGTTTTATAGATTTCTTAATAATTTAGGCTATTGAAAGACTGGAACCGTATTTCATATTCTCAACAAACACATTTAAATAAATTAAAGCGTCAAAAAAGCATTCTGTGATAGTACTCTAATTCAGTTTAGAGAAACTAATTCCTTATCATCATCAGTTGCTACTACCACTCTGAAATGTTCATGTTGGAATTATTCAATGTTACTTCACAAATCACTTGATGGTTGAATCTTTGAAATGTTGCATCATCTTAAAATTCCATTTTATAATGGAAAACCTTCATCAATCAGCTCACCTCAAAAATCTTTTCACTAGTTAAGTAGTAATGGTACTCTGTCTGTTCAACTGCTATCATCATCATCATCATCATAATCATCATCATCATCATCTCCTAATGCCTTAAAAATAATGAGAGCTTGGGGGAATGGGGAATATCGTATTGTAATTAATTATATCTTAATTATGAAAGATCTAAGATGTTTTCTCAAATCGACATTATTTCTAATACAATTAAAAATTGAAAATTAAACAGAAAAAAGTTTTCATGTGTACTCAATCAATATTCAACCAACAAATTTGATCATTTCTCAATTTTGTTAGTGGCATAATTTATTTAACTTGATCAAAGTGGCTCAGACACCGATATGTATTCAATATTTGCTAGACCAATAAATGCACCTGTCGTTTTGGAAGTGGGTCCCTCTATGATTATATTGTACTCGTATCACTGGTTTGTTCGTTCGAGCTGAGAAGACACTTAGTGACAATGTAAAATGTATGTTGACGGCGTGTCTTCTCAGCTTGAACGAACGATATAGGTACCATGTACCCAGGCAGCCTGCACCTAATGTGAAAGCGCATCTCTATTACAGTCTGTCCTAGCAAAGAAGACATTCTTGCAAGATGAGAAAATGACTCCAGCTCGGCCAATATTGGTTTAAAAATTAAGAATTTGGTCTCAAATTGTAAAAAAACATTCTGATCTACATTTTGAGACCAAATTTATAATTTTCAAACCAATATTGACCTAGCTGGAGTCTTTTTTCCATCTTGTCAGAATGTCTTCATTACTTGGACAGACTACAAGAGCTGCCTGGCTTAATCACATTATATCCACTACACGATGAACACATTAGAAATTGGAAGCTCTCTGCTATATGCGCCTTTCACATCACTTTTATCTTTCCAAACTCAATTGCTCCCCCCATACACTTCTCCTAATTATGATTTTAAAATGTCATTTTATGTCACCTTCTGAACTTTTCACTTTTCTGATATTTTTCAATACCAGATATTCACTTTTTGAGTAGTTGTGGAGGTGATCAGGGGCGAACCCAGGAATTAATTTCGGTGGGGGATTTGAAAAAATCAGAGGGGAACCCAGGGAAACCCATCCACCGGGGAGGGGGGGGTCTGTTTGTTGTTGCTGCCTTGAAATATCTATAGTGACCTAAGTATTTATAATAGCCTTCTCTAAACAAACATTATCACATCATTTGACCAAGTAAACTAAGTTGAATGAATAAATTTACCGTGTAAATATGTTTTCTTTTTGAAAGGATAGTACATAGTAATAATGAAGATTTTATTTACCAATTACTATTGTAGATGAATTGATTGTAACAAGTGCTTTTGGTCTCGTTCAGTCGTTATATATTGTTGATCAAACATTGTTGATCAAATTTTTGATCAAATATTGTTGTGCAAATTGATGATCAAATATTGTTGATCAAATTTTTGATCAAATATTGGTGATCAAATTGTTGATCAAATTGTTGATCAAATATTGTTGATCAAATTGTTGATCAAGTTGTTGATCAAATATTGTTGATTGAATTGTTGATCTAATTGTTGATCAAATATTGTTGATGAAATATTGGTGATCGAATTGTTGATCAAGTTGTTGATTGAATTGTTGATCAAATTTTTTATCAAATATTGTTGATCAAAGTTTTGATCAAATATTGTTGATCAAATTGTTGATTAAATATTGTTGATCGAACTGTTGATCAAATTTTTGATCGAATATTGTTGATAAAAATGTTGATCAAATATTGTTGATCGAATTGTTGATCAAATATTGTTGATCAAATTTTTGATCAAATATTGTTGATCAAACAATAACAATTTGATCAACAATATTTGATCAAACATTTGATCGACAATATTTGATCAACAATATTTTATGAAAAATTTTATCAATAATTTGTTGATCAAATATTGTTGATCAAATTGTTGACCAAATATTGTTGATCGAATTGTTGATCAAATTTTTGATCAAATATTGTTGATCAAATTGTGATCAATTGTTGAAAAGTAGTTGAATAATGAAAAATTTATTCATAAATTATTGTAGATTAATTTATTGTAACACGAGCTACTGGTGTCTTGTAGATGTTGTAAATTGAGAAAATTGTTGAATTGTACATGTTGCACCAATCTTCAACATTTTATTAGGGAGAATATTCTTGTTGCATTCATTTAAACAAGAAATGAAATATTTGGGCTTGCGATGTTTGGTTTCAGTTTTATTCCATTTCTTTCTCCAAAGGGATACCCCCGTAAGATGAGGGAAAATTTTTTCAAAAAAGCACCATAAAACTATATTTTTCGAAGTTGTTATTAAAAATGTTTGCAAAGAGAATTCTTTTTAGTGTAGGATAGGTTCCAATTTCGGGGGGGGGATATATACCCTCAATCCCCCCCTGGGTTCGCCCCTGGAGGTGATATTGTGGAAGTTATCCATATTAAATGAAAAGACAAGATGTTGTCAAACCACTGACTTATTAAAAAATTGATTACCAGAGATTGATAATGGTATAACAACCTAAACCGGTATCTCGATGTTTTAATAAACTAGTGGTTTGATAACATCTTGTCTTTTCATTTAACCAGATATTCAAATAATATCCGAAAAATTACACATTTCTATCACTTGTTGTGAAAAATTAACTGAAGGAATGGTTGTACTCAATAACTACGGAGTAAAAGTTTTGCTTGTACAACAATAACTTTGAAATCAATAATTATTGTAAAATCATTTTTATATTTTTTTCTATCGATTGTATGACAATTATCAATTTGGTATGAACTTACCATTTATGACAAATGAAGAACATATATATTAATTTGTATATGAACTCATGAAATAGTTGTACATAATAACTGTTCGGAACCCACCTAAAGTAGTAGGTCCACTCATCTCTCATCATCATTCTTTCCATTACCCACGCACAAAGGGTTTTATCAATACCAATTAATAAACATTTAGTTGAAGTTCTTGAAATAGGTGGAAAAGAGTAGTGAACTGGCTCATTATATAGAAATATATTATACTATATTATATAGTAACTCATATGTATTATTATAGGAATGTTTTTGTAAACTCTGTATATGATTACTTGAACATTGAATACTATAACAAGAGTAGCAAGTGCTTAAATCAATTTTTTTTTAAAGCAAGTGCTTAAATCAAGACAAGAGTCTGACTATCACATCGAAATTGGTCCCTTTATAGAGTGTGTATAGATGTATTCCTTGCTATAGATTATATAGCTACCTAGACGACATAAATTACTCTAAGTGCCTCTATTTCGAATGGTCAATGGCTCCGTTTATATAATTTGGAACAGATGTATTATCTTGCAGGGGTTGAGAATCAGGATTGTTGATTTATCAAGTAATCAATGGATGACACAAGTTCAGGCTATACTTTCCCCAACTTCCTCCTCAAGTATAAGTTTCAAATAATACACTTCATGACCAATGGTCTTCAAAAACCATATTAATTTATTAATGCCTACTCTTCATTTTTAATAGTCAAGCCTGCTTTCTACATTGGTGTATTGAATCATATACCGAGCCTCATGTTTTGAAATTTATCTCTAAGATGAAAAAGTGTTAAATATTCAAGATCATAATCAACATGTATTATTATATGGACAAATTCCAAAACATGAAGCTACATACGCTCAAACAAAGAAAGAACTTGAAAAAATACTAATTGAATGGAAAAATAAGAATAATCATGCCTATAGAGACTGTATAATCAGTATAATACAATAATAATAATACTGTGTATAATACAGTCTCTATAATCATGGTTATATCAAGACAAAATTAATAGTACGGTAATCAATAATCTCAGAATAAAAAACATTCACACTGAATGATAATACGATTTACGAAGAATTCTCTTATTGTTATTGAATAAGATCAATAATACATTTATGATTTACAAAATACAAAGTTCTCACTTGTTAACTGAATCATGTTGTCATTTTTTAGTATTACTCTCAAATAGCATGGAACAGATCCATTTCAGGAATTAAATCCGTCTTCATATGTTGCCTTCATTGCTTTCCCATATTTTTGGTCCATTGAAAAAAAATATGGTCCAGTTAGTGACATGACATAGATACGGTAGCGTATGTAACGAGTACATCATCATTATTTATTCTCAATTTTTGTCCAAAAGAGAAAAAATCCACACATTGTTTTTAATATAATATGAAGTCCGATACGAGAGTTGAATAACATTTAAAATGTGTATGGAAACTGGTGAGTGTCATTAATGAATGTAACAGATACGAACAAAAGCAGGGTTGTTCAATTTTCATTATTATATTCATCTCTCAGAGGAAATTGTAGCAGCGACGAATCAAGAGAAGAGCTGCCCTGCTTATTAAGTTAGTCATACTCTGACAAAATTCATATTATTGTGATGGTTCACATTTTGAAATTACAACTTGTAAAATGCTCACAATTGATCTGTCCAAGCAAAGAAGATATTTTGGCAAGGCAGGAAAATGACCCCAGCTCAGTCAATATTGATTTAAAAGTTATTAATTTGGTCTCAAATTGCAGGGAGCATTCTGCTCTACAATTTGAGACAAAATTTATCATTTTTAAACCAATATTGATCGAGCTGGAGTCTTTTTACCATCTTGCCAGAGGGTTTTCTTTGCTTGGACAGACAATTCAAATTGAATTTTCTCTGGTATCGGTTACACCAAATAATAGGAATAATTTGCTTCCATTCTTGAATATCTCGACACACCCACCATTCTTGACAGACTTGTCATGGAGAGAGGGAGAAAGAGAGAAGGGTGAGAGAGATTGAAATGGAGAGTGTGGAAGAGAGTGAGAATGAGTGAGAGAATGAGGAAGAGAAAGGAGAAGAGAGAGAGAGAAAGAGAAAAAGAAAGAGAAGGAGAAAAATAAAACAATTTGAAGATAAAGCAAGAGAAAGCAAGGGTATAAGTAGAATTAATGATAATTTTGCTGCGTCAAACTGTCAATTAACCAATTAACATCACGTAAGAACAGCAGGGATGGTAAGAGTATAAAATAATATTCACTTCGCAAAGTTTTACAATGAAATAATATTTTTATTCTGTTTTGAAGTTTCCGATTGGGAGTTCGCAAATTGCTTCTGTGAGGAAAAACGAGAATAGAATATAATGCTGATGCGTTTGTAGATGGGACATAACCCATTGGACCTCTCATTAATTGCTAATAAATCACCTATTGTTATTAAATTTATAATGTATCTCTTCGACCTGAATCGGCTCGACCCAGTGACTATTCAAATGTTGCATTTCTGCTGTGTAGAACGACACACACGCTACAATACACGTCAAGATTCCCGCGGGAGGAATACAGAGAAATATTATTCGGGCATTTCTGGACCCCTGGTGTCCTATTGACACCAGAAATTGGGGGGCTCAAAAAGGACCAGGGGAAAGAGGGACTGGGGGTCAAAAAAGAGAAACTGGAAAAGTCGAAATAGGATGACTGGGGGGTCGAAAAAGGGGGACTGGACTCGAAAAAGGGGGACTGGGAGTTGAAAAGTGGAGCAGGGGGTCGCAAAGGAATGAGAAGGGGTTGAAATGGACAGGGGAATTGTGAAAAGGGAGCTGGGGGTCAAAAAGGAGTTGAGGGAGTTTTGTAGAACGGGAAACAACATCGCAAGGGGATAACGAACAAAACGACGCCCAGGAGACAAAAGTCGAGTGCAGCTAACTTGTTTTCGGCTTTCAAATTGGTATAACAGAATAATTTAATGATATGAGTGTTTTGCAAACTCATGCAGTAAGTTACTCAACTTCCGATCAAGTTCACCTGTAACTGTAATTGATTTGTTCCGGACCGTTTATTATTGCTCTTTGATATACAGTAGATAGGTATTGGGACTTTGAAATGATCGATTTAAGGTAGCATTGAGCTTTACTATTAAGATAGCATTGAGCTGTTTGGTTTACCTATGGTTGTGTGAATCATTTTTTTGTTTCTAAGTTGAAAATGTTGTTTTTCCCCTATTAAGATTATGACCACATGAGCTTGTACGTTGTTAGAGATTTTGACTAATTTTTTTTGACTGTCATGACCAAGGAGGTTTCCCATTGGTCTTGACTGTCGGCTCAAGCGCTCAACGTCTATTTATTGTAAAGTTTTTGTTTTAATATCCAGGTACCTCCAAACAATATACCGTTATTATAATAAAATAAAACACAAACCTGATTTATAAGTACCTACAGTAACAGAAATTGAATCATGAGAAATACAAGAAAAAAAAACAAATAATGAAATGAATAGTTATTTCAGTGAGTTGATGAACACTAAAGGCTACAGGAAATACTCTAATACTGATGATTATACATGTAAAATTAATTTTTGTATCTCATAAATTATCACTATCTGTTCAAAAATTATTTAGATTGCCTAAGAAATAGGCTATCCCAATTTCTAAAATTTAACATGTCATGGAAAAACAGCTCATCTTTGGAAAGGTTTATACGTCCAAGCCTCCTTTTATTTGGGAGCTCATTTTGTATAGTGAACAAAGTTATTGGAATTTCGGTGAATTTCTTCAAATTTCATAGAGCCAAACACAAAAATAACACTCTAAGCACTAATCCACGATCGGATATTATTGAATTTTGAAAGAATTTAGAGCACGAAATTTTCGCATCACAATTTGCATGGACCGAGGTGAAAGGATATCATAATTCTACCATACACTAAAAAATTAACGAGTTTTTCCATTCTCATTGGATTTTAAAGTGGAGTTTAAATTTTTTGACCCAATTTGTCATCGATAAGCTTCCACCCACATCTTATCTACAGTACAGTACACGAGATTGGCGTTTGAATATAAATAGATCGTGGTAGTTACACACAGATTTTGTTCCAATTAATTTTAATCAGGGGAGATTGGCCCGAAATACACTGGGTGTGATGCTTGTACAATATTAATAAGGGCTGCCGGCGTTATTTTGAAGGGCGGCGTCTGTTTACATATCCCTCTCAACCTGATGGGCGTCACGTACAGCTTTGATTTCGGCTTAATATGATAATAACAGATTCCAACGATCACAGGTGAGTCACAAGGGAGGAGAGGTGGCAAGGTACTCACAAATAAGTGGAAACGAGAATTATTATTTCAATAAATTATTCATTATCATCAACTATGATTATTACATCGTTCGAATTGGATGTTTTCTCATTGTTATGCGTACTTGAGTTTCATTCAGGTATTATATTCTGCTTTTCAGATCTTAGTCTGGGTGCCGATGGGGTAGCCTTTTATTTGAGGTATCTTTTGTTGATTTTTTGATTGATTTTGATAGATATTTGATGTATAAAGATTTTGAATCCTAGTGATGCCAAACTGTAAAAGTTGAGCTTTTTTGTAATCAAAGATAGCGGTCAAAAAAATAAAATATCGGCATTCTAATATTCTAAAAAATTTACCTATTTTAATGGACATTTCTAATTAAGTTAAAATACAGAATCCTGCTCCACCAGTGTGACCTATAGCCTACTGTTTATTTATTTTTATTTTATTTTTGCGGATGTTGCAAAAATTTATCAATTTGTTATTCATTTAATGATTAACATAGGCCTACATAGTGGGAGAGAACACAGACCCTTAGTATTTCGAATACAATATCTTGATTAAAATATAGTCAAAATTTTTAGGTTGTTCAGTACCAAATCAACATAGGATTTTCAAAGATTAAAGAGAACGCACTGCTTGTAATAATTTGTTTTATAGTTGTGGACAGTGACTATTTACTGACTACTGTAGTAAAACAACCCTTCAAACTTCAGAGTGGACAGTAAATCATGTTTATCAACGGCTCTCTCCACTCCACTTCTCTGAACCATTATTATCATAGAAATTATTTCGAAAGTTGTCGAGTGTTTGTGTTCATCAGTTGCAGTGTTGCCACAACAGTTCAACAAGTGCTGAAAAGTGATTTGCCGTGGCAAAGCACAAGGGTGCAATAGCGTGAATTATTGCAGAGTCAGCACTGCATAACTAATTCAGCCAATAGGGTTCAGCCGCTGGCTCACCTCTTGTTCAATTACTAGAGAGGAGTCCATCAGTGCATGGTTGTGGGGGAGGAGGAGGAGGGGGTAAGTTTGGTTTGGCGCCAAGTCAATTTACAACGCAATTGATTATGCTATTACGGCAACCACATTCACTTCAAATTTATTGGTGGTTGTTTAAAACAGTTTTGATTAAACTGCAACAAATCAGATGTTAAAATTAAAAGGGGAAGATTTCGGATAATGTTAGCTATATAATGAAGAAATTTTTCTAGTAGAGATTACTTTTGACATTATTATTGAGTTAAAAATAATTTTTGATTATAGGTCTTTCCATAAGGCCCAGCACAATACAACAAAATTTCAGCTCCAAACGAGAGAGAAGGCTTCAGCATTAGAATTGGTGAGACCAACTCACAAACACAAAGAACAACAAACAACAAACTCAACAGATTGGAATATGTGCATTACATTTTGGATGTTTAGTTGTGCTGTGTCGTGTCGTGTTGCTTTGGGCCGAGTGAAACTGCAGGCTAACAATAAAAATGTTCAATAGTTATAAGTAGAATACAAACATGTGTTTGTATTTCAAATAATATTGGGAATACAAAAATGAGTTGAATTTCATGTGACGAATAATATAAATAAAATAAAATAAAATACTAGTTGAGTAGTTGTGGATGTGCTATTGTAGTAGCTATCCATATTGAATGAAAAGAAAAAATATGATCAAGACACAGATTTATTGAAAAATAATTTCATTCAATAAATACAAAATTTCAAATCATTTCCAATGATTTCATGCCACTTTTATTCCAGTTTTTCTCTTAAAGATTATTTTAATTGAAAAATGAAATTATTTCATTCAGTTCAATTCTCTGTTTTTAAATTTCTCAAAAATCATAGTTACAGAAGTATTTCAGAAGAATATTATTTTTGATGATGTTGATTATCTTCAAGCTTTATATTACTAATAATGGTATTTTTCAACCTATGAGAACTGAAATCCCAGCTATAGCCTACTTCTTCCATATTACAGTATACTCCAATCGATTGAATCTGATTAATTAAGTCAACTTATAAGACATGCAATTGGGCAGTAATAATGATTTAATGAGAAGCTGTGAAAATGGTGTGCAGGGTGTTAATGTTGTAAATATAATTGTAAAATGTCTCATCCTGTTCTATTGATATTGACAGGAAACAGCACCTAAATCATGCCACGCCTTTAACATTGTGGGACTAGGTACACTGTTGGTTAGTTTAATAGTAAAACAGTTGTTGATAGTCGGTTTACCGTTAACTGTCCATCCGAAATTCGCGTTTTGCTTCTTGTAACACCACCTTAAATAGCTAGTACAAATTGATCAATTATTATTTATTCCAGTACCTAGTTTACTAGCTCTTTTTTAACAAAATTGTGAAAATGATAGTGCAGAAAGATGAGGGAAACACGGCGAAGCCTGTTAAAAGTGATGTGACATTTTGGTATCAATTGGATAAAATTCCTGAAGGAGTGGCAGTTTCTTCTGCATCAGCAGCTATTTATCGATGCGTCAGTCACCCGCAGAGTGGAGAGTTCCTGTCCATGGGGTTAGGCGATAAGTATATCCATTGATTTCTTAAATATGTAAAATGTTCAAATGTAAAATGAACTTCACTATCATTTATAATAATCTCTATTTTAATAGAAAAAACAATCAATCAAAAACGTTCAACTTTTGCAGATAAAAAATACAAGATAATAGAAAATAATTCAATAATTTTATATACATAGGTGAATACAACAAGCTAATGCCCAAAACTGCTTCTCTATCAATTTATACAACAGTACAAAACAAGTTACAATAGATCATAAAACTTTATATCAACATTTCCCAAATGAAAAACATTTTGACTATAATTCATTCATTTCTTTCACTGTAAGAAAAATTGTAATTATATAAATGACATTAGAACTGAAAACCGAATATTAAATTGAAATTAAATAAAAATTACAATTGAAACCGCAATTCGATTTAACGATCTTCGTCGTATTTATAGCTCATTGAAAATAAATGTACAGTTTGAGTACCTACCTAAATTGAGTTTGAAGTAAAACAAGCCAAGGATTGTAATGTTTCAGAAGATGAGAGACTATTATCTTTCACTGTTTACATAGTAGAGTTGAATGAAAAAAATAATATATTCAAGTGAGTAATATCTCTTCAGTCTTCAACAGGAATGTGAATTGCACTTTCATAACGACATGCCGAAATAATGAGAAAAGATGTATATTTGTTCACTTTCATTCAACAGAGAGCTTCAAAAGCCTCATTTGCATGATTAGATAATTATTGAGGTTTGTTTCTACAGTAGGTAGAAATATTACCTACAATATATAACTTACCTACAAGTATTAGACCAATTTTATTATTGGAATTTCAAAAATGGAAGAATTGCTATAGGGTGTACTCTCCATTAGTGAATTTGGTGTATAAAATGTTTTTCTTGTTCTTAATTGCTAGAATATGCAAATTTATTCTCATGAGTAAAAGTTAGTAATGTGGAGTCCTGATGAAATTTTTTCACAGCGAAATTCTAGCAATTTTAGGATACGGTACGTTTCTGACTATTTCTCCTTTTACATTCACTTTCACATATATTGAAAAATCAAAACTACATTGATGAGAATAGTAGTTGAATAGAATTAATTAATGAACCTATAAAATAATAAATAAATGAACTTAATATTGATGGAAGACATCAGAAATTTTCAAGCAGTGAATTTTCAATACTACTGGTATCTCGGTTTTTATCATTTTATTGATATTTAAGACAGTAAACGAGTAAACACTCATTGAAGATTTATTACATTCAAATATAGATTCTAGACTCTCAAATTTTTGTAAATGCTTTGAAATGTATTTAGCAGTTTATTAATTGCATTTTCTGTCTCATGGTAATGTTACCCCGATCCCTGATGTTCGGAAATTTTCAAATTATCTGACATCTTTTGTTAACACAGAAAATTAAACTAACGAACTTTTCAAAATAATTTTTGGCATCAGCTCAAGTGCTCAACTTTAATCTCTAAGCAACACTTCTGGAAAAAATTAATTATTAATGATTTTATTAGTAATCTTCGAATAATTTTTAATTTAATTGATTCAAGTATTATTTTCAAGTATTAGAAGCTAATTATAATATTAATCAATTGCATTTTAATCAAAATGACTTTTCATCAGAGATCTTGAATTTAGTATTTAAACTTATATGCGATAACACTGTCAGTGACAAGCAAATCTCAACCGATCGAGACATCCAAGCTTATTCAATTAATTTTGTTCAAGTTGATCAAATAATTTATAACCAACTTCGAATCCATGTTCTTTAGACGGCATATGAAGCGGAAAACCAGATTTTGTGGATAATATTGTATTAGAGGATTTGGGATTGAGTCACATATTACATTTTGTAATTACATTGAGTTCAATGTGCGTACCCTCTGAATTTAAAGTAGAGGATTGCCTGTAATTGATTCGTCAATGGTATTAGGAAACCTCTCTCGCTCTACTCAATATGTCGTAATTTCTGTCTCACTCTAATTCCTGACGATTATTAAAGTACGCGTGCTTCACTCATTTCATTATTTCATTGAAATTCATCGTGTGCCGCTGAAACCCTAATCTGACCTATCGGCTGCATCAATTCTCTCAAATTTCAATTAGCGCATGCTTCTTGGAAATACGTGACGTACGGTACGATATTCTGCATTTATAACCATCCTTGTTTGGGAACGAATTGAGATAATTATTTTTACATGAAGCTGCTCCGAAAAATATTTAACAAAGATCTTCTTTCATCAAAATAATAATTATGTTTATTGTGTTGAATGTAGCAGTGAGTTCTGTGAATTGTATAATTAAATGAGACTATAAAGGGCAACTTTCCAAAGGTAAAAATTCCAATATCGTTGGAATAATATATATCATTTGATACAACATACAATATAGTATCATAGGACCTAATTAAAATTGATTCACTGTAAATCACCCAATAATTATTGGTTCTAGAGATTGTCTTTTCTAGCTCAATAGCCTTCTTATATAGTCTGTTCAGTGTCCAAGCAAAGAAGACATTCTAGCATGATGGGAAAATGACTCCAGCTCGGTCAATATTATTGGTTCAAAAATTACAAATTTGATTTCAAATTGAAGGGAACATTTTGATCTAAAATTTAGGACCAAATTTATGTATTTTTAATCAATATTGACCACTTTCAATTCGAACTTTGTTGTGATTCTTCAAAAATATATGCAAACAAAACGTTCAGCTAGAATACAAGAAACCAACACTACTACTGCTTTAGGTGGGTTCCGAACCACTGGGAAGCGATTTTTGAGGCTCATGAATTGAATTCAGAGGAACCGGTCACCGTTACAGCAGTGGTGGTAGAGGCAGTGGTACTATTACTACTACTACTTTCCTGTATATTGCTATTACTATGTAACAAATAGCAATGTAATACAATATCTTTGTAATAGCAATAAATTATTCATGCAACATAACTCTCATATCTCAATTACTTTTTGGAATTTTTTCATAAATATTGAATTCCATCATTCATCAAACTGACGGCAAACCGAACTAATTTATACACACGTATGACATAAAATTTGACAGCCATGACATCATTACCATCTCTAATATTCATCTTAACATCCATTCGCCTAAACTGATCAACATTCGCGATTAAGCATTCATATTTCCCCTCGACCAAAACTCGAGACGCTGTATCAGCAATACACCTGTAATAGATGCATAAGCTAACAGATGCGTTGAAGGAAGGGTGAAGTGAAGGAGCCACGTCGCTGTGAAGTGTATTGGTCTGGTTGAGCGAAGAAGACATTTTGGCAAGATGGGAAAATTACTGCAGCTCGGTCAATATTAGTTCAAAACTTATAGTTTTGGTCTCAAATTGTAGAGCAGAATTTTTTCTACAATTTGAGATCATATTCATCATTTGTGAGCGAATATTGACCGAGCTGTAGTCGTTTCCTCAACCTGGCAGAATGTCTTCTTTGCTCGACCAAACTATACCTATAGGAGGCATAAGTGAGAAGTCATCTCCTAGGCAACGCGAATAGACACTCAAAATGCGTGCCGTTCGATTTGGGACTCTTTAATAATTGACCACAGCCTCTCATGGCTGCTTTCTTATAAGGCGACTTCATATTCCACTCGTATCTGTTACTCTTCGGCACATGTATAAGTAAACCACTTCTTTTCAAATGTGCCAGGCCACACCAAGCGATAACGCAAAAGGCACCGCTCACCCAATTTCCCTTCGATGCGTTTCCCCACCACCACTTTCCACACGTTTTCTTGTTTTCACTTCTTTCTTCTTTTTCTTTTCTTCTTCTTCTTCTTCTTCTTCTTCTTCATCATCATCATCATCGACTTTTTCTTCTTCTTCCGCTATCTTCTTCTCTTCCCTCTTCTCCTTCCCCTCTTCCTTCTCCTTTCTCCTCTTTTTCTTCTCATCTTCATCCTCCTACTAGCAACCCCTTCTCCTCCTACTCCTCATCCTCCTTCCTCTCCTCTCCTCCTTCTTTTTCTTTTTCTTATTCTTGTTTTCATATTTTCTTCTTCTCGTTTCCATTTTTCTTACTTACTTCTCATACTCCTCCTCCTCCTTATTCCTCTTCTTCTTCTTCTTCTTCTTTCCTCTTCTTTTCCTCCTCCTCCTCCTCCTCTTCTTCTTTCTGTATTTTTTCTACTCCTCCTCCTCCTCCTCCTCCTCCTCCTCCTCCTCCTCTTCCTCTTCCTCCTCCTCCTCCTCCTTCTCCTCCTCCTCCTCCTTCTTTCTTCTTCTACTCTTTTTTCATCTCCCTCTCCTCCCCCTCATTCTTTCTTCTTGTCTTGGTTTTGCTCATTTTCCTCTCCTTCTTCCTTTTTGTCCTACCCTCTCTATTTCTTTTTTCCTCCCTCTCTATTTTCATCTTCTTCTTCACCCCTTCATCTTCTTTTCCTCCCTCTTCATTTTCTTCTTCTTTTCCTCCTTCTTTATCTATTCCTACTTCACCCTCTCCTTCTCCTCTTCTTCTTATTCTCATCCTTAGCTGTTTTCCACCCTCTGCTGCCCCAAACATTACTCTTTCACAACGATGCCTCCGCCACTCTTTTTTAGAAGGCCTGTGCCAAAGAGGATGAGAATTGAGGTGGAATTTCTAGTTCCTCTATGCCTACACTCACCTGACGCCTTCCCAGTTGAGATGGAAAGGAAGGTAGTAGGCCTATAATATGAGTTACCTCACCACCTTGATAACAACATTTGTGTGGGTTTGTAGAATCAAACGATGGAGTATGGACACGAGATAGTTCTTGTTGATTTTGAATGTTTGTAAGCTAGAAGAGAGAATTGGTTTGAAATAATTTAATAAGAAAAAGGAGGATATCTCAGCTGAAGGATATTTTTAATCTAAATGAAATATGAGAAGTATATTCTGTTTGTAATCAGGCTGTTCTACAATATGGTATATCGGCCTGGGGTTGCACTCATAAAATTCATAGGAGACCGCAGACGCGCTATAAATAGTAGCCTACAAAAACTAATAATTAAAGCAGCATTTTAGAAACCAATTCGATACCCTTCCTCTCAATTATTTTTGAAAACAAAATAATTATCAGCAAGGCACTAAGGAATCATTATTAGGGAGACACTGGTTTTTTGGTTTTCTAAGAAAGGCCTAGTCAAATATGAATCTGGGTGAATCTGGGCCTACATGCTTCAAGAGTCGTTAAATCTATTCTATACACAAATTCTTGTTATGTTGCAAATTTTATCTATCGTAATATCCCTCCAGATACTAGAAATCTAAATTGCTCAAAACAAAGTTTTAAGTTAGCTGTTAACTCTTGGTTGGTCGATATAGCCTAGAAAGGTATAAAAAATGCTGCAAAGCTTATCCAGAATTGTACAGAAAATAAAACTTTAAACTTAGGGCTATTTAAAATAATTGATAAATAAAATGAGAAAAATCGAATACCCTTTTTTAAAACTTTAAAAGTATTATTTTCCACAAACATATTTCGAGCTTCAGCCTATTTTCCACATTGGGAAGCTCGAAACATGTCTGTGAAAAATAATGCTTTTAAAGTTTTAAAAAAGGATATTTGATTTTTCATTTTATTTATCAAGAATTCTACAGGTATGATTTGATATTTTTTATGAAACTATTACAATAAAAATTAATTCAGCATTGTATCAAATGACATTATCATTTCGCTTTGAACATTA
The DNA here is from genome assembly GCA_017141385.1 of Sogatella furcifera. NCBI lineage: Eukaryota > Metazoa > Arthropoda > Insecta > Hemiptera > Delphacidae > Sogatella > Sogatella furcifera. The sequence continues at coordinate 10,463,706 of CM029551.1, read as the reverse complement.
TATCTATATTAATATTATAGTAATTCATGAAGAGCCATCTATGATATAGAATATTTATAATGATATTATTATAAGTTACTGTCCTTCAGCAATATTAATATATTTCTAGGAAGTATTATAGCGTATTTTAAGTTCTATCATAATGTATTTTATTCTATAATGGTAAGAACTTGGTGTCACGCACAGGTTTTACAAATCCAATTTTATTGTAATTTTCGTTCTATCTAATTATTCATATTAAAAATGTCTGAATTCTGAAATTTCTGTTTTATAAGAGGTGATGGAGGTAATGATTAGTCTATGGTTTTACCAATAACTCAGTGCAAATCAATAGTAAAAGGTAATCTAGAAAAATAAAAATATAATTATATTGCGTTCATTGCATTTAAAAATACAGCTAAATTATTTTTGTCTAAAGTTATTCTCTCAACAAAGTAAACGTAAAAAAAGTTATTTACTTTTATGAAAAATAATTTTAATGAAATCCGTGTATAATTTTAGAAAAAAGCTACAAAAGCTTCTATATATTCTATGAAGCCAATGACTTACTACAGTAAATTTGAACTACGTGCCAAAACTGCTTGTCAGATTTAGTTCTCAAAAATGTCGCAAGATCACAGTAGCTAGCAGTTCACTTTTTTATAGTTGTGTTTTTGCTCCAGAGATGGCGTTTGTCTTCATTTGCGTTCAAGGATCAATGCAAGACGCCATACGACCATATGATTTGTTCCTTCACTATTCACCTTGTAGTTGTTTTCTGAAGCAGACGAGGTTTGTTCGTCTTGCGAGGTTGTCGTTCTATTTACCTGTGTTTCGTGTTTGCGATATTCGGGTCTATTCATTTTAAATAGATGCATATCTGCATGCAAGGTCATTGAATCACAATCAAAAAAATTAACGTGTTGTTATTCAAGTGTTTGGCGAGCTGAATCTGTCTTTGTTTCCAATTTTTGTAGATCGGTTGTGTTTTATAGTGCGGGTATCTTGAATATCTATCAATTCAAAGGTAAGGCTAACTTATTATTGATGAAATCACAAAATTTCTATAGGATAAGATGATTTAAGCTATCTATCTTTCATACATTTAAATTGATGCATTGGGTCAAGGTTTTATACTATAACTTACAGCAAGTATGAACCCAATGGATCAATGACAACATGGAAGACAAACTAGGTTAGCCTTAAGGTTATTGTAGCATGCCTCGGCCTGGGCCTGTACATGCGAACCATCATATCATTGAGTAGACAAATTAATCCGCCAAAATCGATTATTAAAAAGGATGAAGGCTTGTTTTCCTAGGATGTGATATACGCCCAATCCAAATATTTGGTAGGTTGGCCTACCCAGGTATAGATGAATAGTCTATTGTAATTTAGGCCTACCTATTGGTAAGTTTCCATTTTTTGGAAGTAAAATGATAAGAAACTAGTGAACTTTATGTTAGGTCGTCTTATGAGAAGATTAGATCAAATTATTCATAATAAGATCTTTTGTTTATTAGACATATTATCCTCTCTCTACATTAATGATTATTCCATTCAGTAAATCAAGCTGTGAGTCAAGTTGATTGTAATGTATCCAACATTGTAAGTTTTAAGGAATTCAACCACTCAGCTTCATTTTATGTTCATCCAATCAGCTCAAAACTTGAGTGTATGTAAAAAATCTGTGAATACATTATTCACAACATTCGAGATGTAATTGAAGAACAGTACCTTCATAATTTTTGTAAACGTGATAAGTTTGATTTCCTCGTACATTTTCCGTTTGTCTCAAGTGTGCATGACTTGAGGTCAGATACCTCAATATAATTTATAATCAATCGTGATTCAATACAGAGAAAACCAGCTTGAACCGGTAATTTGTGAGAGTTGAATAATTTGAGTTTCTTGAACAGAACTCGAGAAAATAATGAGCTGTATTCATTACAGTCTACATCCCAATGTAATTCATGAATCACAAGATATCTTATGCACTCTCATCTTCTCACAGTAATGGAATTTAATGACTAGATTGTTTTCATATTAATAATTGATTTTCTTATCACTAATTCAATTGATGATTAACTTTTTCTTCATTTCAAGCTTTATTTTCGGCAACTAACGCATTAAACGTTTATTATTAATAGGAAAATTTGATAATGCACACATAGTATATAAAAATAAATAATTCAACTTAACAGATAGTCAGTCATATTTGTATTACATTATTCATTATTATGGAACAACAAAGAAAATCAGTCTGACTGTAATGTGATTGATCTCAAGGTATGAAAATGACAAAATTGATTAAAATCTGTTATCAATCCTCACAAATTTGTCTAAAAATGTATTTAATTCTTTCAATTAACTAGATAACCATATTTTTATGCTTATGGATGAATTTATGAAAATTTTGCAAGCTGCATGTTAATGTGTTCACACAGGAATGCAGTAGCTGTGGAATGTTATAAAAAATCAGCATGACGAAATGTGCAATAATAGTTACAAATTTACTCATTACTCAGTATATTGTTTTTAATAGGAAAATGCAAGCGAAACAATGCATTGGAAAGAAATAGCACATTCAAGCACTAAATTTTTGTGGATATTATTATATATTTTAAACCCACCATGAATGCAGTTGCCTATACCTGTCACAATTTTTTATGTTTTATTTTGAAATTTTTTAACAATTTATAAATATTGCATGCAGATGACGCTGTAATGATAATGGATGTGTGTCACTCATTTTCCCATTCCATCATTCAACTGGAACTGAAATTTGACCGTTTTGAAAATTCGTTGACTTAATATTTCTAAAAAACTAATTTAAAAAAGTGAAACCCTTACCTGGGAATTATAAAATGTATTATTTTAATGGAATTGACGAGTAAATTGAATAAGTCATTAAAAATCTGAAGTAATTCTAGTCCCTATTAAATAAAAACCATAATTATTAAACCTGAAATTCCTTTGGATTGACTAGGCCTATACCATGAGTAATGAAAAAATCTGAGAAAATAAAAAAGAACATCAATTATAATATTAGAAATATGACAGTATAAACTTATAATCAGGTATCTAGTAACTCAAAAGAAACTTAGCGATATGGTAGCTACAGTAGTTCTATTAGTATGAAAGCTGGTTCTATTTGTCAAGAGATTTTGGCAAGATGGGAAAGTGACTCCGGCCCGGTCAATATTGGTTCAGAAATTAAGGTCTTATAAATTCGGTCTCAAATTGTAGATCAGAATTTTTCCTACAATTTGAAATCAAATGAATAATTTTTGAACGAATATGGACCGAGCTAGAGTCATTTATTCATCTTGCCAGAATGTCTTCTTAGCTTGTACAGTCTTTACTTCATCACAGCTTTTTACAATTTCTGAATTGTATAAGATCTCAACTGTAAAGGTAGCATTCCTATAAGCGATAGCTCGAGCTGCGCAGCTCTGACTGCACGTCTATTACTTTGCAGATTATATAGTATAATAACTATTCGAACATGATATATGTTTTAAAGCTGTGTCGGCTCGAGTCGCTTAGGAATGCTACCTTAATGGAGACATCTTAGTATAATGAGTCAATCGTTAAAATTTTAAATGTAGAACATTGTAAAAAGATTGAATGACTTATTTTCAATCCTGAAAAAAATTTACCATCTATACCAAAAATGAGATTTATATCACTTTGTATAGATGTGTAATATCACAATGTATGAGTGTATACTATAATAATATTATAATAATAATATTTAATATGGACACTCTCAAATAAACTAACTTGCACCAGGCATCATTGTCAATTCATTTCTATCCATTTCGGGGGAATGAAAATAAAATGAAAAGAGAAGATATATTGTCAAAGTACAGATTTATTAAAAATTGAGGTACCGGTTTCGGTTGCTACACCATTATCAATCTCTGGTAAACTCAACAAGGGAATGAAAAAACTCATTGCATAATTGAACGTTGTTTGATTTTCGATAGCTTGGATTGTTGGAGTAGGAAAATGTCGGGAAAACAAGACTCAGCACAGTGTGACGATATTTGGGAAAATCGACTGATTGTTATTCCAGTCACAGTCCAGTTCAGACGTCGACATTTGAAAGCGAATCTGATTCTGTTACGTTCAAAGCTTCACTGAATTTTCAGTTTGGAAATTGAACTTTCACTCAAACGTTGACACTCCTTCCGTTTATATTAAATTAAATCTCTGAGTTTGGGTTTACATTTCGACGTTTTGCTTGTTTGTTTTCCAGTAATTGTTTTTCCTTCTATTTAAGATGAAAGTTTTGCCATTGCCAGGCAAAATCAACTCTGAATTTTGGAATGTAATGATTAATGACTCCAAATCTGAATTCAACTTGATTGGGATATTACTTGGTGTAAACTCTTGTATTACTCTATATAAAAGATAACGGAACACAGATCCCTTATAAAAACAGGAAATTGATAGAATTTTTCTGTAATAAACGGATTTTCTGTGATGTGAATTTGTAGCAGAGAAATACTTTTCAAACTAACTCAATTTGAAATTTGAATAGAGTAATATTTGGTATTTCTAAATTTAAACATTCCTATCAAAATTTGAATTTATTTTTCAATAAGATCGATATTAAGTGTCAACGCTTTAATAAGGTTGTGAAAAAATACCACTGAGGAGAGTTGGGGCCATAGTAATGCATCTTGAAAAGCTTTAATCATTAATTTGGAGGATTGAAAACTTTGCCAACTCAGAAACTGACCCTGACCCTGTGAGTTAATTCTTGAAAGCATAACTTTTACTTGATCAAAATAACAAATTAAAATCTAATAACATCATAAAATAACTCATATATATCAATAATTATGTACTTATTTTCTAGCTAGTGTTAGCTAGTCTACATAATTTATGTAACTCAACTCATAAAGTGTAAAATTACTATAACGTACATGGTTCTCTATGTTCCTATCTAGGGTATTAGATTATATGGCTAAATGTAACAATCCTTGGGTCTCCCCACTATTAAAAGCCATAGCTAAATAAAAATAAATTGTAACTTATAAAAATTAATGTAGGCCTAAATAAAATATTCGATTGAGACTGATTGAAAAATTGAAACAAGATATTAATGGTCCATTTTTTGAAAATAAATTGACACACCATTATCATTGCAGACGTTACGTTTGCCCTTATTTGCTCAGTTGCTTTGCGTTGCAGTAGACTGTTGTTTTTGTTTGTCAGTCGTTTGTCAGTGTGTGTGCGCGCGAGAGGGCTGCAGCAGCCGCAGCCACAGCTGCAACCCACAGCTCACAATGCCAGCCGGTCTGGGCGCGTCCTATCGCTCGCTGACGGGCGATGTCTACAAGACGACCACGGTGCCCGAGAACAAGAATGGCGTCATGGAGTCGTTGAAGAAGGCGCTCAACTTCAATACCAACACGAAACGCTCGGAGCCGCTCATCGAAAAGGACCAGCCCAGCGCTGTTGTTATAAGGTAACGTTGACATTTTCCAACCTGGGACTGGGTGGATAGTGGATAGGCTACTTCATCAAATAGGTAAAGTTAGATAAATTTAAGTATTTCATCACTTTCTTTCGTTTCAATAGAAGAATTTTGTTCATCCCTTTCGCTTTATTAATAAGACTCCGCATTAGATTAAACTCTTTTTGAATATTCAACTCCTCTTTGCCTTGATAAGACCCCAAGTTACATTAAACTTTTTCAAATAAGTTACAGTACTTACAATTATAGTCTGGTCGAGCAAAGTATACATCCTGGCAGGATAGAAAATTGACTCCAGCTCGGTAAATATTGGTTCGAAAATTAAAAATTCGATCTCAAATTGAAGAAAAAATTCTGCTCTACAATTCGAGAACAGATTTATAATTTTTGAAACCGATATTGACCAAGCTGGAGTAATTTTCCCATCTTGCCAGAACGTCTTCTTTGCTTGTGATTGGACTATCACATTTGATTAAGTTGTAAAACCTACAGAGATCATAGTCACTGTACTAAACTCTAACGTACTAAACGCCCTTATATAAAACTCTTATATAGTCTAGTCACTGTACTAAACTCTAATCCTCACACGAATCCTTCCATTCAAATAAAATATAATTAACACAAAAAATTTAAATTTCCCAAGATAATAGAACTGAACTAAAAACTACTTATAATTGGTTAACAAAAATGTGCTTAATAGGCCTCCACTTCAATCGTACTACTTCCCTTAGAAAATTGAACCCAAATCCTTCTAAAAATCGTTGGAATCGCTCTTAATTCTATTAAGAAATATCAAGTACAATTCTTCCAAACAGGAAAATCGGAAAACCAAAAATCATTAGCAAGTTAGAAAATATAATTCACTAAATTTATTGTTTTTACAATATAAGTGCTGTGACTAGGCCCAACCTTGAAGTAAATCATCATAAACTGATTAAGGTCCATTTCTGAGTTGAAAATATTGATCCATCCCTATTTCTACTGAATGCTAAAGAACATATGCATGTTCTACTCTATCAAACCGAAGATTAATACTGACAGAACCTGATTGTTCTACAAGATTAATGCTCTGACATTGCGAGATGGTAGCCTCCATTTATAGAGACTGCTCATTCTAAACACTATGCACTACATTAATTTGAATAGGCTCCAGGGAACACCACAATAAGCCTGTTGCTCCAAACATTGTGGAGCTTTGTACTCAATTGTCCTCACATTTAATCTAATCTGTTCATCATGTTACTGCCTCACAATTTCATTAGTCAGTCCTATTTTCAAAATTAATTACCACAACTGGTAGCTAACTAACAGTTGCTATCAAATAAATTATAGCTCTGAGCATCTGAGTAGCTTCTCAAAATGTGAATTTCTTAATTTTTTTATTACATACTGTCTTTATCACTTCTGTTGATATCAAATTATTTTTTAAAGGAATAAATTTGATTTAAACTAAATAATCAAGATGAATCAGATAATGAGATAACTAAAGTGATTTAAACCACGGTATCTAGAAAACATATTATTTGCTGTTATTGTAACCTTGATCTTGGTGATTATTTCAGGTAACATGATTGTTTTGGTTTACCAATTAGGAAAGTACAGAATGAGAATAAAATTATCACTACTCTCTTTGTTGCCAACAAACTAATTCAAACACATTCATAGAACAAACCAATTCATATAGGCTACGTTTGCACAAAATTGTTGAATACAAATTAAGGTTCTCTCAAACTATTGCACTCTGGGTCTGAATCGGTTGGATGACTTATGTATCTTATGAGAGAATTTGATATAATGAAGTGTATTTTCTAGTGTAGTAATAATAATAATATAATTAGCGTTTTGTTTGTCAATGGCTCAACAGCCCAAGAAGGGCCTAGGCGTACCAGCTGATTACCTGTTTCATATTCACTCCACTATACAGTCCGTCCAAGCAAAAAAGACACCCCGGCAAGACGGGAAAACGACTCCAGCCCGGCCAATACCGGCTCAAAAGTCATAAACTCTCAAACAGAACCCACTGAATATAATGAGCGTATTCACACTAAATTGTCTGATTTCACCCATAGCATATAATACATCAGAAGGATATTTCTACTGGGGCGTGATCGAACTAGTGTTGAAGGTATCTTTTATGACAATAAAAATAATGGATCCCATCGTTTATTTTCGAAAAATACAACTGGATTCCCTATATGATACAGATACACATAGGCTAATTACAGATAAATAAATTGAGTAGACAGAATGATCAATTGTTTTGTAGATTATATGTTTCCCAGTGATGACATTAAACACTACAATAATCTTATATATCAGCACAAACTTGTGATCGTTAGAAATCCCATGAATAAGATGGATAATATCTTCCACCCCAGTGTTATCGAAAATCCAAGGGTCTAACCAACATTTAGGTGGTACCATTGTGTGTCTTGTGATATATGATGCTATGTTGATAAGGGTCTCAAACACTTGAGACAATTTAATAGGAACGCAGACAATAGCCAAGTGACGTTGGAACATAGTGACCCCCGATTTCACGTTAGCATTCTGATTACCCGACACATATCAGACCTTGATTAAACTAGAGAATAGAATTCAATGCTTATCTCTAGTAATGGCCTGGTCATTTGACAACCTCATACAAAAACCTAGTTTGATATCTAATCGAAAATCGTTAAACAGTGGTTTACTTTTAATACCAGTTTTTAGGACTGGGCTCTATTTATTATATTATTGATTCCTATAGGCTATTTACTCCTCCAATATTACTCTAAGAAATAATTTCAAATCACACCTCAAATAAAATCATGTTTGAAATCTTGATAAAAATCTTGTACCTCTTAATAACTATTAATTAGAATCTCCAAATACTGCTATATTAAATAGACAAAGGACTTCTGCAACTGCAAATATTGACCAATGTGCTATATTGATCCATTGAATGAAACTGTACCTCTTATTAATTTTTAATATTGATGCATTAAGGGTCAATTTTTATTTTTTCCACTAGTAATAACTATTATAATCTAATAAATAATTGTTATTATTAGTGAATTAGAGTTATTATTTCATCATTTGTTTAATTCCACTTTTAACACCGTTTTTCAATTTGACACATTGTATGAGAAGCGAAAGCCCTAATTTATGTAATGTGAAGCATATTATTTCTCATATTATCAAAACATCAGTTTCTGTAAGTAATGTTGAAATAATCTTACTCAATTGAAAAATACGTTTTTCGGCATCCATCTTCTCAGGAGCTGGTAAGCTGATTGATAAATAAAGTTCAATAATTTATTAGAATGCTTGTTTCTAGTATCAAACCCTAAAACACACATCTCTAGTATAGCTAGTAGTGCTTCCACTGTTATCAAGTTATTACTTCGTTTTTTATGAATGGCACAGTTGAAATTTTGTTCCTACTTTGATTTGTTCACTTGAATTTTCATGATAAGATTGTCTTGAGTACTTAGGGCTTAAAGGCTTAGCTTGTTTATTATGAATGCAGTAATAACTAGTACCTTGACTGGGCGAGTAATGCAATGAATTTCATAGCTTAAATATTTCGTAGACTCCTGTTATTAAGGACTCTGACATCAATGATAAACAGGTACGTAGGCTATGTCAGTACGTATTATGAAATAGTGTCAAGTAGGATGACATCAATTTATGAATTTGGTAGAGGTAGACTATCACTTAGCCTATATATTCCTCTATTTTAATCTCTTCTTAGATATTGAAAGGAGTATTTCTCATAATTTTGTATTATTAATATTGTTGTTGAAATCACCTTGTTTCCTGAAATTTTCTAATAATATTACTTTTAGCTAATAAGTTGATAATATTCCACTAGTAAGTTGATGGTTCTCTCAAGATTATGAATGAATAATTAATTTAATTTAATTTTTTTAAATTTTTGAACCAAGTTAACTTAGTTCTAATCAACTACTGCCTAACATTGAATTTCAACTATAACTTGAATCCATTGTTCAAATTAATTTCAATGTCAATCGGGGATTTTGTTTATTTGACAATTTTTTAGAAAAACAAATCTTTTTATCATATCTTATATGATGTCAACTCTTCATTTGAAAATGAAGATTCTTTCTTGTATTTCATTTGTTTTTTAATAAAATTTTTAATTCAAAAAACTTATTTTAACCTTCCATCTTCAATTCTTATCTATTCGGTTTAAGGCATCTAAGATAGCGAATGAACCCGTTAACTTTCATGCAAATTCTAAGTTTTGATTAGCATTTAACCCATTCCACTTATCTGCAACCGGTATAGCTGGTTCTAATTGCGAGTTTACAAGTTTTATCATGATTACATTTTTGAATCGTTGTCGTTGTATCGAGCTTGTACGATTCTCGGGTACTAATATTCGCTCGGTGGAAATTCTAAGAGAACAGCAAGTGCAATTTCGAAAGAAGTTGTATTCTGCAGTGAGAAAAGATTTAAATTTGCAGGGTTGAGAGTGGAGTCACAGAGACAATCTCATTATGGAGTTTGACACTAGCTTCAAATGAAGCTTTTTAATATAATTCAATGGCATGGCAATCAATGCAATACATTCAGAAATCTCATTTTCAAAACAATATCCACTGCAATTGAACAAACTCAATATTGCTAAGATTATTATTCTCATTTAAAATCATCTTTGGAATCCCTGTATGTTTGATGATTTGAATTTTTCTATATTTGAATTTCCCTCTCCAGACTGGAAGCCGCAAAGCTAAGTTCTGACGATCAGTCATGGCCAAACTCATGACAAAATCATTAATTGCTTTTAATTGTTTCTTGAGAGAATCATACCCGTTAGGAAATCCTCCTTAAAGTACAGTATATAATTAAGTAGGTGCGTTGATTAGTTCCTAATTAGTCTCATCAGTTTTACAGATTAACTGCTAATGCTTACTAAATCTAGTTATTAGTTTCTAGTAATAGTTGCATTTTGATACACTCTAGTTTAGTACTTTTCCAGCATTATATTAGTAGATTTGGGGTATTCTGTTTATAGGAAGATGCCGACCTCTGTTACAGCTGAAGAGACCGCACTTTTGGGGTGAGTTTTGCACTAATTCACTGCTTCTAATTCAATAACCTTTATTAACTACATTATTGTTGGAATTCACTTATTCTAATGTAATACCTACTTTTAAAATTTTTATCATTAATATCTATACAGTATTTGGGCACACATTCACTCCATTATTAATACAGACATTTCATGTGTTTCAATCTGTGATTCAGTGAATACATATCTTTGACTTCAAATCTGACCTCAAATGAAAACAAGTTTATGAGTTCAATATTGTGAATTGAGTCGATGAATTGTCTTAACTTTAAATATCAATCCACTTGGACAGTTAATATTGGAATGATTCATCAATGCTAATTCAATCTTCTATAAATTCGATAGAAATGATAAGGAAACAATTGATTATTGTTCTTTAAGTCTAGTTGAATCTTTCAACAACATAAGGAAAATAGTAAGCTAATATAAATACCATCACACTCTTGATTAATGAGTTCAAATCTTGAGTTGGTTCAATGCCAAATCTACTTCAAATTGTCCACTATTATTGATTTTTTAATAAGTTATTACAGCATCTATGTCATTGGTTTTGAGTGTTATATTGAACAGAAAATCCTAGAATAGAATTTTTTCTTATCCTGTAGAACCCCAAAAATGCATTACGGTATTTGTGAATTTGCAATTGAAACTTGATAGTGATTTATTTGAAATGGCGTATAGTGAACCTAGAACAAAATCATGCTCGTAGCTATTTCGAATTGATTCTTTGATGTATTTTTGCTGCTCTTTCTTTGTCCAAACCATCTGAATTTGAAATTCAAATATTGAATTGAAATTCCCAGATTCTATTCGTTGTAGAAATGGCTGTGAATTCTCCAAAGAACCCCGAGTAGCAAATCCTAATATTATTTTGTTGGAAATGACAGATCGATATCTACATCAAGTATGTCATACGTCATACTTAATAAGAGGTAAAGTATGTGTTTCCCTAAAAAGTACAGTAGTTTGATGTCCCTTTTGGAGTGTTAAGAATGTCTATCAGAACGTGGCCCTAATTAGTGAAAGTTATTAAAAGGTTGGTGTCTGAATTTCTATCTTGAATTTTTTCATAATTATTATTATGATTTCTCATAAACTAAATATTTTGTGATAATCATATTTGTTTATTTCTTGCTCTATTGATGTTGATATGATGAATTTGTACATTTTATTATGCAAAACTGGATTCAAAGTTTGCTCCAGTTATAGCTGCTCGTTGCATTCTTCACTAGATGTGAGGTTTATTTGTTTGATAATGGTTAGATTCTTCATGAAGTCGAATGCCTCTATGTCTGAGATGTTGTGTGATCTGTATTTCTGTTCTATTATGTTCATCTGTACAGAATTCATGAACTGGTTTGTTTCGTATGTTTCAATCAATTCAGCAATGAATGATTAATTTTGTTGTTGATACATCATTATTTTCTGCAAGATTGATTGCCGAATGCTGTTCGTTCTCGTCTGAATATTTTGTGTTTCAACATTTCGTTTTTTAAGTTGTAATATTCATTGAAAGTATTAAAATAGAATTACAAAAAGACAAATTGATAACAGTGAAGGTTGATTAAGTGATCAGTATTGTTGTCTGAGTTCAATACAGACGTTTTAAATTCCACTTCTAAAATCAATATTCCATAGCATCCGTTAAGTTATGCAGTGATTGATCCATCGTTTAGAACCTTGACCAAATTAAGAACTCAATTTCTTCACTTCATTTTATTTCAAGATTCTAAACTCAAAATTATAAAAAAAAATTCTTTAGAGCCTTTGTACTTATTAGAGTATAATTTTATCTACAAATCATTTCCGCTGTTTTTGCCACTAATTCAACCTACAGTATCTCAAATTTTCAATAATTGATCCTGTTCTCTAGTAAAACCATACTCCATACTTTCAATTATTATAAAAAACAACATACATTTTAGGAAGATTTCGAGTAGTAACCCCTCATATTAGACTAAAAGTCACTATTCTTCTTTCACCAAACAAAATTGTCCTATTTCAACCTTCCATTGAAGGTTGAAGGTATGAAACCTAAACTGTTGTTCTTCATCCTGTTTCAGAAATGCTTTCGTATCATCTTGCATGAAAGAATTATTATAAACAGACAAATTGATAACATTTGTAAAACATAAACAAATAACAATGAATAATGAAATAATAATTTGAAGTCGATTAAGTTAATTTCCTCATAAGTTGATCCTGTTAAATTAAAGTTTGAACTTTGTCTGTTTTATTAAAAAATGTCAACTTGAAACAAATCAATTTTCAAATCAAATTTTCTAAAACAAATCAAACTTGTCTCTAATCTTCTGTCTCTATTCTACTGATGAAGTGAATCCTCTTCCATTAAACTGTAATTATAATTATTCCATTGAAAATTTACAATCTACTGTGATTATAAAAATATTACAAACTCAGAAAGAATGATTTCATAGAACAAAGAGTGAATCTGACAGCAATCAGTGTCATCTGAATGTACCCCAGTAACTTGTGCCATCTACCGGCAGTACTTGGGACTACACAGTTATTGCGTAGGCAGCCAACCAGGAGAGAGGAGGCGGAGCTTGATGGAGGCGTGTCTGTGTAGGCGTGGTTTCAATCCAAATCCTGTTTGTGATTGGACTGTAACTCTCATTCTTGTTCTGTTAAATTTCTATTGTTCTCTTCATCCTTTATCCATCAATCATTGTTTTACTCTTGCAATTATGTTTTGTGATTATCATTTATCCTTGTTCAAAAATTGTCATTATCCTTTGATTACCAACGTACTTATTCCATATCAACCCTCTTGTCCATTTCTTATTACAATTATATCCTAGTTTTTGAAGCTCTTGTTTACTATATTATACAGTATGATTAGGTTTTATTAACAAGCACTTCTGCTTCAATATCATGTTCACTCATGAAATAACAACTTTTTTATTAACATAATCAAGGATCGTTGAAAACTTTGAATAATATAACGTATGTTTCGGTTGATTATTGAGAAAAAGTTCTAAGTATGATGCCTGTGGAATTATTAGTCCTTAGGCACAGAAAAAGAGAAACGGATAACACTTCGTTTCTCCCCGCTGTTATCAAACTCATAATTGAGTCTCTTTATTGATCTAACATTGACAATAAACTGTTCGAATGAGAAGTTCATGGTATCACAATCACAATGTTATTATGGGGCCTTTGGCGTTGTGACCCGGTTTCTTTCAGTTGTTCGGCCATATCCAGTGATTTCCTGGAGGGAATGGGGTGCTATAGTCTGTACAGACGAAGAAGACATTCTGGCAAGATAAAATGAAAATGACTTCAGTTCGGTCAATATAGGTTCAAAAATTATAAATTTGGTATCAAATTGTAAATCATAATATTTTTTACCATTTGAAACCTAATTTTTAATTTTTGAATCAATATTGATCGAGCTGTAGTCATTTTCCCATGTTGCCAGAATGTCTTCTTTGCTTGGACAGTCTATAAGATTGGACAGACATGGTGCTTTTATTCGGTTCTAAGTAGTTTGCCGTGTAACTTGAATGCGGGTTTCTTTTTCGTCTGATGATTTTCATGTCGAGGGATCTGAGGCCAGTAACTCCCTTAGAGGGATTTCGGATTGGTTACTTCGTAAAGGGATTTGGGGAAAGTCACTCTCGCTCTTATGTAACGTACAGTATAGATTTCTGCTTTTCTACACACACTACGTTGTTGTTTAACCAATGACAATATTGTAACATTGAGAAACGTGGATATAATAAGTGAGTTATCTTATAGGTTATGATGTTACAGTATTATTATCACTGGCGGCTCGTGTCCACGAAATAGGTGAATTGCTCGTATCTTTTACTGCACAGCACTTCACCTGTTTCTTAGGCATGAGCCGCCAGCCAGTGATTTGATTGTAGATTTGTACTTCTTTATGACTGGTTGGTCAATCTGGTAACGTATTAGGATATCAGAAACATTCAATAAGTAGTATTCCAATTGAAATTATCTATTCTATCTCGTTATTCTGTTACAAGTTGTCTGTAGTTCAGGGTTTGGAGTCTGGAGAGAAAATTGCGAAACTTGGAGCACCGATGTAAACTTTTCTCCTCCAGAGTACAGCGGGATTAATTCTCGTGTTACTTCCAGTCTCTTCCTCTTTTTTAATATTTATCACCTCTCCACGTACACGAACAGTGGCATGAGTTTTAACACTTTATCACACACTCTTGAGACAGATTTTCTCCAGAAAATTTCTCATTTTCTCGAGTCATCTTTGCATTACTGTACTGTACTGTGTTATAAAACTGAAAAAAGGAGCGTTACAATTACTGTATTGTGTATCTGTCATTATTAAGATTGTGAAACATCAAGTTTGTTGTGGAGAAATTAATATCCTTTATTGTTCGACTTAGTTCTTCTAAATTTCCAAGTCACGTTAATCGCAATGAATCTCCCTTCTTTCATTCCAACAAAAAGCTTTGAGAGGAACTTTTAGGCTTGCTAATTATCTTTTCGTTATACCATAGACTAACTAGATCTATACATAGAATAGTATATCTACGGTTGTACATAAATCAATCATTTTCGATGAATACGAGTACATTCCCTTAAGCAAATCCTTTTTCAGCGTCAAAAGTTTATTTGTGAACTTTTGTTTCATTATATTGTTTTTATCTTTGACAGTAATCAATGAGAACATTTTGTTCAATCATAACGATGTCTCTATTCTATCTTTGACAATGATCAGTCAACCCTAAAAGCTTTTTCAATGAGTTTCCTATACATCCAGTTTTGCTTTGATAAATTTTTCACACTCGATTATCTTCGTGTTTCATCTTTCATATCAATCGAAAGAACTCATTATTCCCTATTGCTGAAAAGTTATTGAATTACGGAAAAATAGAATTCGTACAGTAGGACCTTGACCGAACCCTGCAGCTCTCCTGTTCTAATCAGTATCGATTTTCTCTCTCCCACCCACTGTCAATCTTGTCAGAACGCCCCAGGAATTTCTTGATTCAATTTTCCTTTCAATTGGATCTTAATTGGTACACCAGAAGACGGAATCCTCTCTCATGGTTGATTGCTTTAAAAAAAGCTGGCCATCGTCGTTCAACCAGACATCTATTCCAATCAGAAGTGTTCGCTCTTATCTAATTTTCTTTATTTGTCAGTTAACGTGGTTTATTCGATGAATAATTATATCCTTGTTTCAGAATAGTCAATTGTAATCTACGTATGATTAATTCTTGGGCGTGTTACATAGAGCTCTAGAAATCCCGTAAAAAAGAATGCAGACACACATTGGATTGAACGCTGTGTAATGAAAAATTGATAATATACTACAAAAACTTGAAAAATCTAGTAACATATAGGCCTACATTTCTTCTGCACTCTGAGATTGATTTCAATCAACCAAAAAGTATTTTTGACATGCAGATGGTTATCGTTTCTAATGAAAATGTTTTTGAGTCAGTTTGTTACCTTGAATCTCCATGTAAACTCTTTGTACATTTGATTGATGTATTGCCTATTTCACCCCTAAACACAGTCTTGTAGAGGTATTTTGGTAACTTTGTAAAGTGTATTTTTTCATTTCTCTGTAATGTAATTTTTTGGAATAATGAAGATGATTTGAAATTATACTCGCCCACTGCACTATACAGCACAACAGCAAGTTTAAATCCGTGTAGGGTTGAAATAGAAAAAGTTGTCCAACTGCCAGCAGACGGGAACAGTGTGTAGTATCCTATCTATTGAGGATGAACTACAACATGAATGCAGTATACCTACTAGCTTGATTCCACACATGCAATGCTAACTCTTGCAGCAGTATCGTGGATGAAGCACATTAGTATTGATGTAAGATGGAGAGTCTGGGGAGACCTGGGCTTTCTGGAAAAGTCCTTGAAGCGACTTGGCACGAAGTGGATTCGTCTATAGTCTGTCCAAGCAAAGAAGACATTCTGGCAAGATGTGAAAATAACTCAAGCTCGGCCAATATTGATTCAAAATTTATACATTTGGTCTCAAATTGTAGATCAGAATGTTTTCTACAATTTGAGACCAAATTTTTCATTTTTGAATTAATATTGAATGAGCTGGAGTAATTTTCCCATCTTGCCAGAATATCTTCTCTGCTTGGACAGACTGTAATAGTATGAGAGGCACATCAAATTACGTAGGGGCTGGTATGGGCTTATGCCAGCGGATTGTGAGCCAGGTGGTAAGTTACTGGCCGGTCAGAGAGAGAGAAAGATCGATCAGTTTAGAAATAGCCGGTGAACATTTGGAGGGGGGCTGGTGGGTACTCTCACCCCCCATTTCATCGACCGACCATACCGCCCCGCCTTTGTAATGATACCGCCTAGCACCACGGAAAGTTGCCCCCCCAGGTTTTCTTCCGAGGGGGGTTTCCCCAACCAACCCCTATTTCCCACCTCACAGTTCTAGCTAGAAGCAAGGTCGTGTTTCGCCGAATCGCCCTTTAATCCGGGATTAAGGGTCAGGATTAGACTTCATTCTTCTTCCACCAAACACCTCCATTGTGGAATTCTGGCGCATTCCCTTTATTATAGTCTACCTGCAAGAAACTTGGTGTTGGTTGCTGCTGCGGTTCTTTGAGAAAATAAATTTGTTCGCCAAGATCGCTTTTCTTTAGTTATTTATACATTCGTTTTTGTACTTTGGAAACTCAATAATTATTGTTGTTGATTGAATAAAAAGTGGGAAAATTGTGTTGAAGGATTAGAAAAATCCATTTTTTGCTCCAAACAGAGGGTGATCTTATTTTCCTACTTTCACAAAAGTGAATTTCATTTCTTGAAAATTTAGGCTTTAAAAATGACTTTTAATGATTTCTTTCTGGAATTTAAACTCTTATAGTCGAACTTCAGTGTCAATTTTTGTATTGAATATTTCCAACAATAGGTACTAACTCAATAAATAATCACAGTACCATTTAAATGATTTTATTTTCCTTTACAACTAGTTTCGACTTGAAAGTAATTATTGAATTAGTTTATTTAATTAACTTATAACTTAGAAAAGTTATTTAGTTTACTTAGTAACCGTTTATTAAATGAACTTCAGTTTATTAGTTAGTAAGTTAATTTATTGAATTAGTATTTTAACCCTAATTCCAAAGTGAAAATCTCCAATAATCTCTATAAAATGCCACATAATCACCACTTACATCATTTCTCAAAATTTTTTTGAGTTTGAATTACAGCATCAAAAATAATATTTTTTTACATTTTGAAACAGTTTTTTATTCATTTATTGGAATGACATTTTTAAACAATCGTCATCGTAAACATGTTACATGATGTTACTGGACTACGCCTATAACATCTTGCATTTGTATGGACTCGCTGATTTACAGATAGGAAATTATTCCGAATATACCTCATAATTACGTCATACACTACTGAGTATGCTGTCATGTCACTGAATATCCTTCGAATAATTAAACAATCTTTTTCGTTCAGTCTGAACTGCGTTTGTATTTATTTCATCATTCTTTTAGGTTGTGCAAGCTGGGAAGACACGTCGTTACCATGTAAAGTGTATTGTAATGGCGTGTCTTCTCAGCTTTCGCGAACCATACACTGTACTGTAGAACATATTTCAGTGAATTGGCACTTTCTGGTAAGATTGTTATCAGGAGTGGTGCTTCTCGGGTGCAATTACGTAAGTAAGGTTGGGTGGCAATTATTATTCATAGTTTCGTTTTACCTATGGTCCCACCCGGAAAACTATTAGATGAGCCATGGACAATAATTATTGTTATTAGTCGTCCCACATGGTGCTTTGCTTATTGGCAGCAGATGCAAAGAGTCTTAACGCTTTTATTGTGACAAAAAAGTTGTGGTCTGAGGGGCTGAAAGTGTGTATCAAATAATTTAATTTTTTATAAGTGTTCCACTGCATCTTTTACATACATTTAATGTTTAAGTCCTCTCAAATTACTCCTACGTGACTGGACCATAGAGAATAGAATATAAAAATATTCTAATATAATAGTGGAATAATATTTTTAATAATATTGATATTTATTATATTCTAATATTGATAATATTTATTATTCTAATTAATAATAATTTTAATATTATTCAATTATTAATAATATTCTATTCTCTCTGGACTAAAATGTGGTCGGAAACGGAGGAGGTTGTTGAACGTGAAATATATGGGAATTATATGGAAAAGGAAGTGTCAGAAAATTTTGTTATGAAAACTAAGGTGATGAATTCAATCTAACACGTTCCTAAATTGAACGAAAGACAATAAATGTATACTTATTTATTTTCACTTTTTATTCATAAGAGTAGATTTGTTTATTTTTATTTAGGAAGATTGTCTTTGGTTGGACTAAGCAACCGTTTCTGAATGACTTGATTTGGATCATAATCGATATGTTAATAATTATTACGAGTTATTTTTGGATCATCACTACAACAAGCTTGATGTAAGAAAACACTTTGATATCGTCAATTCCAACTTCTTTCATAGCAATAAGAAATGGAATTGGCATCAATCAAATAGTGTTTTTCATATAAGATTTCCTATAAATTTTGCTAGTGATAACTTGATCTTTATAATTTATCATCTTCCACTCATTCATTTCTATTATCTCCACCACAACGTAGTAGTTATCGGATATCAGGTTAATCGAAACCATTATTAAGAGCCGATTAGTTCTTATGAACAAAATCGAACAAAGAGCTCATAACAGAAGAAGGTTCTTGTCATTGAACATGGAATAATAACTAGTATAGTCTAATCGGGCAAAGAAGATATCCTGGCAAGATGGGAAAATGACTCCAGGTCGTTCAATATTGGTTCAAAAACATTATATTAGTTTAATACAAATATTGGTTTAAATTCGATCTCAAATTGTAGAGAATATTCTACTCTACAATTTGAGACCAATTTTATAATATTTGAACCCATATTGACCGAGCTCGAGTCATTTTCCCTTCTTGCCAGAATGACTTCTTTGCTCGACCCACGCTAACAATGGTCTTTGTGAAGGTAGCAGAAAGAATCGATTTGAACGCTTTTTGTTGATTTTTTTTCATTGATACCGGATGTGAAACAGTGCATACTCATAATGTGCTCTTAATTCGCTTTCAGATTGAAAAAAAAACATTTTCACTTTATTTATTATTTTTATTCTGGTTATGAAGCTTGGTATCATTGTAATAATACTCTTATTTATACCATGTAAAAAGAGTGTAAAATTCTATAGAAATTATAGCGAGTTGCAAAAACTCAGTGCTTTGGAAGTAACCCATTATTATAAATAACAATCTTCTTGAATTGGTTCGTGTAGTGCTCGAGGGCTCGCGTGCTGAGGGGGGACCCTTCTGGCCTCCTCCTCATACCCATATTCTCTTCAATAATTCGTTCAAGGCCGGCCGAATAAAACGCAAAAAAGAGATGAGCGGGAATGTAATGAAGTGAGTTAGAGAACTTAAAGTAATGGCTCCCGTAAAACAGAGTGTGAAAGATTAATTGTGGGTTTAAAACTTTAAAGAGGTGATTAGTCTGAGTTTTTTGCAGTTCAATTATAGAAGTGGTTTCAAATTATCGGCCCGTAGCTATACATAGTTTGGCCAAGCAAAGAAGACATTCTGGCAAGATGGAGAAATGACTCCATCTCGGTCCATATTGTTGTTTCATGAATTGTAAATTTGGTCTCCAATTGTAGAAAACATTCTGATCTATAATTTGAGACCAATTTTATAATTTTTGAACCAATATTGATCGAGCTGGAGCCTTTTTGTCATCTTGCCAGTAAGTCTTCTTTGCTTGGACAGACTATATCTACGAGTATTTAGTGTCCTGTATTGGAATTGGAAATTGATTGTTTAAGGAAAGATGCTGTAGAATCTTTTGTGAGATGGGTAACGATTTTCTTATGGCACACGAAATTTTTATCAAGTTTAATGATTAATATTAGATTATCATTTCAGGAATGTAAGTCGATGAACTTTATATCCATCATAACCTTGAATAAAACACTCAGCTTTCAAAAGTAATAAAATTTTCCATGATTAACGTTTTATTTGGTAGACATACATGCAATACCAGCCTGACACTTGGACCCAGTGGAAGCAATTCCAGACACGCAAGGCTTGTGATAAGGTGTTATGTATGCCTCTCTGGGTCCATATTTAGTTCATATTATTTATGTTTAGGTCTGTATTTTGATCCAATCAAGTATATTGTGTCTTGTCAAATGAATAAATAATTTAATTTATTATTTCAACAGGGAGACCTTCTAGTACTTATTTAAATACATAATTCCCAATACCAGTAATATCTTTCAGGCTCTGGTATTTTGATATTTTATCTGATCGTTATTTTCTTGATCTGATGAAGTAGTTGAGTTGAAAATAGTAGCAAGTTAAAAATTGGAAACCGTTCTAGCTCTTTTTAAGAGTCCTCTTTCTTTTTTGAACTCTTTTTCTTTAATCCTTGAATCTCTATAATATTTAGATTTTAATCAAGCTATAAGAGATTTATAGCAGACTACCTCAGTACCTCTTCATTCTATCAATAAAAAAGTAAATTAACCGTGGAAAATAAGGTTATATAGCAAAGTGGAACAACCCAGGGACTCCTCACTATTAAAAGCCATACGCTGAATAATAATAAATTAAATAATTACCTTATTGTTGAAGGCATCACTATAGTTTTCGATTAGCAATAACTCAATTTATCGAAGGGAAATTCCTCACTGAAATCTGTCCCCTTGTTAATCCTCGTTTATTATCCTGGTCCAGCCCCGGTTAATATTATCATGGCATATTAGGTACTGGGTGTGGATTAAGCACCTCATAAACGATTTTCTATTTCACTTGACATCTTCATTGTTGCCGTGGGTGGCGGGAGTGTAGGTGTAGGGTGTGAAAATACCCTTAACTGTGCCCTTTAACAAACGACCTTAATCGTCGCCCGAAAAGTGTAGCCTCTCCTCACACCCAATTCCCCTAATACAGGTCGGGTACTTTGAAAAGCGCCTTTAATTTGGGAAATGTTTCGACGCAACGCAGCATTTTCCCATCCTCACCTTTTTACATAGGGTTTTATCAATCCTTCTCCTCTGTCCTATTTTCCCTTCTACTTCCTCTCATTAATTTTCTTGTTATCTCCTGCTCTTTGTCTCTTCTGTCCAGTTTTCTCATTCATTTTCAGCATTTTCCCCATCCTCACCTTTTTACATAGGGTTTTATCAATCTTTCTCCTCTGTCCTATTCTTCTTGTACTTCATTTTATTAATTTCCTTTCTCCTATTGCATTTTAATCCATTTTCTGTACCTTTGTTACATTGAACTCCATCTATATCCTTGTTCTCACCTGTATTTAATCTCTTTTCCGCTATCATATTCGCCTTCTGACGATTTTTCTACTTCTCTTGGCGTTGTACATTCGATTTCATCAATCTCCTCGCGTATCAATCACACTTGGTGTTCCTTTTTTTCATGTCACTTCTACCTACTCGAATTTTTTATCGCTCAATTCCTTGTTTTAGATTAATTAGTCACGTTTTGTAGTCTCCCCTTCGAATTTTTCATTAATCCAATTGAGCTTCGTTCCTATACTCATTACACCCCTCCCCCCCATATAGTATATTCACGAACTCAATTTGTTTTTCACTCACAAATCACTCTATGTGCGTCCAATCCTCCAATGTAGGGTTGAATGTCTCATCAACTTTTACACAAGCTCCTCTCATTTCTCCTTCCACTCCTGATACTTATTGATTCGTTCTTGTAAATTTCGGTAATTTATCCCTCTTCCTTCTTTCAACTTTTCAGGTTCAGGATTTTCAGGTTGATTCATTGCAAAAATGGAATTAATTCATCGCGAAAAATCAATAAACCAGTATGAAGTATTATCATCAATTCTATCCACTTAACTGATACTTCCGATCTCACTGTCACTCGGCTACACTCTCATTTTCTCCCTCCTCTTTCTCTAATAACCCATTTACTTTCCTCAACTGCTTCTGTCGGGTATACGTTTAAGTGTCTCCCCGACAAAGTGTCTTCTGTCCATCCCACTCTTAATTTCTTATACATTCTTACTCCTACCATTTCTTACATCATCCTTTTCTTACTCTCATCAACCCCTTCTCTTGCTCCATTCATTAATTTAATTTTATTCACTTTCCACTCTTCCTGTACAACCTACTCCTTTGCCTCTCTTCTTTCACTCTAATCAGTCTCTCTCCTATACGCCATTTATTGTTTTTGTCAATTTTACTCTTATTCTGATTATTTTATCTTATCAATCAATCAATCAATCTCTCCTCCACCGTTTCTATTTCAATCTGACTCTACCTTACTTCCATTCTCCCTCCCCTCTCGCTATAATCAATCATTCTCTCTCCTTTGCTGTTTCCATCTATTCTACTCTCATTGTAAGAGAGGACCCGTGAGTCCTAAATTCGCCTTTGTAAAAAGTCAATAAATAAAATAAATTAATTGTTACTCTCACTCTGCTCATCACTCTTACTCTCCTCTAACTATTCGACTCTCATTGTTACTCTTACTCTACTACAGTTACTCTGGCGGCTCGTGCCCACGAAACAGGTGAAGTGCTGAACAGTAAAAAATACGGGCACTTCACCTGTTTGGTGGGCACGAGCCGCCAGTGCTACAAAATCTGTTACTCTACTGTCATCTTCTCTTTCCCTATCGTTCTAATCAATCAAACTCTTCCCTTTACTGGTTCTGCTTATTTTACTCTCTTTGTTCCACCCACTCCACTCTCTCTCCCTCTCTCTCTCTCTCTGTTAATCCTCCCCCTCTCTCCTACCACCGTTTATTTCACCCTGATGAGCGCAGTTTCCCAAATGCCGCTGACATCCTTTTTAAACGGCTCAGCCTGGATTTGAATCGCTCATCACGGCTCTACTCTATCTACCATTATATATTCTGTTCAAGCAAACAAGACATTCTGGCTAGATGAGAAAATTACTCTAGCTCGGTCAGTATTGGTTCAAAAAATACTAAATTGGTCTCAAATTGTAGAGCAGAATTTTTTTTACAATATAAGATCAAATTTTAAGTTTTTGGACCAATATTGATCGAGCTGGAGCCATTTTCCCATCTTTTCAGAATGTCTTCTTTGCTTGGACAGACTGAAGCGCATCAACGGTTCCCTTTGTCGCGCGACTCGCCTCACAATCACTGTGCTTCTACTCCTAATCCTTGCGCCATTCAATTTGCCGAATATTCCTCCGCATTCTATCGAAAGTAGAGCACGTGTTCAAAACGCGGATCATATCGTTCGTGACGTCACGAGTTCGTGTTTACAGCTGAATGATTTTTGTTCTAATTTGTTGTCGTAGCACTCATCTAAGCTAAGGATCGTGTTCATATCAGTACATCGTGTTAGGGAGACCCTAATGGAGATAACAGTGTAACTCGCCCATAATGAATAGGCAGACCAGTGATTCCACTATGTATTTGATCCAATTTCGTTTGCTGAATTTGTTATGTAGTTATGAAATTGGTATCAATTTCAAGTTTGTTTATGTTTGAGCTACTATTCATTACTTTGATTTCTACTGCTCTTGTTATAATTCCATTAGCTCGCAATATTCTGATGAATTTTTAAACTGGTTTCAATTTTGAGTAGTTTCAGAAGCAATATTTGATTCTTTCCCACTTCTTTGATTCTCACCGCTACAAGATGATCAATTGTTATTCCTTATAGGATTTTCTTTCTGATTCAATTAGCCTAGCTCACATTTGATCCAATTCTTGCGTCATGTTTTCTGAACGAGCTGTGGTACCAACATGACATGCTACTGGCATCAATTCCTGACAAATTGCCCATTATCCTCATCAATGTGATCCAATTTTCGTGATATCGATTTCCACTTGTTTAGGATGCAATATTTTAGATTCTCCCATATAATTCTTTGACTTTTTTGGCTCATGTATTTCAGTAGCTAAAATTCCTTTGGTAAAAAGCTGGTTATTACATTACTCAAGTTTAATCTTTTTTAAAGGGTGTTGTCTGTTTGATTAGATTGATTCCATGTATGTTGAGATCTGGTATCTATTCAATTCCAGCCTCCAGTTCTGTTCCATAAGTTTGGTAACGCTTTATTCTTATCATATCGAATATAATTATATTGAATATGAAAATATTAATTCATAATTTTATTTTCAATCCTTAGTCTATTTCTAATTTGACAACACCCAGAGGTATTCTGAGGTTCACCCCTATTCAAAGGTAAACTATAAATAGAACGAGTTCGCAGGACGATGGTTTTTTTGGCTGGGAAACAAAAAGATGAATAATTACAGGCTTTGTTCGAGAGATTTTATCCGTCATGTCTAATAACTAAAATTGTCCTAGGATAGTTTGAGGTACTCTAGTAGCTCAGATTTCGGAGTAGTCCTTCCTGACAAAGTAGCGTTGTCCTGTATTCAATTCAGTTGTTATTATTGTAGTTCACGAAACAATGTCTGCAAAAAGTTGAAAGAAAGGTGAGCCGTACAAATTCCAAGACTTGTTGAAATGAGACGTGAACGATTCTTTCACGGAAAAGGAATAATTCAATTAGAATTTCTATACACTATACTAAAATACTCTGTTTTTCCATCACTGTCCTTCTACTTTTTATCTTATGTTCGTGAAATATATAGTCTGTCCAAGCAAAGAAGACCCCTTGGCAAGATGGGAAAATGACTCCAGCTTCGTCAATATTTGTTCAAGAATTATAAATATGTGGTCTTAATAGTAGATAAAATTGTTTCTTAAAATTTCAGATCAAATTTATAATTTTCAAACCAATACCGACCGAGCTTGAGTCATTTTCCCATCTTGCTAGAGGGTCTTCTTCGCTTGGACAGACTATGCCAACTAAGATGAACTTGTTCTATCTTCTCGCGCTTCTTATAAGATTTTAATAAAGTTATACAACTCGGAACATTAAAGGCCAATTGCTCAAAATTCCATTAAATTCAATGGCCGTAAATTTGGTTGTCATTTAACAGTACCAAAGCAACTTCAATCCTTTTTCCTATCCCAATCCATCTAATGTAATTGTTATTAATCTTCTAAAAATGACATCATCTTATAGAGGTCGAATTTTATAAAATAGGGAGAGAGTTAATTCTGTATTATTTTCACTCTGTATCATCTTACATAATTTTCGAAAAAAAACCGTATAAAACGACTTATTTTTCGTGAAATATATTTTGAATCCTCTCCTACAGTTGAATGATAATCATCTCATTGTGTGATGGAGGTATCATTACAAAAAAAAATTCTCAAGAAAAAATATGTCGTTTTTAGTTTGTTTTCAAACTAAATTATTCTTTCTCATTTGAATGACTGTTTCCGATGAACTCCAAATTTTCGATGGACCACTGGTCCAGTCTATCATGCTCTGATGAGTTGCTTCCTGTTATGTAAATGATGGATGATAGTTTGTATGTAGGAGTGTCGACAGTGATTAAGAGAAGAGTTCCATTTTCAGCATGATTTCAGTGCGGTTTCTGGCACGAGCACTCCCACAGGATTTTCATTGTTTTTTTAAAAAAAGAGTATTATTAAACAACTATAATTTTATAGGTGTATTTTGTTCCTTTTTTGAACCATTGGTTTATAATATTTTATGATCAATCTCCATTGTTGAAATACAATTTTCGGGTTCTCATTGTCTAATGTCTTAGAATAAATGTCATCCGATCACAATTCTCTTCACATTTTTATTTTTATTACTAAATAATAGAACTTATCATTCTTTAAAGCATCTCTAGCATAAAGCATTCTTTTATCATTCCATCTAAAGCAACAATGGATTTGGAATTTTTTTCCAGTGGCCTTTCTGAAATTCTATTCCTAACCACTAGCCTGTGTTCGTAATGAAATCTAACTCAGGATAAAAGTTAATGAATTTGAAAAAAATAAGCTGAGGAAGTAGGCCTACTGACTGGTACTTACTTTGATGAATCTCTCATCACGTAATAACACATGGCGATGTCAAAATTTGATTCCAATTTTGAGGAAGGTAGGAAATTCCTTCAATTTGTTGAAGTAAGGCTCCATTTAAGTTTTGTTCCTCCCAGTACTACTTCTGTCTATGTTCTTCTGGGTTATCTCTTTTCTGTCGGATCTTTTGTATGATGAAACTCTTTTTAAAATCTAAATATGTTTTGTAGTGTAAGAGGGCAGATGCGTGTTTGAACTCTTCAAAACATGTATCAGGTAGAAAAATCAGGTGCAATCAGGTGGGCGAGAACCAGGCTATTTGACAACATCTTTGTTCTCATCGCAGCTGCCGCACCTTAGTTACAAAATGCACCTGGCGTTTATTTTGGATTTGAGAACTGGATGGAACATCTTTTTGGAAGATTTTGCTACGGAGAGGGACGCCAAACACGTGCTTGATTCTACTTAGAACTGACAGATAGAAATGACTGACAAAATATTATAAGTTGTAATTATTATACTTTGATTTGAGTAGCATATTTTCAAAAGTGAATCTTTCAAGTGACAGATTACCCCTATTGCTTTTTTTTACAGTGACTGTAGATTTTACAGTCTCTATCCTTGTTGTGTATTAGGCCTATTCATAATAAGTTATCATCTATTTATCATCATTAATTGATATTTTTCAATTGGTAATTAGGATATTATGTCAGTACAATATCATCTCCAAATTGACAAATTTGTTCAATATAATGTCTTCTGTTGAAATGATCAATTTTATTATTTGACCACAGAGTGCACTAAACTAGACTGAACTAATCTGCACTGATATGCAAACCTCAATATCTGTATACATTGGAAAAACTTATCTATTTCCAATTGCAATCACTCATTTACATAGATTTTGCTGTATCTCAGATCATTACTCAATAGGCTATGTCTCTCAATTAATCCTGAGAGTTTCTGTTCTATAGTATCCTATAATCACTTATTTACTTAGATTTTGCTGTATCTTAGATCAATAATCAGTAGGCTACTGCATTTCTCTCAATAATTCCTGAGAGGTTCTAATCTGCAGTATCATATCGAGGTCAAATCGCCTATTGTTTTTGATAGATTTTCGTAAGATAAATAACACTCATACGTAGTCCTAGGAAATTTCTCTGTCGTATTGATTATATGTCCATAAGTTGAATGTCCATTTTTAGATAGGACTCAAACATAGAGATAGTAAGTAAATGGTTTCCTCCCTATAAATTTCCCGAAGCGATAAATACAATGCAATCTCCAGCTCAGATAAAAGTCTGTGGAGCGAAAAAACAACTTCCTTTCAGCTGGCTGACTGGGCTCGATATGAGGGCACTTCGGTCGGTCTTCGATGGTATAACCAACTTATTGGATCGGTGGATGTAAATAAATGATGAGACTCGGCGGCTATAGTGCTGTTGTCATCGAAGTTTCGTTGGGTTATTGATCGGACCAAGCAACCCCTTTAACTGAGTAAACATGTCTTCTTCACGTTGTGTAACGGCTTTAAATTTTGGAATGTTGGATTGTTTTGTCAATGAATCGACAAAATAATATTGTTCTACACATTCAAATCTGCAATCGACAAAATAATATCATTTAAATTTTAACACATTCAAATTTTCAATCGACAAAATAATATCATTCAAAACAGTGGCGCCGACTTTGGGGGGGCAAGGCACTTTCTGCCCCCTCAATAATCACTCAGGGGGGGGGCAATGTGTGTATTTTGCCCCCCCAATGTTCATAGGTTACTAGAGAAAATTTTATCAATTTTTTGAGTTATCAATTATCAATAAGTAACTTAGGCCTATTGAAAGAATATTTTTTGCCATCATCAATTTATTCCAAAAAGCCCAAATGAAACCAGTTTTAAACAATGGACCTGTCTAGCTATTTTTATTTTATTCACACCTGGAAACTGGACTATGATATTGTGAAATGATATCGGCCTACTGTATTATTTTGGTAGGCCACTTCTACAATGTCCACAAACCATAAAAATAGATTGACTCCCAATATTTTGATGAAGTCGGCGCCACTGATTCAAAACATTCAAATCTGCAATCGACAAAATATTGTTCATCGCATTCAACTCATTGATAAAATGAGTTCATCGTATTGAGTAATATTATTCACCAAATTGATTGACTACGTAATAAGCTTGAGTGTTCCAATTGAGGTAGTTGTTATAGTCTGTCCAAGCAAAGAAGACTCTCTGGCAAGATGAGAAAATGACTCAAACTCTGTCAATATTGGTTCAAAAATCATCAATTTAATCTCGAATTGTAGGAAAAAATTTGATCCACTATAAGGACCACATTTATAATTCTTGAACAAATATTGACCGAGCTGGAGTCATTTTTCCATCTTGCCAGAGGGTCTTCTTTGCTTGGACAGACTATACCTATTGTGTAATTTTTATCAATGAGTCCCCGTGCCTTTGTCGATGAGTAATTTATTGCTGCTTATCAATAATTTTTTTATGTGGTATTTTATGGTTTTCATGTGCAGAGCAATACTTCCAGAGCTTATGTGCTGAGCATTACTCATCCATTGATGATATTTTATTGAGTACATATGTATTTCAATAATCTCAATTATTATATTCTGGTCTTTTCGTTCGTTCAATATTTTTCATTGGTTCAATAACCTCTGGACTGATTACTCCAAATTGTGTTATGAATGTCACATTTTTTATATAGGCTATGTGAATTGAAGAATATTTCTAATGTTCAGTGTGCTTTCAAACTAGGTGAAAAAGGTTTTATTTAGACGCCGCATATACAAAACGTTTCATCTGGTTTATAATGTTCTCATCTTCTTCAATACTAGAAGGAACCTTTCACAGGTTTCATTAAGTTTTATCGCGTCATGATTTATCAAGAAATTCTATTAAATTATCAAGTTTCTCCATTATTGAAATACTTCTTTTGCCTATTTTCCTCATTAAGATGAGGCAATCAACTTACTATTCTTCTTCAGATTCTGCGTTTGAATATTTTTCATGCCTTTCGTTGAGAATTAACATACTTAGAGTATACTTTTCGAGCATACCTTTGAAAAAATATTTTTATTCTGGAATTTTTCAACCACTGACAGTATTCACTTGATACGCCAACTCGATATTACTCGAAAGTTTTCTAGTGGTCGTTGTATCCAGTATCGATAGTGGTTTAAGCTCTTACTGTATCTCAGTTCTGATTAATAGTGTGTGCAACTTTCCTTGAAGGTTCAGTATAGGTTTTTTATTTTTCCTCATCAAATGGTTGTGGTTGTAAGTCAATATGGATTGGGTCTACTGCAATTAATATAATCTGGATACTGTACTTTATTGTGTTCCATATCGGGTTTCTTCCATCTGTGAAGTTTCTGAGGAGTCTCAACTGGTGCTAAGGAAACTATTTGAGTTTCCAATACCTTGGAGTTATTCGACATCAAATATCTAAGAATAATCTTTATTCAGTTCTCCTCAACAAGTTAACTGAATAGAGAGATTGTCAACTACCTACATGTAGGTAGAGTTTTTCCTCTCTTGTAATTTACTAGGTCTTATCATTCACAAAGTAAACGTTGTGAATTTGTGTAAACATTATCATTGCATGATATAGCAAGCAAGAAGATTGAAAATATACATGTAATAAATTTGAGTAATCAGACAATCAATTACATAGAGCTAAGATATTTTGTAATAAGCTAATTTTCTATGTTTCATTAGGAAGATTAGATCCAGTTATAACGTCTGATTTAGATTAATTAACGAAGAATTGAAGAATAAGTTTTAACTTTTCAAAATGTCTTTAATGATAAATTGTAGGATATAATATTGTAAAATAGATGTAATATTTGAATGGATGAGATATTTTAGGAATTTAAAGAGAACTCTGAAAACTTCAATAATTTAGCAAATGCAGAGAAAAATAATAACCATTCTATAATATGAAAAAATTGATATGATAACTACAATCTTAGAATGTTTTCATAATTCATCATGACAACACCTATGATTGATGAGTCATTAGTAAAAGACAATTGGAAAACTATTGAAATGGGAGAATTGTAGGTGTTCAGCCTTGGAAAATCGATCCTAGCCATTTTTCACTGCCCAATCATTAGCGATAGTTAATAATCGAGCGTTGAAAGAAAATAAAACTAGCAGACACTAAACTTCAAGGGCAGAGTGTCCAATTTACGGTTGAATAAGCCAATTGAAACTGTCATTAATATTTTTATAGTACTGTCGTTACAAAATTTGAAAATTGATTTATGGATTTCTCTTGTTCTTCCACTACCCTGATTGCTTACTTCTCATATTTATGATTTTTTTAAAATCTCGTGATCTCTTTAGTTCATTCACAATGTACTGTACTTATTTAATTTATTACTTAGTACAATTGACTATCATGAATAATTATGTAGGTATTTAGTAATTTCAAGTAAATTAATATTTTTCAGCCACTAGAAATATGAGACCAGTGAATATGATTTAAATTGGTCATTCATTCTAATGAATAGAAAATATTATTTTCAGTCATATTCCTAGGATTCAAGATAGATTTTCTTGAATTTAGATTTCGGTGTAAGTAGAATCGGGTATTCATGTTTAATGCGAGGTTTAGTAAGCATGTAGACCTCACGTTCTTGAACCCATTTTGCTCGTTTTGAATAAATCTTGTATACTTGATAATTCCATCAAATACTCTTCTTCCAACAAGCTGAGAACATACACACACTATCGCGAAAGATAAGAATTATTGCAGTCAGAAACAGGTTTTGTGAATGTCAGAATAATGTGGTCAACTTCGAAAGATGTAACCAAATCTCTCAAACCGCTAGTTTCAATCCATGTCTGGTGTATAAATTACATTGGATTGGAGCCATATCCATTCCTTTTATTATAAGAAGCATTCGTTTTTTGTTGCATAAGTCTCGATTACGTGTAGTGAAGAATGTTGCATTGAATTTGTTGTCTTCAACACTGTTAAAAAATTGAAATGAATGTACACTATATACACTATACAGATATGGTTTACATGAATACAGTACTCGTATAATAGTCTGTCAAAGCAAAGAAGACATTTTGGCAAGATGGGAAAATGATTCCAGCTCGGTAAATATTGTTTTAAAAAATTATGGATTTGGTCTAAAATTGTAGATCAGAATCTTTCCTACAATTTGAGACCAAGTTTATAATTTTCCAACTATTGACCGAGCTGGAGTCATTTTCCCATCTTGCCAGATTGTCTTCTTTGCTTGGACAGACTAGCTATTAATAGTAAAATAATAGACCAAGTGTACTATGTCCACTACATCTACGGTAATATGTAGATAGATATATACTGTATATCAAGTAAATCTGTTTTAGCTGTTCAACACTCGAATTGGAAAAAAGAGTTCTATAGGAATAGGTTGTTTTGAACTAGGTCTCATTTGACAGACTACTGCGCCTTATGAACTGTAGAAGTCCTTGGCGGTTGAAGTTTTCAAACACAGTTTTGACCTTGCTTAGTGAGTGAGTGAGTCACATCTCAAGCCTCACCTTCGATTAACGTATCGTCAGTCATGTTTGACTGGAAAAGTAGGACAATAAGGGATTCGGTAATAATATATCCTAGAAAAAATGTTATGAAATTGATATTGTGTGTCGCATATTATGTAGATTGTATTATGTACACGTAGACCTATTTTGCTTAGGCAATATTCTTGAAAGAGTGCATCATAATATATGATATCTCATTTTATGGTGTTTTGAAGTGGAAAAATTTCATTAAGTTGTCTCTTTTTAATTTGAAAATTACATTTTTACAGTAAATTCAAACCGTACATGGAAAAGGCATTAGGGGGTTACCAAGCTGAATTTAGAGAAGATGCTTACCACTTACCACCCTAGAGAAGGTTCTCCACCTATGGAATCTATTTGAACTACTATTATAATTGCGATTGTTTACTATGTTGGAATAATCTACTATCTTCAATAAATTGTATTCCAAGTTATCATTTTCAAAATTTGTGTTTGAAATTTCATCTGG
Source organism: Sogatella furcifera (assembly GCA_017141385.1). Classification (NCBI taxonomy): domain Eukaryota; kingdom Metazoa; phylum Arthropoda; class Insecta; order Hemiptera; family Delphacidae; genus Sogatella; species Sogatella furcifera. The sequence goes on along the minus strand of CM029551.1, from coordinate 10,431,158 downwards.
AAAGCTCTGTAAATAATTATTGTTATCAAGCCTATAAAACTCTCTCATAGAATATTCAATTTATACTGCATCATTCCATTATATGTTATCATATAAAATGTTATCGGTTGCCATGGCAAAATTGTGATGTGAAAATTTCGTGCTCTAAATTCTTTCAAAATTCAATAATTTCCGATCGTGGATTAGGGCTTCGAGTGTTATTTTTGTGTTTGGCTCTATGAAATTTGAAGAAATTCACCAAAATTCCATAACTTTGTTCACTATCAAGAACTACCACAATAATTTCCCGACATGGGAAATTGTGGTTATGTCGGCTGTGGAACTTCTTCGGAACTCCCCACAAAATGAGCCATACGATAATAATAATAATAATTCCATTCAATAATAATAATCATTCACCTATATCCTTTTAAAAACATTTCTTCTTAATCACTTGAATTAAATGAAGATTAAGAATAAATTAGATTTATTATTACTTTACACTGGATCACATCTATTTTCAACAAATACTGCGAGCTTCATTTTGTGGATTGAAGAGAACTTGTAGTTTGTGTCTAAGTTAGTTCCTATGACCTGGTTTTGAACACTCCCGGGGAAAGATAGGTAATAAGTGTTGGCAGAAGTACCTCTGAGTACGATTGGTTTCCATTGTAGTTTCAGCTCAGATAGAGAAGTCTTCGGCAGTTTAGCGTTTGTAGAACACGCGAGCTTCTCATTAAGAAATTGCTCTGATCGATCATATTCTATAGTCTGTCCGAGCAAAGGAGGCATTCTGGCTAGATGGGAAAATAACTCCAGCTCGGTCAATATTGGTTCAAAAATTATAAATTTGGTCTCAAATTGTAGATCAGAATGTTGTCTACAATTTGAGAACAAATTTATAATATTTCAACCAATATTGACCGAGCTAGAGTCATTTTCTCATCTTGTCAGAATGTCTTATTTGCTCGAACAATCTATGCCTGTTCGGTCAGCGTTGATTGACCAATCGCCTGACAGTTCCAATGGTATTTGTCTATTCTTATTTGATTGATATTGAATACACTGTTTAGTGACAAGTGTTCTTCTGTTCCCAATTTATAAATTAGAAGGACCTCATTCAAGAAAAATAAGCAAACTCGTATGTAGAATTCATTGTCTGATTACACTTTTCAAACTGCTTTTAGTTTGCTTGGAATGCAATAAATTTCCCTTATTAAAAATTTCTGTTGTATAATAAATTACATTTTTAGACTGATGAAGATGAAACCAATCAATAAATTTCAAAATGTTATTTTTAACTCAGGAGAATTCAATAAAATTCTACAAATGAATTTCTTATAACTGAAGCAGGGAGTGGGCTGAGCAGCTAATTCTACGGTAGAACTATGCTCATTAGTGTCATTACATTATTCTATACTCTATCTATATTAATGGAATTATCTTAGATAAACTAAACAAAGAATTTAAAAGAATAGAGATACATATATAGCAATAGAGCGTATCATATATGCTATTAGGTACCTATTATTGCAGTCACAATATTCTTATTGGATACCAATCTGTCATAGAACCTATTCCAATTAATCTAGATTTTAATGTTAAAATTTTGGTATAGTATAATTGAAAGATGACACGTCCCTGTACAGGTTCAAATAATTCTATTCATATGTTATTGAGTAGAAGTACCTTGAACCTTATCTTGGCAAAACAGCCTTGGCAGAATAATGCCTCTTTCCAGCTCACCCCGAGCTGTGTTACAGCTTAGATTTTGGTGTGGTCCATTTGCCATGTAATTTGCTATCCAATGACAAATTGTCTCCCTGTAATATTCTCTCACCGGTTTCGTCTTTCTTCTCCTGAGATGTTTTTGAGGCTAGCCATGAAATGGTTTTCAGAGATTTGTGCCGTTTGCTCTCAAAAGAAATATCGTGTTATATGATTTTAGTTTGGACAAAAAGTTACTTAATTTATAACAAAAGTTATTTTTTATAAAGTATAAAATAGTAAAAAAGTTATATTTTACAGGTATTTTGGACAAAAAGTTGTATATTTATTTATTCATTAATTTAAACTATCTCAATCAATAGAATAATAAGTATTCACCCTCAATCAATCGAATAATAATATGCTTTTACTTTCAACAGCCTAATCACAATTACAAAATTAAATGGATTGGTTTATGATTGTGGTTTATACCTTGTAGTCTCAAGTTTATGTTTTCAATTTGTGTGTCAAAGTTTATTTCCGTTATGAATAAGATACACAAAGTGATACACGTAACAAATGTCAAAATAATTATTTAGTTCGATTGTTTCATCTTGAAAAGAAATTGAACTTAGAAATCTGTAGGACCTTCGTCCATTGATTCCTCCCAGAAAAACGTTGGGTTTTGCAACGCCACCCTTGAAAATATTGAAACTTTCTATTGAAATCCAAAAGCGAGAGGATGAAAATGGAAATGTTTGAGGAAAATATTTAGGAAAGCGGCAGTTGCATTGAAAAGAGTGAATGTGGATGAATAATTTAACCTTTTATCTTTTGCTTCTATTGAATTTCTCTACCACTAATCTTTCAAGAAAACATAAAAATATGAATGTTACAAATACTGCATTCACCATTTTCTCCTCCTGAAATGTTCAAGTAGCTGTAAATTTCTTTAAAACGTGTGCGTAGTAGATCTCAGCTGGAGTTGTTTTGTATTGTTGTTCCAGAGTATTGTTGAAATTTCACGAGCCTTATCTCATCCACAACTATCAAGTTCATTGAAATTTTTCCGTTTCCCTTATCTGTCTCCTCAAATGTTTGTTTTGTTACAGAGTCATACAAGAATCGATTGGCCTATTGTAAACGTAAACTTTGCAATATCTAACAGATTGACAAACGGTGCATACATCAAGAGTAAACAATAGGATTACATTCTAGTCAGTCATAGATAGCTGTAAAGGCGTTAAGATTTGAATTATAGCGTTACAAAGCCTCATTGGTTTAGATATCATGAAATACAAGTTTGTTTTGGAATAAAGTGTATAACATTATAGGCCGACCAAACGCATTACGTATTTGATAAGCTCAACTAACTTGTATGAACTTGAAGCTTAGCTTATCTATCAACTTCTTATCTCATATTGTTGGTGAGAACTTGCTACAATAAATCTATTCATTGACAATTCTAAAAGCAGCAGATATGAGACAGTTTTAGCTTTCAGCTGCAATTTCGAGACAGTTTTGACTTCAAATTAGTAGACTAATTTAACTGTTGAAACAAGACACTTTCATACTCTGTTCACTGAGTGTTTTGAGTGAATTTAATTTGTGATACAAACTCTTCTAAAAAATGCTCAAACTTAGCAGGGTTATAACATATATACAGTGTTTTTCATCCTGGAACAACCCTGATCAGCTTTGAGAATTATCCAATAGCTTTGAGCTTGACAATCCCGCAACATTGTGCAAAATATGATATTTTATATGATTATAATATTGATTTATTCCATTTGAACATGCTTATTAGACTAGAACAGTTTGCTGTGGAAAGGCTGACTGTGTACACTTCGATGTTTTTCACTGACACAAATATTACACAATTGATTAATATTAATTAAACATAATATTTTTCTCTTACACAAATATTTAGTATAAATTTCTATTATTCCCAATTCCCTTTAGCTCTTTTTCTAAATTGATTGCTTCGATTGAAATGTTGTTTATCATATATTTTTCATTAGTGAAAGAATGATATAATTAAATTCATAGTTTAAGAATCCTGGCTTTGCTCAATGAAAAAAATTGGTTTTGCTATCTCCAAAAGTGCGGGGAAAGGCTGAAAAGCACTAAAAAGAATTGCATTCACGTCAAACACATGATGAGCATTTGCATTACAGTTTTAGCTGCAAATTTAAGTACCTCTGAGATGAATCATGTAATGGAGGGTTGCAGTCTAAACTTGTCATTATTTCATCTCACGTCGACTACGTAACGTCTGCCAAAATGCGCTTTCAATTCAATTTCACGTGTATTCACATTGTGAATAGCGTTTCATCCTACTGTTCTGACATGCTTTCAAATGTTGCCAGTGACATAGTCAGACTGGCTTTGTCACCTATTGTTCGTTCAGTTTGTACTCTATTTGAAAAGCTTGGCTCTTGCAGACTATGACATCTTGTCATATTCGGTGTTCTTATCTATTCAGTAGCGAGTTGTCAATATTGATCATATCTCGTATTGAAATTATCTCTCTCTGTATTGTCGATTAAAAAGCCCCTTAATTGGTCTTGTACTCTACCATGAGATTTATTGGATTCCTCTGTTTCGAAAAGTAATGAGTTGTTCTAATTGTCTTAGCAGTTGTTCCAATATTGTAAAAAGTCGGGAATTCAGTATGTACATGTACAATCTATAATATTTCATTTTGTAGAGCCATGTGCTGTGCAGTGTGCATGTGTTCAGTTAACAACAACAGAATTGAATGTACAATACATCATAAAATATTTCGTCAAGTACCTCAATAAATAAATAATACTAATGTTCCAAATACTCCGATATCAAATGCTAACTAATACAATGAATTATCGTGGAGGTATCACAATAATCCTGGGTCTCATTGAAAAAAGACGAAAATATATTATCTTTCCCTCAATAATACTACTCGTATCTTTATGACATTTTAATACTATTAATAGTTAAATTTCACTTTGTAACAATGCTGATATAGTCTGTCAAAGCGAAGAATACATTCTGACAAGATAGGAAAATGATTCCAGCTCGGTCAATATTGGTTAAAAAATTGTAAATTTGATCTAAGAGGAAAAATTCTGATCTACAAATTGAGACCAAATTTATAATTTTTTAACAAATATTGACCGAGCTGGAGTCATTTCCCCATGTTGGCATAATGTTTTCTTTACTTGAACAGTATATACACTAAATTTATGTGTCCAAATCCACTCTCATGCACTGGATTTTTCATGTGAACATCCCGCAGTGCGTTTTAATCCATTCAGTATGATTATAGAAGGATGAAGAGCTCCATGGAAGCCATTGTAACTCAGTGGCCCGGCCCGACACCTAATAAACGGGATTAAATTTTGTTGTTCTTCTATTCGCCTCAGTACTCTGTTTTTGCCGCTGAGTAACCAACCAGTGAGTTATGGTTTACTGTTTGAGTTCCATGATCAAAGTTCCTACTTTGGGGATTTTCTCTGGTTTCATCAGTAGCTTTTCGTTCGTACTCTCACAAATTCAGCCAGCCAATCTCTCTCATTTTCCTTCCCCTCTCCTTCCTTTTACTCCACCTCCTTCTCACTCTGCTTCCCGATTAGGTCATCATCATCCTTTCCCTGATCAACTCTTTCTTTGGTGGGTGATTTCCCCTCATGACACAAACTTCAAATTTATTATCCCTGTTTTTCGGTGACGTCATTATTCTGTTGCGATCTCTCTCACTCTTTCTCCTTACTCACTCTCTCTTTTCTCTCACTCTCACACACATTTTGTAGCCTACTCTCCATGATCTCTCTCCTCTGATTCCTTCTAACTCCTCTGACTCCTTTCAAACTACTGTACTACTGTTTCCTTTTTGTCCAGGGCTACTATCAATGTATTAGTTAATCAAAATTGAAATCATAGTACCCTCTTTAGAAATTTTTTATTTGAAAATAAGTTGTTTCGTACTCAAAAGGCATTCTCAAATGTGATCATGTGTGAATATATAAACGACATGAAATTGATTCTACACTAAATGAGAATTTAGTGAAGATTTAATTTCTTGTTGTTTATTCATTTATATATTTATTTATTAGAGTACAAATATACAAGATAATGAAAGAAAAAACAGGCAAATGCCCAAAACTTCTTCTATTCCTAATTTATTTACATGATAAACAGTCCAAATTTTCAGGTTATAAACTGTAATTTTTTGCTCCACCAAAAGGTTTCCACTCCAAGAAAAGATAATCCGAAGTAACTGATAAATTTTGAATTTAGAAAGGTTTATATTCAGCCAAAATAAAAAATAATCAGAAATTGTTCGAGAATGATAACAGCCAAATTATTCTGCCAAAATAACAAAAAATAATCAGAAATTATTCGAGAATGATATAAGAATTTAGTGTAGAATTAATTTCTTGTCGTTAATTTGTTCATTCACATTTGAGAATGCCTCTAAAGAGTGTAAAACATGTTGTATCCAAATAAAAACTTCTAAATAAACTTCTGAAAGGGTTCTGTGATGTTAATTTCTATTTACTAATTCAGTATTACTGTTTAGTATTACAGCCTATCCAAAAAGTAAAAATCCACGCTTTTCTGTTCATTTTTGGTGTCATCATTATGTTTCATCCATTACTGTTCATCTCTTCTTCATTTCGAATGATTTCCGCTTATGACCCATACTTCCTTCCTGCCCTCCTGTTGATGGATCCGGGTTGCATACTGATTGGAAGCGGTCGGTCATGGCTACATTCAACATGCGTGAATCCTTGTTTTTTGTGTTCCAAATGCTCTAAACAAATAGTGAAGCTTGAAAGTGAAGTTATTTTTTGTGTGAAAATCCCTGAGCTTAATTAGCTTATGTGAGTTGTGAGGAATTAGGAATTTCTGTGTGTTGAAATTTCATTCATTTTCAACAACTGTGATAACTAAACAAGGTTAAAATATAAATATAATATTTAGGAAAGTAGTAACATTAAATAGTTATTCAATACGACTTACAATATTTTCTTTCCAAGTATAATTTTTGTAAACTCGTTTTAATTATAGTTCAGTCTTGAACTTTCCCCAAAAATAACTTATTTATACTGTTATCGAGGTGTCACTTGGTAGAATAATGTGCCATGCAAGTTGAAGCCATGGTTTATATGACGAGCAACAATAATTAACTCAAAATATTGTAACTATCATCTTCAACACTGAAATGCATATAAGTCGTATTGAATAACTATTTTAATGTTACTACTTCACTTCGCGTACTACGACTACAACAACTCAGTCAAAGCTATTACAGTAATCATTATTAAATGGTAAATCATTATTAATTTCTCGGCTTCTGCGCACAGGTTCTTTAACCTTACAGGGACCTTCCTGATTTATATTGTATATTTTGATTTAGAAATATTTCATTTCATGCTTATACTATTCTAATGTAATTTATTTATTTCTAAGTTTGTGATTTTGTTTTCTTTAAAGGATAAATAAATGAATTTTGAATTTTATTACTATTTTTAGGATACGCTGATACTTTTCAACTTGATGCTACTTTCAACTAGAAGAAAAGCGTTTTGAAAATCAGCATTGAAAATTTTACAAAATTTTATTTGAATACTATTCTTCTGCAACCTCTGTTTATTTCACAAATAGTAGTGAAATAGTTTTAAAAATTTAAATACTTTCAATTAAACTTTAGTTGAAGGGTAGATCATTCTTGGTAGTTTTTGAGTCAAGTCTTATGATTTGGATTCACCTTCTAATTTGCTGGAGTAATTCATTGAAAAGAATGAAAGATATCTAAAATAATTATGCCCGGTTTTTCCAAGCACACTCAAATTTGAGGGACCCTCAAGATTACTACAGTTTACTACATTTCCTATACTTATCATAGAAAATGTCAGCTGTTCATCACGTTTTATTCAAAAAATTATTTTGAATGAATAGGGCTGTGCCCTGTCCTTCAACTAACTGTAATAATGAAATTCAACCCCTTATTAGCGCAATTTAATGAAATCAAACCGTTACAAGTAGGCTATACATTGGTACAAACAAAATCATACTTACAATAATTACTTTCCAAGTTTATAGTTGTTGACAGTCTACTTTAGTCTGTAATTTAGGTTGCACTTTATCCTTGTGACTCATCTAGTACGTAGACACAGTGGCGGATTACCCATTAGGCACGATAGGCAACTGCCTAGGGGCCGCAGGTCTAAAGGGGCCGTAAACCGCAAAAATATATATTTTCCTCTCAAATTTTATGTAAATTTACATAAATTTCACATTCCAGTAATTTCACATTTAAATTTGGGGAAGAACTGATCCATTTTAAAGCCTTTGTGAAATAAGCTGAAGGTATTGAAGAAAACGCAAAATAACATTATTTACCTGAGTTTATCAGGGAAAAACAACTGAAAACACTCTTCCCAAACATTGATAGGTACTGCACTAAAAATCTTATGATGCATGATGTCTTCAAATGCATCGGAAGAACGGTCTTTCATCATTCTCAAACGTGTGAATAAGTATTACCTGCGCAACTCAACCACTGACACCAGGCTGTTCAGCCTAGTTGGGTTTGCTGCAAATGCTGATCTGTTGAATGAAGTGAATTTTGATGATATTGTCGACGAGTTTGCTGCATTAAAAGCTAGAAACGTTTATTTGTAAGGAAATATAAAACTATTGATGTAATCAATCTATAATGTCACTAGTAAGCTATTATTTGAATATTATAACGTGTACAAAGCCACTAACTAAGTTTTAATTGTAAGTCCAACCTCTTTTATTTTGTGTATTGTGTAATTCTGTTTTTTGGGTAGGGGGGGCCGCAAGTTAGCATATGCCTAGGGGCCGCTAAGTTCATAATCCGCCACTGCAGACAGTAGTTTCAATTCTGTAAGTGCCAATTTCGTGAAGTTGGAAAGCTCTGATTAGTTGAAAACATTCTAATGCATCTCAGAAGTCTGATTACGTTTACAGTTAGATTTGAAAACAAGATACTGTAGCAACAAAACAGGTAGACAGAGTGCAGGGTTTAAACGCATTCCGTGTAACAATCAGTGGTCTTAATGATGTTGACCGCTTGTTTCAGAGGCACTCACACTCAGTTGACATATTCGTTTATAACACAACCGTGATAAACCGGTCAAGACTTGGTTTATCAACTAAGTTCACAGACCTCTTCTATGGCTATGGTTACATTGGAGCGATCGAGCGCTCATGGATGCGAATTCCCCATTCAGTTCAAATGCAAAATTCACATTCGCTACTGCTCGATAGCTCTGATTGATCGGAGCGAACAAGCAGTAATGAATGCGAATTTCCCATTAAATTTTAATCCAGAATTCACATTTGGTACTGATCAGTAAATAATGCGAATTCCCCATTCAATTCAAATGCAAAATTCACATTCGCTACCGCTACCGCTCGATCGCTCTGGTGTAACTGTGGCCACAGTCCACAGAGAAGAAATTTCCTCCTCTGTGCTGTGGCTTAATAGTTATACTACTAAACCAGTTTGAACATACAGTATTGCATTATTATTCAATTTATCAGTGAATGTGTAAATATAGAAGGGATGGTGATAGATAAAATAAGGGAATTTGAAAATACAGGCTAGATTTTCAACAACTCAGTATTTGAATGACTTATAATTATTGCTACGGTACTCATTACGTCTCTTATGACATATTTTCAACTAATCTTTTACTATTTTCAATTTTGTCGAATATTATTTGTCAATGAACTTCCATGTACTAAATAGAAGCTGACTTTCCATTGGTTGGCTGTGATTCGTCATCAAAATGAAGTCTATTTGAACTTGAAAATGGCGTCTGTATCTAAGATGGCGACTAAAAACAGCCAATAGCCTAAGGTTTGGTAGTGTCATGAGGATGAGTTTGCTTTTGCAATAATTATTGAAGATGGTGTTCTCGCATTAGTCAAATAAGCTTAATTTTCAATTCCTATTAGATATTTTTGTAGTGAATAATTAAATGTGGTAGCCAATATTAAATATTCTGTAACTTGAAGAACTTTTGATTCCATATTCAACTTGAAACCTTTCTGTACTTGAAAACTTAAACTTGAAACCATTTTCAAGTTTAGCGTGACCGTTTTGCTCTTCCGTTTTCCAAATGCAAATAATTGATTTATTACTCAATAGATGCTACCTATTGTTATAATTGATCAATTGTAATAAGTCTGTTGAGCTACCTCTTTCTGAATTACTTTATTGAAAGAAAGGAGTACAGTACCAACGTCACCTTTCAAAGGAAGCGACCCCTTGTTTAATGCTGTCCAATCAATTCTCCAAGACCAAGCAATGCCGTATTTATTATTTAGGCCTATTCTCGCTCAATTAACTCCATTATCGATATGCCTTTCGTTTGTCGATGTTCATCGATTTTCTCATCTCATTGCGTTTGAGAAGACAATGACTCCAGACCTTTAAAACGACAGACAAACTTCCGTCATAAACGATTTCCGTCCTGTGTCTTCTCCAGTCGGAGTTGAGCAGGAAATATAATTCAAAACACATAATCATAAAGAGGATGTCGTTTAGTCGAATACAATAGTACCACACGCCGCCTTTATATCGTGTATTTGAGCACGTGTCTTACGCTATAGTGAGTGTCTTCTTACTATTTGCATTCATCTTTAGGGTTGTTCGCGCTATGATGGTTGTTTACTGTTGTTCGCGCACGATGAAAAGAGACGTCGTACTATTGTGAGAGTATTGTATCAAAGAAGAATGATACACAATAAAAATTTCTCTATAATACTACAAATAATAATTTGGTCATAATAATTTACTACTGTATAATACTATTGTGAGAGTACTGTACTATAGTGCTATTATGAGAGATATAGAGTCTCCTAGTGAGACTGTGACTCTTCTTATACTACTGTATATACAGTACTAGTTTTCTAAGTAGACAGATTTTATTATTTGACGTATTTCCACGCCCACGTCATCTAATTGCATTCGTCGTACGACGATAATATTTCATTTTCATCAACAGGGTTATAAAAGAATCAGACTTTGATTAATAGTCTGTTGTAGTTAATCATCGAATAATTTGCTTCAGATAATTGGTACTTGGGTATTAATTACTTTTGCTTTCGATGAGATTCTACTAGAGAGAAATATTAAGTACTGAAATATCAAATAACTACTTTTGAGGATTGTTGAACGTTAAACGTAGGTCAACTATTGACGTTTGAGAAATTTATCATTTTTCTTATTTTTAAATAATCGCCAATTCTCGATTTCTCGATGTAGTATCCATATTGATCTTCTAAAAATTTGCAATTAGAATTGAAGCCTCGAAGGGATTTTTTTTGAAAATTTTAGGAATATCTCGTCAACTTCTTCCAACTCCATGAAATAGTATGAGTTTTTTAAAACTGCATTTGTATAGTAATTTCAATTTATCACTCAACCTTTCAGTTGATCAGTAAATTAGGGGGTCCTTAGCTACAACTTGAAGCCTTCTCAGCTCCTCTTATTTGAAGGTTGAGGGGAGTAAGGACGATTCGTCAAGTCCTAACTCGGCCAAATAAATTTTACTTTTATTAAATTTAGTTCTTTGAATAATTTAGGAAGAGGAGATATTTTGGACGACGTGTTCTGATTAGCACTCCTCTGAATTAAATTAATAACAATAAAATGGTCTGTTTCAACATCTATTTCAATATCATGTTAGTAAAACATCTAGTTCCTTGATTTGTTACAGAATCATATTAACAGAATAAATAATTATCTTAATGGTGGATTTAATCTGTAAGGTTTTCACATGTGCTTGTGACGTTCATATTAATTAATTTGTTTTTCGGGTAGTTTGAACAACTAAATGAATTATTGCAATTCACTTGCTCGTGTTTTCCGTTGGAAGGAATGTTGCCGACAGCCAGTGAGTGATTCAACTTTGCTCTCTCTCCCTGGCACTGGACCAAAGAAATTTTCTCATTACAAGGAAATCCAATAGTAGTCAGACTTGAGAAAAACGTTTCCGTTCCACAATTTCGTTTCTCTTGGATCTTTTACAAGAGTTTTCTTCTTTTTCACTTGTCGCTGAATACGAATCGATGAATGATTGCCTTGATAAAGGAAGATGTAACCTACTGGAAATACCGTTACAATAACTTTTCCTGGTTATCATGATATTATAGTCTGTCCAAAAAAGAAGACAATCTATCAAGATAGGAAAATGACTCCAGATCGGCCAATATTGGTTCAAAAATTATAAATTTAGTCTCAAATGCTAGGAAACATTCTTATCTACAATTTAAGACAAAATTTATAATTTTCGAACCAATATTGACTGAGCTGGAGTCATTTTTCCATCTTGCCATAATATCTTCTTTGCTTGGATAAACGAGATTTTCAATCGAATTTAACTTTCTGTTTTACTATCTTGTCTTTGATTCACTTGGTTTATCATTTTCCTGGACTTTTTATTTCTCATAAGATGAAGTAGAAAAATTCTAACAGCGATGTTGAATTTTAATATAGATTATTCCAGAGAGAAGAGCATTTCCAAGATGAATATATATATAGTGATTATTATTTATTCATTGTCTTTTATTATAGTAAGGCGAAGTTGGGACTCATCATCATTACTTAGTGAGTTAGGTGGGTGAGCACATAACTTTACTCGCTCAAAATTACCACTCTATTGAATAGAGCTTGGCAGAAGCTCTTTTTCCAGTCACAGAATATTATCTGTGTTATCTAAATTTCAATTCAAGAATTATAATTACTGTAGTCTGCACTATTAAACGCGATTTAACAATATTTTTTATTATCAATGACTGTATTTTAAATCTCATCATATTGAGGTCTTGATATTTCAGTTTTTGATATTTTGAAGTTCGAAGTAGCTATAGTTATGAAGTAGCTTCAATTTGGTACCTACTGTGTACCCTTCAGTACAACATTTATTCAATAATTCCGTGACTAATGCAATTGTACTGCAAAATGTATCTGAAACACGCGAACTATTTTGCAGCGTTGGAGCTGTGTTTCCAGAATTGTGTTCAATTACAAACATTTTCTGGTCATTTTCATGCTAGATACTTGGATACGAAGTCGTGTATAATTTAGGTTTTTTGAAAAGAGATATCATTAACAGCCTATCTCTTTCTATTTTACAGATCTTGACATTTTTTAATACATTTATTTTTTTAATTAAAATTTATTCCCTGGTATCAGTTTGTGTGCTCGCCTTTTACTGTTCTAAAAATTTTTAGTTCCTTCAAATAATAAAAATTTTTACTCCCTTCAGATATATCGTGGGACTTTTCCATAATAGGTCAACAAGTGAAAACACTAAATGTCAATTCCACTTTTTCCAAATTCAGTGTTCTAACTTATTCACCTGACTTTTTATTCTTATTATTTATATACTGGGCTCTGGTATTCATTTATTTATTTCTCTATAATTTATTCACAATGACACTTATAAGTGAAAACACAGACACATGTCCAAATCGGTCTCTTTACTAATTCTGGTGAGAATTTCAAAAAAAGGTTATGCTAAAATTCACTACCGTATTTCAAAATAACAAATTTCCACTTCCGAACATAGAAAACTATCAATTATCAATTTAGCATTTCGAATGGATAATATTGGAGTAGAAAAGCACCAAAACTATAAACTAAATTATTTGAAAATATAAAATTTCATGTATGTTGTATCCGCTGTTCTACAAGACATAATATAAAAAATAAATAATATTTAATATAATAAATATATTTTAATAAATTTTTATAATATAAAGTCCAAGATCAATAGAACAATCGAGTAAACTGGTAGAAATAAGCATTAATGATTGACAAATTGACATCCCAATAAAAATTGACAGGCTCTCGGAAGTATTTGCACATAACTTGGAGCTTGTTCAGGGTGTCCCTGAAACGTGTCTAGACGGCATGGTGCTCGAGCTGACTGTGGGGTGAGTGACGGAGACGCCCTTATTGATTTCACAAAATAGGACCTTCAAACCTTTCTCAACAATATTTTACCATTCCATTTACATTTATTCATTTAATTGTTCGTGAACCTCGTAGAAAAGAAAGCTCAAGAAAATCGGTTGTTGTCAATTTTAATAGTTTTGATTCTAACTGCCTTCCAAATCTGATGCTCATTTACTATTGTTTAATTTATATGAAATCAAGGGATTAGTTTTTGTCAACTTTAAATCTTTTGTCTTCCTCCTATTCTGATGCTCATTTACTACTGTTTAATTTATATAAAATCAAGGAATTAGTTTTTTCAACTTTGAATATTTTGTCTTCCTCCTATTCTGATGCTTATTTTACTGTTTGAGTTGAATAAAATCAAGGATTTAATTTTTGTAAAATTTGAATCCACTGTCTTCCTATTCTGATGCTCATTTACTACTTTTCAACTTATAAGAGATTATGTAATTAGATTCTGTTTATTGGTTTATCAATTTTGTTTATTCTGATACCCATCAACTTTTTTCCAAGATAAATGTGATCAGAATATTCTGCCAATATTTGTTATGTTTTAAATTGTGGTTTTTGCTGTGAAGTTGCCCACTGGGTTGTGCATTAGCAATGGGAATGTTGATGATAAGAGATAAAAGGACCTTTAAGTGGGATTCGAACCACTGGTGATCAATCTTTATTGATAATAAGAAGAATCATAATTCTTATTGATCTATTGAATTTTTAAATAAATTATATGGGCTCACAGAACATCTATGGAAACAGAAAAGAGTTAATTGATTATTTATAAAAAATTGAAGATTTTCCTGTATAGAAACTTTTGGCTTTTTTATGTGAATAAACAAACAATAAATTATAATCAATGTTTCAACGGTAGCTGAAGCTAGTTTTGTTTGCGTGCGTACTTCTGTCACTGTAATTAACATTATAGCCGTAATGAATGAGTGTTTCCCGGTTTCGTTTCATTGGTACCTTCTAAAATAACTCTTAAAAGTTATAGAGCTTTTACTTTGTCAATGGAGCTTTCACTATATTTTCTGCTGTTATATCCGTTGTCTCTTCAATGTCTAAACTTGGTGATAACTTGGCTTCTAACATTTCTCTGATTTGGATGATTTTTTATCATTTTGAAAAGTTTCATTGTTTGGTGCTTGGCAGCTAGGCTAATATTATGGTTGGCTACATTGTAAAATTACAATTCTTCGCTGTAACAAAATTGATGCAAACTGGAAAACAATATCTTGTCTAGAATTAATTGAAAGTAGGCTACTGTTTCTTAGAAAGTTTAGAACGTTATTAAAAGTATTTTTTAGTTATATTTCTGTGGAACAGTGCTATTTTAATATTATTCTTGATCATCAACAGGAAAATAAAGTATTCTATACAGGTCTCTTCAATGTCTAAGCCTAGTGATACAGTTACTACCATGGTGTGTAAAATAAACTATAATTATTTTATTCTCTAAAATATTGATATCCAAGCCAATCTTTCCCACCAAATTGATTGTTCTATCAATTGATTGTTCCACCAAATTTTTATTTCTCAAAAAATAATATTGTTCACTGATAAATTACACGTGTCGTGTGATAGTTGAAATTATAGCATTGCAGTTAGAACAAGGTGAACTTGAGTTTGTAACATGAACCCAATAGCATATTAAAGTACATAAAGACAAATTGTCTTTATCTATTGGTGAACCCGAGTTGCGAGTTATTCTAACATTTTTCATTGTTGAATGAATAATGCTTCCATAATCATTTCAATGGCATTCTTCCAGAATTTGGTGAACGTTTCCAGACCCTCGATGTTCAAATCTCCATTACACATCCATTAATAAAATGATTGTTTCAAATTACTTTTTTCATGTAGTGAAGAAATATTTTCCACTCCAGCTAATTACAGATTTTATTGGCTAACATTCTCCAATATATGGAATGAATAATTTCTCTTGAATATAGTGAAATTATCTTGAACATTTCTATAATACATTTAAATGGGTAAATTCAAATCGGTATTGATAAACATTTGGATATTGGAGCATTTAGACTCAATTAATGTGTGAATTCTGCCCAATATTGTATTTTATCCATTCTCTCGTGTGTAGCCTACTCGTGAAATTTACATTATGTATAAATTCTCATCTTAACAAGCATTGAAATACAGTACATGAATATTTTTTTCTATACAAAGGAATTTATTTATTTATTCAATAATAATCATACACATATAGGCGAGTGCAACAGGCAGATGCCCAATACTGCTCCTCTATTTGGCTTTGATATATTATACTTAGATCTTAAGATTTCTTCAGCCACAGTATAGCATCGCTGAAAGCTAAATTTAATATTAATTTGCAGTCCTCCATGAAAACTAATCTATTGGTCTAATCTATTACTCTATAATTTACATTAAAATCAAGATTTATATCCTTCCATGAAAACTAGTCAATTTTCATTACTATAATTCACATTGAATTAGATTCACAAGATGGAATGTATCAATTGGAAAAATACAATTATATCAATGGAACAATAAATATGTATCATCTTGAATGTAGAGACAATCCTTAACATACCGCTCTGGTGAATTCAAGGGAATGATAACCTTATTTATCCATTTCTTATATTAAAGAATTCAATTTGTTTAATTATGTATAAGAAGTGATGTGATACCATAACCTCATTCGAACTACACAAATTTAAATTTATCGAAATTCGGGAGATAAATAATAGTGAAAGCAAAGCCTGTTTTTTGATGAATGTGGTTTCTTGGTCCATGTCGAGCTGCTATATGTAAATATTTACTGGGATTTATTACCGTTCATGCAGTCAAATTTAATGATTTTTTTAAATTTCCCAAACCATTATTTATTTCAAATTAATTATGTATGTGTTTCATTGGACAAATAAAATGAAATACTAATTAATAAATGCCTTTATGTTTCAGCACGATGCCGTCAGACAGTATGGATGACATTGAGCTGAAGAACATTCAACTGCAGTACCCGAGTACGAGGTCCATCAGCCGGGATGATCCGAGTATAGAGGAGGTCCGAGTCGAAACGGATCGTGGCAGTGTGATGGTGGCCATCCAGGGAAACCGATCCAAACCTCCCATACTCACTTACCACGATCTAGGTCTTAATTGTGAGTATTACTTACTAGGCAAAGTTTCATTGTTTATTACTGGACACGGTGGACAGTATTTTTCATTGTTAGTAAGTATGAGAGTAAAAGTCAAATAGCACCACAGAAAATGAAGAAATATGAACTCCAAACAAATACAAACAACCCCAAAAACTGCATCATAAAAAATCTTTAATGTCAATCAGTGATTCTACAGTTATATAGTAACTTAATTACTGGACAGTATTCTTCATTGTTGGAATGTATCGTCTCAGAGTAAAAGTCAAATAGCACATCAAAATAATAAATAAATAAGAACTATGAAATAGATTGATAAAAATTATTGTTTTTATGTGATTGTAATAGTATAATATATCAGATTTAAGATAGAGAGCTGATGCTATTGGTCTATGTTATATTCAAATAAATGAATAAAATATTTAATTCAACTTCTTTCCATAAACGTATTATTCAATTCATTTTTCAGTCCTACAGTATAATAGTCTTGTCAAGGGAAAACGACATTCCCTTAAAATAGCCGATTGAAGCAAAAATTTAACTACGCATGTGCAGATCTTGAAATTTTGTATAAAATCACTTCTCCAATATACCGCTGGTGAGGTGTGATGAGAGACAGATGGTTAAGAGTGGGACTATATTCATTTCGACTGCTGGCATCATTGAACTACTGCCATTTTGAAGGAATGTTTCCTTTGCTCGACAAGACTATAGTTGTCTAATAGTTCAACTCCATGATAGGGATTACAATACACTGTACTCTGTACTTGCAACTATAATTATTGTAGTGTCTACTATAGTTATTGTTATTAACCAAGTTTTTGAAGTGAAATTCAATATTTTAGGTGTAATAATTCCTTGTAGTCTCCCTAGATGCGTTTCCAAAAATTTGTTTAGAAAAATCATGACCCACTTTTGCTTGAGAAATAACGCAATCTAATTAGGTTATAAAGGATAATAACACCTAAAATATTTGATTCACTGCAAACATTCGGTGAAATGTTTTTTTATTTTATTTCAATTAGCCAAGAATATAGAACACATTTTATTCTCCATGTAGATTTATCGTTTTCATTTAAATACTGTATCGTTTGATGAATATTAAACTTATTTCTTAGAATATCTTATTTTGTGTAGTCACTATGAGATTCATGAATCCAAATGAAAATTGAGGTAATGTCTTGAGTTCTTGTTTATTTGAATGATTTTATTTTTGCTTTCCATTGCAGATGTAGCCAGTTTTCAAGCGTTTTTTAATTACAATGAAATGCGATCTCTACTAGAAAACTTCACCGTTTATCATGTAAATGCTCCTGGACAGGAAGAAGGAGCTGCGCCTTTACCTGACGAGTAAGTTATTTAATTTTTTGTTGAGGATTTTTCATAATCTTCTATTATCATTTCAGAGAGTCTCATTGGTATTTTCAACATTTAATCCACATATCATGTTGTTACTGTATTAATTCATTTCATTACAATACATATAAGTCAGAGTCTCACCAGTCTACTTTATTAGCTGCTTCTAAATGGAAAGTGTTATGAAGGGAGTTGTTTCTAGTAGTATCTGCTATTAGAAGCTACATGTGACATTCCTACCTGTCTATGTTGTAAGTGTGACATACGAAGTAGCTTCTAGTAGTAACTTTTATTATAAGAAGCTATAGATACTGCCTATACAACACCTGCTACTTCCTATCAGCCAATCCGCTAGTAGCTAATAAAGTGTGGCACGGGCTTTACAAATCTATTACAATGCTTCTCATTCTCAGAAATCTATTTTTAATTATTCTGAATTTGAAATATTAAAATATTATAGCTTAAACAAATTTAAATTTAATTTCCTTGCTTGTTTGAATAGAATTTTCTCTTTTTAAGTTTGAATTTTCATTGATAAACTGTCTTATTCTGTTGAAACTACCTCTTAGTTTAACAAACTTCGATTTTTTCCTATAGAAATTAATTCCTATCTAAGCAAATAACTTACATTTTGAAACCTACTTGGAAAAATAATCTATGAAACATAGTTTTCTTGAGTAGAAAACTGTAACCTATTTTATTCATTTTCAACCATGAAATTGATCATTTTTATAGAAGATTCCCTCTTCTTGAGTGGGTAAAATATTGCTCGTCAAATTTAGTTTTCAATGGATATTATACTGAATAATAGAGGTCTAATCAGCCTAATGGATGTGAAACTTCTGATGTGGAGGAGTAATAATTGGTGTTATCACTTTGAATTCAGGGGTGGGTGTGGATGATAACAATCTCTTGCCAAACAAGATCATTTTCAGCATAAAAACCATACTCTCAGGGTCATCCTAAATCTATATAAAAATTTAGCTAGATCTATATTAATATAATTGAGTTTATTGTTCCATTATAAGTTAGTGAGCATGTGTTCTAAATTTTCATCTAGATTATTATACCCTGTTCGCCTGTTGAGTCTAAGTCTATCAATTACAGACTTTGTCTCAAATATTCAACTATTGTTTCAATTTTCCTCTTTTAATATATACTTCTTCAAAACAATAAATATTTTTATTGCAATATTACGGTATTTCCAAAAGTGCGCTAGATTCAATCATCTGAATGAGTTTTATATTGAACTTGAAAAGTGCTCTCCGTGTATTAGTTCATGTAATTGTTGCATGTTCATAATTCAGTTCCATTTTATTTTGAATAAAGCAACACTTTTCTCATGATAAGAGCAGTAGGGATTCCACCTGTCTCTGAAAAATCCAGCTCGTATCGTAACTTGTGCAATTATTGCAAGCAAATACTATCCACAAATACTCACTCCTCACAATTGACAGGCACTGTCTTATCTGGTTACGGCTGGTTAGAACTGGTTCTATTCCTCATAAGAGGTTTGTTTTCACGTACGTAAATGTATCGCCTTACCGTAAATTTATTATTGGCATAATTTGATGAGTGTTACCAGTCTGTTTACTTCGAGAAGCATTCATTACAACGCAGAAGGCGTTCCCTAAGTAAGAAAACGAACATAAAGTTTTTTTCCATGGATTTATAAATCTTGAGATTCAATAATGATATTCAACAATAGTTCTCATAGTAATTCATAAATAAAAAGTAGTCCATAATTATTGAAAACACCAATAAAATAGTCCATCAAATACCTAGTAATCTTGACGAAACTTGAGATAAAATTGATGTAGTAAAACCTCCTATTCTGTCTAATGAGTATTGAAAAAATAAAATGACATAACATTCAGTAACGTTTATTCTTACTCTAATTAATTTAAGTCTAGAAAATCTGTATTTGTGAAATTAAATCAATACTTGATTTGATAATGTATCGCGAATTAACTCTTTTTAGTCAAATGTTCCATCTCGCTTAGAACCTTTGAAATCACAGTTTATTCATCAAGTACATCAAGTATTGATCCATGACAGAGATATTTCAAAATTCTAGATAATTTTGAACGAACAAATATTCTACTCAAATACAGTATAACTAATTATCATAAGTTAGTGGAATATTAGAATACTATTCAATGTAGAATACTTGGTGAATATTTCATAGTATCATATGTATATTTGTTCAATTCATTACCCAATAGATTGTTTCCCATTGATTAGTGAGATAATCCAATCATTAAATCATTAAAGAAAACTATTGACTCTATGTTAGAATTCAAATTCAAAATTCAATATCTCACATTCACTCAAATATAACCAAAAGACTTGAAATTGCAATGTACTCTAGCTATCATTTTCAGCACACTTATACTCTTTTGGTGTACTATAGTGATGATTTTCCAAAATAATCAATTTATTTCTATTTGCAGCTACGAATACCCCACCATGGATGAGCTGGCTTCACAGATCAACTTCGTTCTTAGTTATTTTGGCCTAAAATCTGTGATTGGACTTGGAGTTGGTGCTGGCGGAAATATTCTAGCCAGATTCGCTCTAGCGCATCCTGACAAGGTATCAATTTTAGTTCTTCATTAACTTACAATTTCAATTCTTATACTGGATGTCACTAAGCTTGATTTGTACTATAACTTTTGGATTTTTCGTCAATTGGCTAGTAATCCACTAGAAACTAGAATATAAGAAGTACAGATTGAATATAATGTCATTTTTCAATTTTTCTTTCAAAGAAGTAGGAAAAATTCACCTTGTATACTTGAGTTTTCTATTTTGTCTGGTATTATAAATAATAAAATAACAATATTATATTGTTATCACACCCATTCAAGAGTAGTTGAGTAGTTCTAAAGTTCTCTTATTTGAATTAAAAAACCTTCATTCTCATTGTATTACTGTATCCTATTTATTACACATAACACAGGGCTTGATTTGGTCCTGATTTCTTTCTATGTTTTTTCCATTTGCCTACTCTTGTCTGTATCTCCTGGAAAACAATAGAGTGAATTTCAATAAAACGATCAACTTTCCTGTAATCACTTTCTCACTCATTACAATTTTCATAATTCTCGATTCTTAAATACAACACTTTATCGATGTTGAGAGGATGAGTTTTTCTCATTAATGAGTGATGAAATATAATTATCTAGCCTATATTTATAATAAAATAAGTCCAATCTTATTCTCAGTAACAGACTTCCCTGTTATGCTTGAATACTAGAGCATTTCTATTGAACGTTTATTTTTTCTTATCAAATAGTGTAGTAAAAATTATAATTCGTTTCAATTCTATTTTTATTATTAAAAAGTGTAACTTATTGAATGCAATTTTTCAGGTTGAAGCCTTATGTCTTATCAACGTAGTATCGACACAAGCTGGTTGGATAGAATGGGGTTACCAAAAGATCAACGCCAGGTACCTAAAATCAAAGGGAATGACTCAGGGAGTTCTTGACTATCTAATGTGGCATCACTTTGGAAGGGTAAGCTCAAAATTATCATTTAATTATTGTTCAACAGCTCAGATATCAAATATTCAACAATCATTGGGGTAATCTCAATATTATCATTCAATTACTTCTCAAAAGCTCAGATATCAAATATTCAACAGTGATTGTCCGGTTTTTGCAATTTCCGGGTTTGTTCGATCTTTTAAATTTGTCATTAAGTTGAATAGGTGCCCAATAGAAAGGTACATTTATTCATTTTACAGAAACTGTTAAACTTATTAGTTTAAAAACACAGACTAATGTCCAAAACGTCTTTATACCAAATTTTGATGAATAATATTGTTCGAAACTGGGTTATATACCGTATGGCAGAATGCATTGAAGTTATAAGATTAAACTTGGTCCTTTATAAACAGCCAATAAAACAGGGTTTTAATAATTAACCCACGAAATGGTGGATGTCTTTCCTGTTTTTATAGAACATATTTCAACCACTGACGTCAAATGAGCGATCTTACTAGGATTTACGTTGTTTTAATTAATTATCAATAACGTTCAAACCTGAGTGAATCGTGGTTTTACATTTTAAGATGGAACGTTACGATTTACGTTTTTTGAGCTTTTAAATTGAACAGAGTTGGTGCATATGGGCAATTATCAATATAATTTTCGAATCCCTTCGATCAATATAAAACAGAATTAATTATCAATTCAAGATCATTTATTACAGAATTCAACTGATTTCAAATATACCTGTATGATCAGAAGATCTTGAATGTCCTTGTTGTACAAGTCGAAAGATGAATTAGAATATTTCATTGAATTAGTATATTTGATAACTGTTCAAGTAAGTAGGTAACCAGTGCTATTTCGAACTAGTATGATCTTTTTGAAGAGATATTCATTTTCGGGCCTTAACAAAACTGCTTATCGCTTTGCTTCTTGTGAAAAAATATAACTTTAGAGATTTTTCTTCCCTACATTTCGGACTAGAAATGATTTTCCAATTATCTTAACTTCTACATTCCAACGAACTTCAGACGAATGGTGTTTCATTCATTTGAAAAAGTTATTTGGAATCAATGACCACAGATCAAAACCTAATTTGAAGAGGGGTTTCAATTTATTTTTTATAATGAATAATTCTATTGGTTTCTTCGCAACAATTATCAACACTTGACGAATTTAATTACACAAACCTTACAAATCCAAAAAGTAGTCTAGTGTTTCTAATTTCGTTTTCCCTCTTCACTCTTTGTGAGTTTGAGTGAAGAACATCACAATACTTTAATGATGATTATCGAAATAGAAATCGATTGTTTGCTTGGTTTGTATAATATGACTAGACCCTTATTCAAAATATCCAATAATGTTTTTCATTCAGAAATGATTGTTTATTTTTATTAAAAATTATATCTATCTCTCAAAACTACATCGACTCTGTTAATGTCTGCTTCATTTTGTACACTACTCTCACAATCAAATTATTTATTGTCTTTTACTACAATAAGGCGAAATTAGGACTCTCCGGTCCTCTCTTACACTTAACCTTAGTCTTGGTCATGGTTATCCATCAATAATGTCATTCTTATCAAATTTAGGAGTTTGTTGAAACTTGTAAACTTGCATGTCTCCATCTGAGCACTCTGATAGGCTTCCCCACGGATACTACAATACATGTGTTCTAGTATCCGTGGGCTTCCCGAATATTGCTCTTATGTGAACAAATACTATGGCGAAGCGCGCTGTAAATAAATACAGTAGTACTCCTACATTTAAGTAACTCCTACCCTATCGCTAACCGAAAAAGAAAGTGCGGTGAATCCATGTGAATTAATTTTTGTATTTATTTGAAGATTGACAATTTTCACAGGAAACCTTTTCGTTTTATTTTAGAAAGCATATAAATCACGCGCCTTCCTGGATTCAAATACAGACTTCAGCCACATTATCGATTATTCTATAAGGTCAGCACTTTCAAAGCAAGGCGAAAATTCATTTTGAGAGTTACAATCATATGCGGCTATAGATTTGTGTGTAGAATTCATAAGTTTTCTGAACTCTGTTATTCTTTTTATTTTCATTTATTGTAGAAAACTTCTCTGTATCATCATTTCAGTATTTCCAATCGAATTATCCCGAATATTATTTCAAACCAGGATAATTTTTTCAATTCCATTTCCATAAATGATACTTCTTTCATTACTTTTTTACTTTAAATTGAAAAAT
The DNA here is from genome assembly GCA_017141385.1 of Sogatella furcifera. Taxonomy (NCBI): domain Eukaryota; kingdom Metazoa; phylum Arthropoda; class Insecta; order Hemiptera; family Delphacidae; genus Sogatella; species Sogatella furcifera. Next base: position 10,407,276 of record CM029551.1, on the reverse strand, counting down.
TGAAGATTCTATTACCATTTCCAGAATATTTATACTTTTTCGTTTTTGGTGATTGTAACTGTGCAAAAAGAATTTATTCCGGTGGAGGGTCTCACTGCGGTGTTGGTTTTTTGGGAATGGTAATTATTTTTAATATTTTTCTGTAATCGTGTCCCCAAATATAGAATGTGATAGCTGTTTTGTTGTGTAGTTTGCTTTTCAAGTTTTCAATGTACAAATTCGGGGTTCTTGGTAGGAATTCAGCTTTCTTTGCAACCCGTGATAAAGATAGTGAATGAATTTTTAATGTGATTCAATTTGTCTCTCCATTTACCCGAAAAGCATTAATGTTCTTCCAAAATTCCAGATAAAATTTCTGCCACATTTTCTTTCTAATCAATTGAGGAGAACAGGAATTTATTCTATTTTGGAACTTTTAGTTTTGTCTCTTCTCTTCGAATTTATTCAACTTCGAATTATCAATTTAGTGTGTTACTGAGATTGGAGTGTTTCACCCTTCACAAATAAAAGAGCTTTTGGTGTTGTTACTGTATATCGAAGAACACAGCTTGCTTCATGCACCTTAGCACATTACTGACATGCTTTATAAACCTGGTTTACAGTAGGCCTACGGAATAAATTTTTAGATTCCTCTTGACATTGAAATTTTTGCAAAAATATTGCTTGTTAGAATTATAAAATCTCCCTCTAATTCTTATTTTTCGTCAAACTGTTTCTCCGACCGCTTTTTAATTTAAATGAATTGAAGCCTTGAATCTTGAAATAATATTTTCATCCACAAGAACATAAGGTGTCCACGTTCTAAAACGTTAATAATGCAAATAAATAAATGGTTTATTAATGGAAGAATTAGGCGTATTTTGCCTCCTTTGCGCAATACAGTATTATAATATTCAAATATCATGATTGGAGATGAATTGAAAAAAATAGTGGAGTCAAGCATTCACAAGTATGTATGGATTGAATGTATTAATGTGTGTTTTTATGAATTGGAATACTCATAATCATTTGTTTCTCCTTAAAGTTTGAAACATTAATCAAACAATGAGTTATAGTCTGTCCAAGCAAAGAGGACATTCTGGCAAGATGGGAAAATGACTCCAGCTTGGTCAATATTGGTTCAAAAATGGAAAATTTGGTCAAATTGTAGATTAGAATGTAGAACATGTTTGAACCAGTATTGACCGTGCTGGAGTCATTTTCTCATCTTGCCAGAATGTCTTCTTTGCTCGACGAGGCTATACGTACAGGTGAAACCAGATACACATGTCCAAAACGTCCTGTTTCCTGATTTTCATACAAGTATGGCAAATAAAGTTTATGTTCAAGTTTATCACTTTTATGCTAGTCACAAATGTCCACATCCAAATAAAGAAAACAATGAGTTGCCAATTTATCCACTCCTATTAAGCCGTTCAATTGTTTAGAACACAGTATTCAAGCTCATCACTTTTATGCTAATCACAAATTTTCTCATCCAAATGAAGAGAATGATGAGTTACCAATTCATCCATTCTTTTTATGCCATTAATTGTAATGTTAGTTAATCAATCTAAAGTTCTACGATATGACAAAACCTTGATTTGGACTTTTAGTATAAATTGGTTGAGGAACAGATTTGGGCTTTATGCCTGTTGTACTCACCTTTGTATTCTATTGATTGAATAATTTTTTATGATTATTATTATCAATTGTAATGCCGTTGAATTGTTTAGGGCACAGAAGAGCGCAACTACGACCTGGTGCAGGTGTACCGCAACTACTTTGAGCGGTGCATACAACCGGGCAACCTGGCCATGTTCATTGACAGCTACATCAGACGCACCGACCTGAACATGACCCGGCAGGCCGACCAGGGCGTGAAGCCCTGCACCACGCTGGCCATGCCTGTCATGAACATCACGGGCGCACTCAGTCCTCACGTCGACGACACTGTCACGCTCAATAGCCGGCTGGACCCCACCAACTCGTCGTGGATGAAGGTCAGTCTCAAGTAATTGTTTAAAACTTCGACCGTTTCCCCAAAGGCTTTAGCAGAGTTGTAGTTTTGATTAATAGTTGATTCTGTACTAATTGAATGCAATCAGGTGTTATCTTAGTGTATTTGCTTAAGCCGCATTAAGCAAGGGAGCCTAAGGATGCGCTCATAGTGAGTTAAAAAATGAAGATGAAAAAGAAGATGTATCGTAAGATGAAGAGTTGAGGTAGAATTCCGAAGTGAGCTGTCGCGGCACTAGCTGCGCTGTTCTAGCCATCACAACCCTATTTACATAACTACATCATGAATGTTCACTTTGTTATTACGGCTACTAATGTATAATAAATCAATAAATACGTGAATTTGCACTTGAAAATGATTTGAAGAGGGTACTTTGATGATTGATTGATTTATTATACAATAGTAACCCTAATAACATGGTGAACATTTATAATATAGTCACGTGAATAAAGTTGTGATGGCTAGAGCAGTGCAACTAGAGCCTGGGACTGCTACCTTGAGATGTAGCTTAACATTAAAACTAGGATGAATACTAATTAAAACAATCAAACAATGTGTTGTGTATATATCGCTCGGTGAGTGCGGTTGCTTGGTGGTGGAAACGAAGATCAAATTAGATCAAGGAGTGCGACTGTTGGTCGTCGTCGTCGTCGGTCATTCGCATGTAGGAAGACGGTCGTATGATTTAACACGGAAGCAGACCGCCATATTTTTCGCACACGACCGACGGTCGTTACGTTCGGCACAAAAAATACGTACCTTAGAAGCCATACGCATATTATTTTTATAAATAAAAAAGCTGTAGTAAAGCGAGGTTGTGTAAGGCCTCTCACATGTAATTCAAGTTTCTTTATGACTGATTTTCTCATTATTGTTTTACTGTATCAATATAATTACTAGTGTGTTGAGCATGATGATTTAGAATATGGATGCCTATCAATTCCTCGGGAGAGTTCTAATATTGTTCTCATTTACTCTACAGATCTCAGATTGCGGAATGGTACTAGAGGAGCAGCCTAACAAAGTCAGCGAAGCCCTTCGACTATTTCTCCAGGGTCTTGGATATGGTAAGAAATAAAAATCATCGATTTATATCATAGATAGCGCCTTATATACGAGGCTATCACAGCGTAATCTCAATTTTTAACACAAAAATATTATTATATAATAACCCGGAATGGTACTAATTAAACTTAATATGAAGCTAACTTTTTGTAGAAGGCCTATCATGTTTGTCAACTTGATGCTGAAACATTTGTGATTTACAAAGATAATGTTATACTGTTGATAATTTGCTAATGCTTATGAGTTTATTGACATAACGGTGTACGTTGTTACCAAATAATATAATAACATAGTGTGAGTATTCACTTACGGAAGTGGCATACAAATAATAATTATATAATAACAATAATAGTTAATTTAGGACTTTGCAATTGGGTGGAAGAATAATACTTCATAATTTTTCAAGATAATGGATTATAAATATTCTGATGCAGCTCCTCTGAAAATAATCAATCATTTTCTTGACTGTAAAGTGACGTTCACACTGGAATTTTAATAACATTTGTTAATAACTTTTATATAGTAAGTTATATAATATATAAGTATATATAATAATACGTTATTCAAAAAAGTTATTAACAAATATTATTAACATTCTGGTGTAAAAGTGGCAATATAAACATTTTAACAAACCATCAATGTTGCATTCCGAATTAGCAGCATTTCAAATTAGCATCACAAATGTTACTGCCGTAATCTAAGTGATGAACTCATCTAATCTCACTGCCGTTCATTAATTTATTGTTAGGTACTTCTTCCAAATCTGATAAATCTCTAGATTTCTTAACTCTCCAGGGCTATTGCGTGAAATAATAAATCGCAAAAAGTATCATTACTGATTACTGTTTTCAGAATCTCTTCACTCAGATTTCTTATTCCTTAACATTCTAGAGATATTGCATAAAAATAATTAATAACAAAAAGTATCGTTACTGATTACTTAGAATCTCCAAATATGAAACCAGGGAAGAGCTAGATGGAGGGGAACGGGCACTATACTATTCCCAAATGATACATGAAGCACGGGTTGTCCTTGTAGACATTTGGTTCTTATTCAAATGAATATTGAATCACCTAAAATTAATAAATTGATCATAAAACCCAACTACCACATCTATTAAGTTTCATTAAAAGTAAGTATTCTATTTTGTTTTCTTTTTAATAATGCCAAATTTGAACAGTATTACTGCCTAATATAGAGGAACTGCATCAAGTTAATGTTACAAAAATGTTTTACTTGAAAAGAAACAATTCTCGTATCATCTACTCAACATACTTATAAATATAACAAAATAATTTGTGTTTTTACATATGGATGTATTCAATAGCATGTATGTACTACGTTGTTCGTATTGAATGTTATCTATTGTAAAGTGTTGGGCTATAATTGTTTGTGAAATCTTAGGATATAATAATGAACGTTTTTTAAACATGAATAAATAATCAGCTTATGATTGTTGAAATCGTTATTGTATCAGCTTATAGCTTGTGTGTGATTAATGGACCAATGGACTCATTAATGAGCTATTTTGACTCTTGGTGAAATCGTGGCATAATTTTCATGACTAACATTCTTCTTCATTACATTAACTATTACTATGGCTTTATGTAAACTGTGTTTTCAATTAATCAAATGTGTGCTTTTGATATTTGCTGTCAAACTTCTTCATTATTCTATTAACAATCTCTTTCATAATATCGAATTGGTTTGGTTTTGTTTCTGAGAGTGGTTTTCATTAATTTGTTTAAATTTTCTCTATTATTCCATTTTGATTGTGAAACTACTCTTTCTTTCAATCTGCTTGAACTTTCAAACTCACTTTGTGGAAGTGATTAGTTTATAATCTGTATTTATACCGAACATTGCGTATATTTTGTCGAATAGGAATCCAAATAATAAAATTAATATCCTACATTTAAATTGAACTGATAAAAAATCATCAAATCAAGTATGCCCCTACTATATTAGTTTGTGTATGCGTTTTTTTATCAAATGCAATGAAATAGTATGCTTCATTATAATACTTGCTTTCTCATACAGTTATTATACTCTAATGTATTCTCATACATTATTAGCATTATTAGCACTCATGATAATGTTTTTATTTAATTTGAAGAATATATATTTTACTAAGTAGCTTGAATTCAATTTATATGTTGGATAGTTCAAGAGATGGGGTTATTCACAATTATTAGTGTAATTATGTGTTGAATTGGGTAGTCACTGATATCTCTTAGCCTACTGTTGTTAGTTATTTTGTTGCCTAAAAACTATAGATTTTATATTGAATATTCTCTTGACAACAAAAATCATATTATAGAAATAATGTCATTGATGTTGAATGTTTTATAATTCCCATTGCTTTTTAGAAAGAAAATATAATTCTTCGTTCAAATTTCTCTATTCGTTGAAATTTATTAGTGTTGAGTTATCAAATAAGTTTTTATGGTAATTGCTACTTCAACTACTCTGTATTTCATGTACAATCTCACTGTTGTTGGGTAATTATTCATTGTTATTTTATGTGATGTAGTTGAAATGTTAAGCTATTGTAAATTAGGACAAAATTGATAATAAATAATATTATAGCTAAAAATGAGTTGATTGAATATGCTTATCACTTCACACAAGAGAGTTCAACAAGTCATTTACAAGTCATTTTGTATTTCTGGTATCTTCTCACATATGCTTTGTTTTTTCCAATCTTACCTATGTGAGGTGCACTTGGTATGTACATGAACCATGCTTACTTTGCACTTGGCACAACTTTTCTTTTTTTGTATTTTTTATTTTATTTGCGTATTTGATTCTTGTAGTTACTTTCTTACTTCTCCTATTTAACAACCTTTGCATGTAGCCTACTGCTTAATTTTGGTTTTCATTCGATCAATCGATTCTTTTCAATAAATTGTTTGAAACTCATTTCATTCATTTTCAATCAATAATCCATACACATTAATGCATCAAAATAAAAACTCAAATTATAACTGCTAATAGAAGTAGCATATTGGTATAGAAAACCAAATCCACGCAATTAGAATTATTTAGTACGGTATCCAACATTTTGGGGTAGACTATCTTTTATTAAAAAATACGTTGCCTTCTATCTGGAGAAATCTAGTTAAAATTCTTTCTTTAAATTCATTATCTTTCTCTAGTGTAGTTCAAGGAATTCACTACTCTTCGAAATACTCATAAAAATATACATTTTTAAATCAATCCTTACAAAAACCTGATATACCGTGTACCGGTGTACTTTTTTCCTCTCAACTGAGTGCTAATTAGTATTTCATGTGTTGCCTACTACAATATTATTAAACTATTACTTAGAGATTTTCTCTACTCCAACTAGTACCTCTAGTGAATTGTGTGTTTACAAGATTATGCATGTATCAAATTGAGCAATCGAAAGTCTTTTGATATTACTTTAATACTTTACTACTTCTAGTACTTCTTACCCCACTAAATGAAATTTTACTAAACTACTTTTAGTGCAGTTCACTTACGTTATGAGGTCGCGTTTCGAATAATTGTGTTCATATCCTTGCTGCTTCAAGCTTAAAGTAGATGAAGATGTGCTAGATAAGACTAGCTAGAGTCATAACCACAATCGTAGTTCATTTGTCAAAGAACAATATTAACTATCCGAGTCTTATTTCAAATTGCCGATGATGAACACAGTTGTTCGAAATGCGTCCGTAACTAACATCGTAAGTGAACTGCAACTATAAGTTTGAGTATATTTTATAATATTTATTAGTAGTTTCGAGGAGCATCCATAACCTCAACTATCTCATCAGCTTGCATTATTATTGAGACCAATGTTTGTTTTTGTCTCATTTGATACAAGTATGACGTTGCCAACCTCTTGTAATGAAATTAAACTTTTTCTCAATTGATTTTGACAAATTATTGGTCAATATCCCATCTCATGTCCCAGTCATGGTTGAGTGTTAATTGGAGGGTTGTCTTTTAACATCGCTCTCCAAGAATGGACATTAAATTAATATGTCTGAACTCCGCCATTTTATGTATATTCAGCACAAATTTATTTTACCTTTAGCTTATTTTACTAATTTCCATAGTCTGTACTCAGAGTTATTTTATATTCTTTACAGTATAGGATTTGAACCGATGTGAAGTCTGTCCAAGCAAAGAAGACATTCTGACAGTATGAGAAAATGACTCCGGCTCGATCAATATTGGTTCAATTGTAGGAAACATTCTAATCTACAATTTGAGACCAAATTCATAATTTTTGAACCAATATTGACCGAGCTGGAGGCAATTTCTCATCTTGCCAGAATGACTTTTTCTTTTCTTGGTCTTACCATACTGTATTAAGCCGGTGTTACACGTTAATAGTTCTATGATCATATCTGATGTTATGGAAAGAGATGTAAATCATATTTTCATCTCTTTCCATATGATCAACTATGATAATAGAAATATTATCGTGTAATACCGGCCTTATGTAATCTACATGAATAATTTTGGATTATATTTTAATTCAACTAGATTCAGGAATTTAAGTAGTTTTGGGCAATGGTCTGTTTTTTATTTCCACTGAAATTGTATTATTTTGTACTGAAATAAATATGAATAAAGTGATTGGATCGGAATCTCAATGTGTTCTAATCGTCGCTCTCTTTCTTTTTCCATGTCTGAAGCGGCCGTAAGAATGGGAAGGAAAAAGTTGAGCACATCTGTGTCGACTGAAGGTAAATGTACGTAAGAGAATGATGTTGATGATAGGCTAGCGAAGGCCTGTGAAACCACCGCCACCGACCACCGCTTTGCTAGACGTGTAACGTGTAAGTGTCGTCCGCCTCCCGCCCGCTGCTTGGCAAGCCTCGCTTACCACCTGCATGTCACCTCTATATGTGACGACCTATCTATGTTCTATGTTACATCATTATTGGTCACAAAGAAGAGAAGTGGAGGTGGAGTGTTGAACCGAAAGTGTAGCGGAAATTTCAAAATCATCTACAGATGGTGGGGCTTGCTTCACTGGCGGCTCGTACCCACGTAACAGTTGAAGTGCCCGTATCTTTTACTGTACAGCACTTCACCGTGGGCACGAGCCGCCAGCAGCTCGCATTATACATAAATAGTATAGTATGTCCAATCGAAGAAGACATTCTGGCAAAATGAGGAAATGACTCCAGCTCGGTGTATATCTGTTCAAAAGTGATAAATTCTATCTCAAATTGTAGGAAACAACTTGATCTACTATTAAGACCACATTTATCATTCTTGAACAAATATTGACCAAGCTGGAGTAATTTCCCATCTGGCCAGAGGGTCTTCTTTGCTTGGACAGGCTTTATATAGTATATTCTTTCCAACCAAGAAGATATGCTAGAAAGATGAAAAAATGACTCCAGCTCGGCCAATATTGGTTCAAAAATGATAAATTAAATTTGGTCTCACATTGTAGGGAACATTCTGCTCTACAATCTGAGACCACATTAATAATTTAACCAATTTTGACCGAGTTGAAGTGTTTTTCCCATCCTGGTAGAATGCCTTCTTTACTTGGACAGACTATTATAGAGTAGAGGAGTTCAGGTTAAGTCTATAGGTATAGTTTGTCGAAGCAAAGAAGACATTCTGGCAAGATGAGAAAATGACTTCAGCTTGGTGAATATCGGTTTAAAATATATAATTTTGGTCTTAAATTGTAGGAAACATACTTGGAATATTTTTAAACCAATATTGACCGAGCTGGAGTCATGTTCCCCATCTTGCCAGAATGTCTTCATTGCTTGGACAGACTATATACTTAGATGGCGAAATTACAGTGAATTTTTTTCTAATTTTTTAAAATTAATTTCTGCTTTTTGTAAATGTTAAATGGGTAATGTTGTTAGTCATGTGCAAGCACAGGTTCAGCTTTGACTTGATGCAACGTAATTATCTGGAAAATTTCCCATGGAGACTTCTTTCAACAAGTGGTCGTGGACTATCTATCTATTCTTCCGTCAGCGCTCTAAATGACAGTAGATTGAGCACTTCACTTCCGCTCCTCTTCTTAGTTCTATGTTATTGGTATAGTTTGTGTAAGCAAAGAAGACATTTTGACAAAAAGACTCCAGCTCGGTCAGTATCGGTTCAAATATTATAAATTTGGTCTCAAATTTTAGAGCAGAGTTTTTAATACAATTTGAGACCAAATTTATCATTTTTGAACCAATATTAACCAAGCTGGAGTCATCTTACCAGAATGTCTTCTTTGCTTGGACAGACATTTAATGTTATATGTTGTATATCATGTGTAGCAGTAGCAGACCTCAACGAGTTTGCATTGGTTTGTGGATGACTGTTATTAATGCTCAGCTCTGTCAGGACAGTCTGAAGCGATCTAGGACTCGAGATCACTCTCGACTCGATATGCCCTCGCATATACCGCTTTCTAACTTCCCTGACAGAGCTGTACATTCATAAAACACATATTGTCAACGGAAATTTCGTTTCCAGTGTGTCCTGTAAGAACTAAGTACAGTATTAAGAATTAACAGACATGGCAACTGTCAATTACGTTGGAGTTTGTTTACTATCTTAATTTATGTGTATTTGCGAATGTTTCATGCCTTTTCCACTAAGGCCTGTCAACAAGCTTAAATATTTTAATTGAACTCATTTTTATCATACCTCTATCTCATATTACCGTATTTCAATTGAGTAAGTTATAATTTGTTTCATTAGTTACAAATCTATAATCAGGTAATGATTTGGGATTAGGAGAGAGAAAATATTATAAGGATGAGGTGTCTTCTTTTAAATTACAATCAGATATTAGATATTCTGAGTTAAATCTTATCATGTTGCCCTTATTACCATGATCGTACAAGCGAATTATTTCTCAGAACTCAGCAAAAACTTGTTGTATTCAGGAATTGCTATCTTGAAGCAGAATTAATAATAAGAAATGTTTCTCAATGTGATTGCTCCAATAAGTGTTGAATGTTAAAGTAGTGCGCCTGTGAATGTTTTATTGCTATTATTTGTTTTGCAAATGATTTTCATTGTCATCTCCACTTTCATTTTCATTTGTGATCATTGTGTGTGTTCGGTCTCTTGGTGAGATCGGTTTCTGGGCAAGGTTATTACAGATTTATTGCAAGCTTCTTGTTATCTGGGTGAAAGTGATCATGAGGTTCATCAAACATATAATACTCTTGGATTGGTGACTGGTTCAAAAATATAGACAAGATGAATCACTACCCATAAGTGCCTCTTCACAAGTAAAAGCCTCATGAGTATTTTCACAACTAGTGTGAAAAATATATTGATACTCAATGTAATATTTTAATGCAACGGAGAAGTTTGGACAGTAATGTCCACTTCGCCACTTATCTATGATGAATTGTGTAGACGATGAAAGGTTCTTAGTTATTTCTTGATGTGACATCATTAAAAAATCATTCATTTATTTATAAATTAATATACAAACATCAAGATGAAAGTGGAAGCAGTTCAAAAAAATAAGTTTTCATACATTTATAAATTAAAAAACAAACATCAAGATGAAAGTAGAAGGGAGTAAAGGGGAAGATAAGAGGGAGGCCGGAAAAGGGGGAGAGTAGAAGGGGGGAATACCTTCCTGTAAAAGCAATGTATTAATGAATGATAATGTAACGATCGGCTTGCTCTCTTTTAAAATCAATATGTTGATGTTAACAATATCCAACTCTCCAAGTGTTTATCCAATTTCTCCACACTACTTACTATATACTGATGACCGTATTCCTAATAGATCTTGGATTACTACGATGAGAATCTTGTCTGGAATCTTTTCAGACAATATCGATACTTCAATCTACTGGAAGTTTGAGAAAAGAACGTTCAATTATTATCAACCTGCCATTACATCAATTTTCTTTATTTGCTTAATCAAACAGACTTTTCGACTGTATCTTCTCCTGTTTTATTAAATGGAAACAGACTTGTTCAGCTTGTGTAAATTGTTCAATGCTTGTGAATGTTGAAAAATCATTCGTGGATTTCGTTGTTGTCAAAATGTTTATAATTTTGATATCTTTCTGAATGTGTAGACAATCATTAAGTAATGTATCAGAAACTTCTGTCAGTCATGTAGCGCATGTTATGTAGCGCAATCATGAATTTTAAAATCCTATGATACTAAATTGCAATCTTTTCTATACCAATGTTTTGAATTGTATCTCTGTTAATTTAGTTAAATATCTATCATGCTTAAACTGGTAAGTTCTCAATTGTACAGAATAATATTTGTTGCTCACTATCTATATAAACTATAGATATCACGCACTGGACACTTTGTCACTGATAAAAATGTAGAAATTAAAAAAATCATTTGCTAGTAATTCATATTATTTCAAAACGAACTCAAATCATTCTAATTCATATCAAGATTAATTTTCATCCATGATGCTTTACAAATACATTGAAATTATTATCGCTTAATCAGTTTCAGCATCACAGTATATCTTATGCTAGTTTGAAGCATGAGTAAAATTCTGAAAATCGAAAATAACTTTTGTACAGAATTCAAGAGTAGTTGCCTGAGTTATAGGCTTTCATAAAATCTCAGCTAACTTAAATCGTATGTTTATTTATTATTGTTTCTTATTCTAGCTCAATTAAAGCCTACTAGAACGTGATAAGTATAAATATGGGCAATATACTATTGTTTAAATGTTGAATTGTTTCAATATTAATCACTACCAGAGAATATCAACGATTCTATCTTAACATACTTTTAATAATTATTATTAAATTAAATTGAAAGTGAAGTTCTAATTTCAATTAGTCAAATATCTAAACTTTGGTTTATGAACTATAGACCATTATGGACTAAGCCCTATATCATTATTTTCAATTATGGAGCAGCTCCACTCTTCCGCATCCTTAACTAAAAATCTTATTTGAATATTCCTGATCACTGAAACATTTTGTATTATTACTAAACTTTTTAATTCAATTTATTAATCGGAACTTAACTTGGAACTATAGACCATCATGAACTAGATCATTATTCTCAATTATTGAGAAGTTCCACTCTTCCACATCCTCTACTTAAAATTTTATAAAAATAATTATTACTGGTTCGATTCGTATAAATGTTTTGATATCAGTGTTGTGATTTCAGTATTTGGCAAGATGAGATCGTCGCGGTCGATTGACAGTGTGCGCAGCAGCCAGAGTGCTCCCTGGCCCATCAACATAACAGAGAATCCGATCTCGGAGGCGGTTGTCTGTTGATTTCATCAACTGCACTCTCATTAGTTGTAAAACGCTTCTTATTTGTATCATCCGCTTTGTTTCAATTTTTTATTATAATTTTATAGCATAGAACGCAACTATATTAATTTATGTGTAATTTTTATAGCTTTAACTGCCGATTTCAGCAGTAAATCGCAAACTATTTTCATGCTAAGTGTAAACAAAAAATACTCTCATAAGTGTAAAATAATTATTTTTAATAATATGTAATATACTACTTGCATCGTTTCAGTGATGGAAATTTTGTTAAAACTAAAATGAAGATGATAATAATAGTAATATTGTATACCAAGATTGCCTGTTATATGAATATCCAAGCGTATGAAATGTGAATTCAATGTTAATTTTTTGGGAGAAAATTATTATTGATTAATCATTTCAATGATATCTAATGTAATATTCGTCTGTAGTAAGATATTTTAGTGCTGTAAAAGAGATAGTGATTTTTGTTAATGTTTCCCCTTAAAAAATAACTGCCGCAGTAGTTGAATAAATACAGGTACGTACATCTTGTACAATATTGAAACAATATAAAATAATCATTATTAAAAACGTGAGAATATTATTTACAGTAATATAAATTTAATCCCAATAAATGTTGTTGATAAATGGATACTTTTTGCTTTAAAAAATTGTCAGCAGATTTTAATCCCAATGATTTCATGATATTCCTATCAAGTTGAATATAATAGATCAGTGGTTTCTCAAATTCCAATAACTTTGTTTAATATCAAGAACTACCACAATAATTTTCCATAATGGGAAATTGTGGCTATGTCGGCTGTGGAACTTCTTCGGAACTCCCCACAAATATCCTCACGAGAATAATAATAATAGTGATTTTTAATTTTATGAGTTTCGCTGAAGCATAATAAAGCCTCCAGCAAGTTTCACTTCACCTTGAAAATAGTGTCATATTGCATTTTTTATCTTATAATTCTAATACTGTATAATAAAACGCTATTGTATCCAAATATTGTAACTTGTTTTGAAAACCCACAATGCCCGACTAGTTTTTATGGTGTTTTTAACGTTTGATTGTTTAAAATAGTTTATTATTCATGATAATTGCAAGTATGAGATGTTGCAGCATATGTAAACAATAAAATGTTACTCTAGCACACATATATTACACTGAACCTTGCTTTTTTAATCAAACAAATTCTGTCATCTGAAGTTGACAGTTATTATGTTGTACAATGTTTGTTGAATTGAGCATGAATAATAAAACATAGGCCTAGTTATGAATATTTGTTCGTATTTTTTCCATTATCCTCTTGGCATACCTTCAATTTCTATTGTTGAATTTCAAGTACCAAGTAGGTATAATCTGTCCAAGCAGAGTTTGGTAATCTGTTTTACCAATGATTATTTTCTTGTATAGAGTTATATAGTACTACTATACTCTACTACTACAGTAGTCTTTCCAAGCAAAGAAGACATTCTGGCAAGATGGGGAAATGACTCCAGCTCGTCAATGTTGGTTCAAAAATGATTAATTTGGTCTCAGATTGAAGATCAGAATGCGTCCAAAAATTTGAGACCAAATTTATGATTTTTGAACCAATTTTGACCGAACTGGAGTCTTTTTTCCCATCTTGGCAGAATGTCTTCTTTGCTTGGACAGACTATACCAAAACCCTATACAAGAAAATAATCATTGGTAAAATAGTTAACCTTGCATCAGCTAAAATTCACTTGAAACTTCGAGTTCAGACTTTGAGCCAGTTTTCGAACAAATGGTAAAAAATCTGGTGTGGTACACTCACACAACTTTCCTTGCCATTCACATTTGCTAAGCCTAATACGAGTAGGCTATCCATTATCCATACCTAGTCATCAGCGAGTGCAAATTTCATTACGCTATTACTTGCTCATCTTCCGATACTAACGGTAAAATTTGCACTTGCCGATGACGCCTCGCGCCTACCGGCGCTTCGGCTAATCGTGTGTGCGGTTTGAAATTTTCTCAAGCCCATGATGACTCGCGCCTGTTGGCGCTTCGGCTAGATTTTAGCCGAATTGGCTTGGATTTTGAATGAAAGTAGATTTTTTGGTACCTATTCCAATTTATCGGATCAAAGAGGTGGAATCGATAATGGTATTTTACCAAAAATTTGTTATGAAACACCAATACTTTTTCCAAATATGATTTTTGTCTCCTTTAAATCCTGGGCCCTGGCTTATAAACATTTTTTCGCCACACTGGTATGAAATGGACTGTTTTACATGCTTTATTTGCTATGAGCATCTACCGTGCTGCGCGCTGGTGGATTATCGTGTGTACTTTTCGACGCGTTTTAGCATTCAAAGCATAGCGCTAAATGGGAAAAACGCATTTATAATTAGAATGGTATTATTTGCTGCTTCATGCATTTCTCAGTAATTAGAACATGATATTTAGGATATGAATGTTAGTTATTGATAGTATTATAGCTCATTATATTAGAAAAATCCTAGTTTTCAAGTATTTGAGAGCAGACAACCGCAAACAGATGTATTTGAGAGTCAACAAAAACTTTGAGATAACAGCTGATAGTTATCTTACATGAAAATGAAAAATTGGCGCAAGCTCACATTTATTTGAAAAATTGAATGATATGAATATTCCTTATTAAAACATAATTAATAGAGTTTTTTCGTTGATAGTAACAGCTTATTAGATTAACTAACATAAAAAATATTTATGTACATTACCTCATGTACAGGTTAGAATGGAGCACTCCATGGTCCTACTTGATCGATAAATTTTTTTGCACGTAAACAAAACAATTAGGTTAGCTTCACCTATCAATATTTATTCAATGCAGTGAACCATTCTTTTTATTGATGAAACTTATGTATGGCAACTGGAAAAGTGTAGAACTTGAAATTTCCATTGCGTGTTTTATTTTTACAATCCAAAACACAACAAATTCTCCAGGCCATTATTTTAGGTTTAGCCCTATCTCCTCCAATGTTAATTCACTCAATGTTTCGCCGAAATGATCCGCCAATAGCGCCTCGATCGCCAAAAATATCCTTTCCACCCACTTGCACACAGCGAATACGGAGTCCGAAAACGCTCGTTTTCAGGCCAGGTCGCCAGCAACTCGCCGGGAAAATGTGTTTTTCGGCCCTAGGGCGGTAAAATAACCTTGAATGTCAGCTGACTGAAGGTCGTTGTCAATTTAAGGGTTAGTCGATCAATAGGTAGTATTCCGGTTTGATTGCATTAAATGTCAGCTGTTTTGGGAGTCAATGTCAACTTATTGGTATTTCGATGTAAAGGTAGTCTCTCATCTGTTATTTTGATTGGTAAGATCCCTTGTCAAGAGAACTGAACGTTGAAAGTTTTCAAATTAATCAGTAGTTGAATAATAAAGGAAAACTGCTTCAATAACTAATACTTCAACTTTGTTAAGATTAAAAATGTTTGTATTGATTAACTATTGAATAATGATGAACGTGAAATCCATGTTTGAACAAAATTATTGTTGTCAGACTCTGTGTTTTCGTCTAGCAGGTAAGCCAGCGCCATCTAGCGGCTGATAATGCAACTAGACAAAGCTTCTCTGTTAGCCAATATCTGTCGAAAATCAACAACTTTGAATTGATATTGTACAATTTAGGATGATCGTACAAAAATTATCTTGGGCTTAAACGTTTCTGAACTAAGAAAATCGAATACACTGATAGTTATAAAGTAATATTCAGTCACTAAATCAATAAACTTTTGACGCGAAGTTCCAATAGCAAGCAGATGGCACCTACTCCAAATTCAGCATAGGGGAAGATAGCAAAATAAGGCTACTGGTCTAGCTGTTCTTGGAACTGATTAACTAATTTTTTATTTTGTTTTGTTTTCATTGATGTTGTGTGCCAAAAAATAAAGTTCAACACCACGGGTCGAAAATGTAATATTCCGTCTCTCAATCTTTTCTAGTCCTCGGCCTACGGCCTCGGACTTGAAAACCGATTTCGAGCCGGTAAACGCACATTTTCGGCCCTAGGTACAAAATATACTATACAATCCACATTACTCATAATTCGTTGATTTTATGGGCGTTTCTGTCTCATAAACGTTTACAATAAAATGTAAATTCTACAGTTTCAGCTGATTAAAAAAATGACATGAAACGAATTTACCTCAAGTGAATAGAATATTGGAATAGTCCAATGCTATTCCTTTAAAACCAAAACTTTGCTCCTAATTTAAAGATTTTGATATAGAAATTGATTTATTATTATGAATATATTTAATAATAAATATCAATCATTATTTTTATGGTGAGATTAGAAGAGGAATCATTTTTGTCGCTAAAATATTATCATAACCTACAAAGAAAATCGTAAACAAACCAAGTCAGAAGACCCTAGCCTTGTAATCTAAAATGGCCGCAATGATTTGAGTTTGAACAGCGATATTGTGAATTTTTCGTCTGAACCAATTTACATAGACATATAACCTACATCTTAAACCTTCATTATTCATCATCACTCATTCATCCTTTGCTTAAAATACTTGGAAACCAAGTTGCAATTGTAAAGAAAGAATAAAGAATACATGGTATTTCCTATTTCACTCGAACCATCGCGGCCATTTTGGATTTGAATGTTAGGTCTTCTAGTAAGTTTTGGCTGATCGTTGATTCAACAGCTGATCCTTTCCAAAAATTGGAACATTGTAATTCGAGAGTTTTATTGGTGAATCTACAATCCCAATCGCTTGTTTTTCATCAGAAAAACAAGCTGTAAATCTTTATAAGCCAGGGCCCTGATATGGATTGCTTTGATTGCGAGTTTGACTTGACTTAATTGCGAATAGCATTGATACAATATTTGTACACAAGCGGCAAGCACGCTGCCAGCGTTGCTCAAACTCCACTTACCGAGCTATGTAGTGCGGGTTGCCTATATATACAGATTCATGTCGTGCGGGTTGCCTATCTACAAACTACTTAACTTTTCAAGTCTGGGGTGGCGCCCCTGCTGATCTTACACAAAGGGGACATATGCCAGTTGATTGAGCTTATCAATGACTATATAGGATGTCAGTTTGAAGAAGATAGTTTGAAACTTTTTGGAGAAAATCGAGAGAAATATTGCAAAATCCATTTTTTTTCAACAATGCTGTGGATCTTCTGCGATTTCGCCAGGAACGAGTTACATGGCAGTCGATAGGTCTTATAAAGGGCTATTCCGGGTATGAGTTTCAAAAAAATCGTTAGAGCGGTTTTCAAGAAAACCGTAAAAAACACCATTTTTAGCATATCATCTGCCATTTTTTCCGCCATTTTTCGATAATTTTTTTTCAATTTCTTAGAGTCGGGTCCTCATGGTTTAAGAACCTTGAGTTCCAAATTTCAAGTCAATCGGTTAATTAGGAATTGAAATATTGCAAAATCCATTTTTCTTAGCAATGCTGCGGATCTTATGCGATTTTGCCAGGAACGAGACTCATGGCAGTCGATAGGGCTTTTATAGGGCTATTTTTGGTATGAGTTTTAAAAAAATCGTTAGAGCCGTTTTTGAGAAAATCTTGAAAAACACCATTTTTGGCATATTATCCGCCATTTTTCAATGAATTTTTTTGAAATTCTTTGAGTCGGGTCCCCATGGTATAAGAACCTTAAGTTCCAAATTTCAAGTCAATCGGTCAATTAGGGATCGAGATATAGCGTATACAGACACACACACACAGACCAAGGTAATTAGAATAGAAAGGTATGAGTCATCAACATCATAGCCGGGAGGAAACCCCGAGTTTTGACGTCATTGGCACCACAGCTAGGGCTCTATAAAAAGGGGGTAGAGCACGGTCCGCCATTCTGTGGTCAACTTTGAGCGCCAAATTTGAATTAATTCAATTCAACAGTCAAACATATGATTAATGATAAAAATAATGTTGAAAAAAATTATACTCACTTCACAGAGCATTGAATTTCCAGTCTGGTAACTTTTAAGACAAAATTTCAACCTGGATTCATCTTCCTGCATCTGGTAAATTTGTATTTTTTTGTAAATTTGAGTTCAAACCTGGCGTTAAAAGTTGACCACAGAATGGCGGATCGTGCGTCTACCCCCTTTTTATAGAGCCCTAACCACAGCTGTTTAGCGAACCTAGAAGTTAGGAACTTCGTCTGCTCCTTGTGCGTTTCAACTTGGTTCCAATCGCTGATGTTGTAAATTGATTTTTCTATGCCTATTTGAAAAACTTTTTGGAAATAGCTATATGGCCCATATTTATTTTATTAACATGCAATCCATCTATTACCAAACCTATTCTCGTAACCTCTTTCCCCATAATGTTTTGAAATAGAAATTTTTGCCTCTCTTTTGAACAGATTCTGCACTAATAACCAAAACCACATGTTTGCAAAAAAATGATGCAGTGATAACATAATAGCCTGTTCAAATCAGAGTGCATATTTTCCGTGACTTCAGAAATAATTTTAATCTAATTACTTTGATTGGAACGCAC